>CM053785.1:200038873-200551373 GCA_028749045.1 Cupressus sempervirens
TATTGCCAAGAGTATGGATAGACTCCTAAAAATTGCATAAGGACACATTTTAACAGAAATTAGAGTAGATGGTTAAATCAAACTACTTGTTTTAGTTGCTTGAAGACTGGTCATATTAGCAAGAATTGTCCAACAAAGGCCAAGGCACCCAAGACTGAAGTTAATAAGGGCAAAGAAAAAGTTAATGTGGAACACATCAGGGAAGATATGAAGAAGACATGCCAGAAGAAAGGTAAATATAGCACATCAAATGGAGAGATCACTTCACCCAAGAGGTCAAGTGATCACACCTCATCAAATTAAGCACTAGAAATGCACATGGGGCTGATACATATAAAGATTTATCATACATCAGCCCAAAAGAACATAGGAACACTACAAAGAAGAAATCAGCATAAGTTAAGATGCTAGGAAAACAATTAGAAGATGATGCCAAGCTACCTTTGGTTGCCGAGTAAAACTCCAACACATGCCAAGTTGAAAATTCTAGTGGATGCCGAGTAAAGAGATGATAGTAGCTATTGAGTGAATGGAATATAGTTGAAGTCAAGCTGGAAAATCCTTTGGAAGCCGAGTGTACAATTGTTAAATATGAATGCAATAAATGGTAGATTTAAAGCCTAATAAGTGTGAAAATCATTCATTATTCATTCATTCAAACAAAGAGCAAAGATGAATAGATTGATTAAGTGATTTTCCAGTGATCAAAAGATGATTTACAACAATTCAATAGCTACCCAACTCCGTTTCATTGATCTATCAAGTATTTCATTCAAGTGCCGAGTTACACAATTTGAAAAATTTGTAAATAGTAAACCCTAGTTCGGTTAAAGATGGCATCTAGTTTTAAATCTGTAAAAGAAAAGGAAGGATTGGAAATTCAACTGGTTAGCAATGAAGTCAGACAACCAGAATTTAGACCCATCCCTAAAGTTGCTTACAAAAAATGATCTCATTGGTGCCCTATCTAGAATTCCTAATAAAGTAGTTATGGTTTAGGATGTATGAAAATGCTACAACTGTAAGATAAGAGCCATAGGAGATTTGAAGATTTTCAATGCATTTAATAAGCTCTATGAAAATGGGAAACTTAAGGATGAATTCTTCATAGTTGAAAAGAAGGGACTGACCAAAACCCTAGTTTTCCCTATTGTTTTTAAAATAGAATGGATACACATTGTGTTGAGAAAAATCCATGATGGAGCTTTTTGGCTAGAAATTAGACTAGTAAAGTTCACAAAGAAAACTATACATAGGGTCATTGGTATCCCAACCCTAGATTAGCCCAAAACCCTAAGAAGTGATAAGAAGGAGGCAATTGAGAAAAAAATGGTGCCAAGTGGAATAATAGAGGTATGACAATTAACACCATCAAAGACCCCCTACTAGATTTTACTATCAAGATCATATCTCACAAATTTTATCAATCTAGCAGGTTAAATAGTGTACCCTGCATAGCTATAGATGTTGCCTACAAGCTAGTGAAAAAGGATCACACTT
This sequence comes from Cupressus sempervirens, assembly GCA_028749045.1. Lineage (NCBI taxonomy): Eukaryota > Viridiplantae > Streptophyta > Pinopsida > Cupressales > Cupressaceae > Cupressus > Cupressus sempervirens. The sequence goes on from CM053785.1 coordinate 200,040,374, forward strand.
ATGATCTTGTAGATTTAATGATGTAGAAAATCAATGAGAACTTGGGAGCCATAAGGAAATCCAAAGGGTCTTAATGCAAATTTGGTGCAATATTAATTTGCATGTTCTTCTATATTATGAAAGAATTCCCCTCAATAGGCAAAGTAAGATGGGATCTAGATAAGACTATTGTTGAACAAATAAAAGGATTCAGTGAGCAGATGGGTGAGAATTTTGATGCTCAAATGACTAGTTATTTTGAAGATTTCAAACAATCCATGAAATAGAGAATGAGAATTCTAGTGTCATTAGTAGAGTGGATATTGATTATACCTACATTCAAGTAGTCATCTCTAGATCCAAATGGCTTAGACCACTGGGCTATTAACTTGATGTGGATCAAGCTTTAGTAGCTATTACAACATTGCTTGTAGAGGAAATTGATAAAATTGCAAAGCACTTTGGAAAATATGACATTGTCAAATCAAGAGTGGTTATAGACCACAAGACAACAACATCAACCAAGAAAAAGGATAAGCTTGTAAAGAAGATTAAAAGGAAATTGGGTGTTGAAGAGACGAGTACTACAAAAGAAGAAGAAGAAATAAGTGATGATAAAGAAGAAGATGACAATGAGGATGAGCCAGTGCAAGGTCCACTTTAGTTAACACAAGGACTAGGTGAAGATGATGATGGAAGTGATAAGGAAGGTCAAGCCAAGGAATCATCCACTCAAACCAAGGTCACCAAGAGAAAAGAAAAAGCACCACCTACTCCTCAATCCAAGACAAAGAAAGTGGCAAAGTCTGCACCTAAAAAACCTACTACTAGAGCTACTACAAGGGCTACTACACAAAAGGAAAAGGAAGTGACAGCTAAGAGGAAGGAACTCACTAAGAAGATTGAAGAAGAGCCAAAGAAAAGAAGAAAATTTGTGGCTCAACTTGATTTAGATGAAGAAAGGACAGAATTAGAAGACCATAGTCAGTTTAAAGTGGTAAGTCATCCACCAAAGTCTTCTATTGATAAATTATGTGCTAAAATTAGGAATGGAGACTTAAATGATTTGAAGAATGTAAATTTTAATAAGCTCACAAAATATGAGCAAAATAAAATAGAGATATTTGTCTATAATATGATGGCAGAATATAAACATACACCTCTTGAATTGGATAGTTCATTTCCAAAGGAATTGTATAAGATTGTAGAGGAGAAATGGCATTTCTGTCTACAAACTAAGAAAGAAATAAGGGAGTCTACTTTAGCAAGGATGTTGCTTGATTTGACTAAAAGTCAAATAACAAATGTAGTCAAAAGGCACAATAGTAGATTTACTCCCAAATACAAGCCATTTAGTATTATACAAAATAAAATTGAAGAGGTTGTGGGAAAAACCACAAAAGTATGGAAAATTATTCACAAGAAAATTGATGATGTATTTGATGAAGAATACAAGGTAGAAGCAAGTGTCAAAGCAAATGAAATAAAAGAAGCAAGAAGAAAGAAAGTAGAAGAGAAGAAAGTGGAGGAAGAAAAGAAGGATGAAGAAGAAAAGGAGGAGGAAATTAGTAAAGAAGAAGAAAATGTGATAGGTTAGCAACAAGAATAGAGTGTACAGGATACACAACTGCCACCTCCTAGCCCTCCTCATCCTACCATCATACCTATAGAAACAATTAAGATAAAGGATGTCATTGACACTTCTTGCCAAAACATCAATCCATTAACTACAGAGGATCTAGAAAAGATCCTTGACCAATCAACACAAGTAGCTAGGCTATGTTCAAGCCCAATATTGGTCAGTGTTGATGAACTCTAGAAGGCAGTAGCAAAATTAAAGGAAATCAAGGTGCAAACACAAGAATCACCTATGATCAAACAATTTACTGGACTTCTACTTCTTCCACCACCATCTCCACCAAAAGTAGTCATAGTTGCACCTCAGGAGCTAAGTGCAGATGTAGGGAATGATAAAGTCAAATCAGTATAGTCATTAGGTACACCCTTTACTAGAATGATAGAAAAAGAGAAACAAATGAAGAGAAAGAAGAGAAAAAAGATAAGGAGGAATCTGCAATACAAACTTTGGTCGAACTACCCAAAATAGGTACTCCTACAAAAAATCTTCAGCATCTAAGCACTGGAACATTAGAATTTCAAATTAGAACACTAGGCTCGAGCTCCACTAGGGTAGCCAAGACAATTCATTATGGAATTCTTGAGCTTGATGAAGAAATAAAGATACCCTACTATGAATCTAGTACTCTCACTAAGGAGAAGATGAATGAAATTTAGAGTGCATTGGATAGAAGAAGGAGACAAGAGGCACTTAGAAAGGACTACAAATATAGGAAAGCATTGAATGAAATCAAGGACATATTCATGGATGCCTTCAACCTGCGGTCTCCAGATGAATCAAGACCAATAATAGAGCAACTATTAGATATAGTTGATCAAGTAACAAATGAGGACCATGACACCAATGCCAAACTAATGGAATGGTTAGAGAAGAAATTCCAAGGTAAGGTCAATGAGAAGATAGAAAATACTATCATTTTGGGACAAGTTGACCTAGCTACAAAAATAGAGAGAGACAAAATTGTAACAAGGAATATATTCTCCCTTTACAGTAAACTGTGTGATTTTTCAAACTTAACACATGAGACTAGCTAAAAAATAATGAGCTTGGAGAGAAATCTAAAGATTTCTACTACACAACTCCCAAACAATCCAACTCAAAGTGAGAATTATTTTTCTCAAACACTTCACACTCAAAGAGAACTAGCTATATTATCAGTAGAGGAGGCTAATATAAAAGCTAAGTTAATGCAAATTCAATCCTCCATCACCCCTCACTTGGAGATACTTCACAAGGAGAAAATGTATGTAGAGATAGTCCTGAAGAAAGATCCCAATATTTCTACACATGAAGGACTTGTAGACCTAGTAGCAAAGCTTGCAATCCAACACAAGTCATTGGATATTGCATTAAACAATTGGGATGCAACTCTAAAGATACTCCTCAAGGTTAATAGCTCATTTTTGGCTAAACATGGAATTACTCCATATAACCCTTTGACATTAGTGTCAAAAAGGGGGAGATAATATATATTATAGAGGGAGACATGGGTGATTACCAAATTTTGACAAATTTTGATCATTCATTTTGATAATAAAGTGGAATGATTGTATATAGCCAAAAATGGGGAGATAAAGAATAAAGAAGTGAAGGAAAGATGTAACATTTTGGTATTCATATGGAATATAGGGTCATCACACAGATTAGATACATCATTCAGGCTCAAAATGTAGAAACAAGATAAAGGATAGAAAGGATCAGGCATATTGGCACAAAATTTTAAATTCAAAGGCACAATCAACTCAGGGGGAGTCATTAATATTGGTACTCACAATTTTTTTTTTTTTTTTTGAAATTTTGCATGTAAGTTGAGTAAGTAAAGAGTGTACTCAATAAGGTTAAGATCATCAATGCTTAGTTAATTGTTTCTGACACTCATGTCAAAGGGGGAGATTGTTGGTCAAATAAATAGTATTGACAAATGAGTGTCACCACACTTAACCATTTCCACTATGTATGCCAAGTACACAATAGATGCCGAGCCAAAATTTTAATAGGTGCCGAGTCACAGTTAGTGTTGAGTAGATTACAGTATAGTATGTGCCGACTGATCCAGGAATTATTCATGTACCACATAATAGAATCATTTAGATGTTGAGAAACTTTGAACAACATATGCTGAGTGATACAGGTTACAAAAAGTGTTGAGGAAACTAGGAAATATAGTTGATGCCAAGCAATCCAAAAATAGTATGTGTCGAGCATCAGTAATACTTCATGTGTCGAGCAACACAAGATCAACATAAGAGTTTTTACTTGCAAAAACTAAGATGTAAACCATTTTTGGAGCTGAATTTGAAGGAGAAAAAGGATAAGGATGAGTCATTTGTATTCCCTATGAAATCTACATGCAACTAATTAGAAAAATGGTGAAGGCATGCAACCAATGAGAAAAATGAAAAATATGAGCGAGGATTTGAGATTCAATTTGGATCGTAGATCCATACCTAGCCCTAAGTCTTTGAATTCTTTATAAGGAGGATGAATGCACCATTGTATTAGAGGAAAGAGAAAAGAGGAAAGAGGAAAGAGGAAGAAAAATAGAAAAAGGGGAGATTATAGTGAAACTTCAGTGTGAATAGGAAAATACTTAGTGGAAGGGATAAAATTTATCTAGTTGATCAGAATGGAACATAAGACATATTCAGAAGATCAAATCAAGCAAGGATCAGAAGAGAAAGAGAAAATCAATTGCCTAAACCCAAAAATTCAAGATTGCATTAAATTAGGTCAAATGTTCTAATACTCTCTCACAATTGTATTAGAAGTTGCAATCCTATGGTGATAGGTTAGCTTAATAGCTAGGTAGGAGAGCCTTTGGAGAAGGACAAGAAAATCCTATGTATTAGGTAGGTTTAACAACCTTCATGTAAATCTTTTAACAGGGTGACACTTCATGTAAAGTGTTTGTAAATCCTTTCAACAGGTCACATTTAACAATGTGTTGTAGCCTTTAATAGGGAAAACCATTAGAAGTGGTTGAATTCATTGCTGTAGTAATTTTTGTGTGTGTCATCCCCACCCCAGTTTTACCTTCTTATTCTTGGAGGGTTTCTGGGTCACAAAAATCTCTTGTGTTATGTGTTGATGCATGCTCTTATTTTATGCTTATTTACTTTGACACATGCTAATTTCAATTATATGTTATTAAGGGTTTGAAAGGATAACAATTGGTACTTCTGATTCACCCCCCCTCTTAGAAGTACTCTTCCCATTTGACCATTCCAATAGTACCTACAATTGAAATAAAGATGATGATATGATATGACAAAATGACAAGATAATGAGAATAATAGGATAATGTGATTGGAAGAATGTGGTTAGCCAAAACAAGTGCAAAGAAGCTCAATTTATAGAATTTGCAACAGAAATTGCAAATTAGCAATTTTAGTGCACAAAAAGGTAAATGTCATAAAATATGAAAGTTTACAAATTGAAAGAGGAAATTTGTCATAAAGTATGACAAGAGCATAGGTAGGTATGTTCAAAAGAATGGTAGAAATTAGGATAGAAGGTTGAATGGTTGTGGATGAAGGAGGATATCCTAACTCTTGAGAAAATTCCTTCAAAGACTTAGCATGAGTATTAATAAGGTGAGATATACCATGCAAGATAGAAATATTATTGTCATCATTATTAACAAGATTTTAAAGAGCTTCAGCAACTATAAATCTATCATGATTCTAATTTTATTGAGCAAGCCAAGTTTCCAATTTATCAAATTCATTAGAAAGCTTATCAACTTGTGAAGGAGGAACTCTTAAAGAATCATCATCATCATGGGAAGAGAGAGAAGAGTTATGCTCTGGGATAGGATTTAGATCATGAGAAAAGATGTGAGTATAATTATGAGTCCTTGGAAGAAAAGAGGAATCATGATCGAAGGAGCCAATGAGTATACAAATTTTCCTAATGGGAATTCTATAGGTTAGGATTCATGTAATTAAACCCATAAAAATAAAGATCACAAAGGAAACCCTAACGAGATCTAACTACACAAATGTAATAAAGAGTATAAAAGAGATATCTAAACACACACAAGATAACTAAATTTGACTCTAGGAAGAATGAGAAGGAAGGGGCATAAGCCATTTTCACCAAAAGAAGGTAAACACCTAAAATAAGGGAGATCTAACTCAAAAGAAGAGAGATTAAGAGATCTAACTCCAAAATATAAAAGAGGGGACTCCCTAGGTTTACCAAAATATTTAGCGGTAAAATGGAAGTACTTTAATAAGACTATAGACTTCCACTTTATGGGGATAATAAGTGATTGCATTTCAATGTGAAATAGAAAGAGGGGAATTTCCAAATATGATTCCACTTCTAACCCAAACTAGATTAGCTAGGACCCAAAAGAGGAAGGATGCTAATACTAAATCTGAATTATAGGGGGAATAGAATATAATGATATGTGCTCTTTGGATCTTTGATAAGATATCATGAATGTGAAATCAAACTAATTACTTAGGAAATGTAAATCTAGAGATGCTATACGAATATAATCAACTCAATTTAGATGCAAATCTAGGATAAGGATACAAAAGGAAATGAAATATGAAAAAATAACCTTGAAATGCATAGAGAAAGATGTATTTAAGCTCAATTTTTTTTTGGATTTGAATCATTCTTGAACTTTTGACCACAGATCTTGGAATAAAATGATGAAAGGAGCAAAACCCAAAAATATCTCTAGAATCTAATATTGAAGGACTAGGTCAACTTGGGAAGATGTCTTTCCAGCAAGTTGACATAGTCCACAAATTCTAAATTGATGACTCCAGAAAGCTTACAAATTGTAGGTTCCACATCTATAATCCTTTTCACTCCCAACCTAGAAATCAACAAAAAAGAAAGGTTTGGGAGTTGGGATTTGATAAGGGGTTTCCTTGGTTAAGCCCTAGATTAAGGAATCAACTATAAATGAGAAATGTAAATGTAAATGAATGTAAAGATCAAGATACATGTTAGAATTCACCTTGCCCATGTGTATGTAATGAATTACATTATAGAACTCAAATTATAAATGTAGGTTATCACTACTCATTGTAATGGATGTATCATTATTCCATCAAGGTGTCATGAATATACATCATTGAAGAAGAATATGAATGATTCAAGTGGATTTCCTCCCTTGATAGCTAATAATACACTTGATCTTGAAGAGGAAATTCTCACAAAGGAGTCTTCAATGCTAGATAGAAATTTTCTTGCTTGAATGTTTGAATAATTACTGAATGCTTGAACTCATTGAATGCAAAAATGAAGAAATATTCACTTGATAGGAAGAGCTTGAGTGCATGAACAATGGTTGAGATAAGATATAAAAATGAAGCCTCCAAGTTTCCTTATATATGAGTTTTGGGTAGGAAAACAATATAGGTTGAATGGATAATAGTCATAAACTAATTAAAACCCCAAGGACTTTCTAGCTCCAAGCTCTAGAACTATTGGGGACTAGGTTGACTTGGGTCAACCTAGTTTAGGAATATGTCAACCTAGGAGGATTGGGTTTACCTGGGTCAACCTATTCCAGACTAGGTTGACCTAAGTTGACTTGGTCCAAGAGGATAGGTCCTAGGTGCCACAGAAAACTAGGACAGATGCTAGAAAGATAGGGTGGAAAGATGGAAGCTGAGAGCAAAGGAAAATAGGAATGAAAAAGGGCATATCCATGGTCTAAAGAAGGAATCATGAAGAAGAGGGATCTAAAAGGTCTTAAAAGGAAAGTGTGTCCATTTTAAGACGATACACCATCATCTTATGACACTTTAATTCCAACCAATAGATGAAGGCATACTGACAAACGAATATAATATTATAATTATTTCCATTGACACCAAATGTAAAAAGGTAATGCTTTAATTGATTTAAAGAGTTTCATGAAAAACAAGTATCATAAAAAAATGCTTCACCATGGTTAAGATTATTAGATCAAGAAATGAAAAAGCATATAAATTGAATAGACAACTTAAAGATTAATACATTTAAGTTCTATCATTATTCTTATACCTAGTGATTAAAGGAGTTTTGAAAAGATTGAAATGACTATTAGAGAAATAATAATATAGAAAGATCATTAAAATGAGAATGATAGATGATAATTTAAAGAGAAAAAATGAATATATATATTTATATATTGTTGAAAATAATTATTCAATTGTATGTTGTCATTGATGTTAAAATGTCAAGTCTTTACTGAGTAGTCAGTGATAGCCAAGCTCACTTGGGCATCATAGGTAGTTTCTTGTATGTGCTAAGCATTTAGTTCTAGAGACAATATTGACCAAGCTTAGTTGGTAAATGAAGTTAAGACAATATTAATTGAGCTTAGTCAGTTAATGAAGCTAGGATAGTATTGATTGAGCTCAATTGGTTAACAAAGCTAAGTCACTATTGATTGAGTTGGGTTAGTTAACATCAGAACTCCTATTCTAACCAAGTTGGTTGGAAAATGGAGGGATCCTTTGTGTTAAGCGAGCACTCAATTTTTTATTAGCCAACTATCAACATATTAAGTTTGATAAATCTATTGGCTAATGCATGTTGACTTAAGGGATGATACTAATTTAATGGAAAGAGTATTCAAGCCGACTTGACAAGTTGAATCATATAAATGAAAGGTCAAGTTGAGGATGGAAGAATGAAATTGAAGAAGATGAAATAAGCAGGAAAATTTGGAAGGATATCTATAAAAGGGTAGAGTATCTGAGTTGACCAAGCTACAAAGAACATTCTAATCAAGGAGGATCAAGCAATCGAGCTAGAACAAAGATCTAAATAAAAAAATTTAGTTGCATTAGAAAATAGGTCAAGTCATTGTTACTCTCTAATAATTGTAGTAGTGAATCAAATCTCCTAACAGAGTTAACCTAACAAATATTTAGTAAATCCTCTAACAAGGTGGCATTTCTAGATTGAAGCATCTGAAGACCTCTAATAAGGACACTCCTAACATGGTAAATTAAATACTCTAACAAGGTCACACCTAGCAGTGTGTTTTGTAATGTTTAATAGGATTGGCTTTTAATAGGGCTTACTTCAGAAGAGTGGAAAATAGTAACTAGTTGTAATTTTTGGTTTTCCCAAATTGGGTTTCCATGCTAAATCTTGGTGTCTCATGTGTTCATGTTATTTATTTTATGTTTCTACAACTAAGTTAATAAAGGCTAATAACATTAAATATCTTAAGATCTAATTATTGCTGTGCTAACAAAGTGACAATAATATATTCAGTGTTAACCATGTTTCAACAAGGATTTGGTTTAAAGTATTGTTAACATCTTAACAGACTTTGATTTATTTTTGTAGTAACTAATTCACCCCTTCCCTCTCAGTTACTCCTTTCTATTTCAAACAATTGGGTATTAGAGCTATTGGTGCTTGCAGATAAGGTTTCAAGGACCTAAGGTAAATATTAAGATATCTTACAGAAGGGAATTCCTAAGTTGAAATGAGATAACTTTCAAGCATGAAATGAACACATGAAGCTACATTTGGCAACCATTAGAGACACATGCCTACAATATCTAGAGAACAAGTATGTGGTACCTGCTAGACATTTTTTTGTGGACTAAATTGTGGAAAAGAAGAATCACAACATAATGATGATTGACATTGCTTCTACTCTCAATTATGCTAAATTTGATGAAGTCAAAAATTGTCCTACTAATCATGAAATGTGGATCAAGATAAAATATATCTATGGAGGATATGAAAATGTGAGGAGAGCTAAGACACAAAGTCTAAGAGGTCAATTTGATCAAATGAAGATGAGAGAAGATGAAAACATTGCACAATACAGTGAAAGAATCTAAGCAAGTGCAAGTGCAATCAGAGCCTCAAGAGGGAAAATAGATGATGTGACAGTGGTCAATAGGGTACTCATAACTCTTTTTCCTATTTATGCAATTGGATTTTCAACTATTCAAGAAATGAGATGTGATCCCAAAAGTGGTACAACTTTAGATGCACTACTGTGAAGGTTGATAGCCTTTGAGTTAGACAACTTTGATAACTATGTTCCTAACTCTATTAACATCATGTCTGTATTTCAAGCTAAACTATAAATCAAAAAGAAAGGTGGAAAATCTAAAGGCAAATAGTTTGACAATGAAGATGAAGATGATTCTGATGATGACCTTGAAGTCATTGAAGCCCTGCTTGCAAGAATATTCTCTAAAGGAAAAGGAAAGTATAAAGGTAAAATATCCCTAATCTATTTTTCTCATGAAGAATTTGGTCACATTTCTACAAGGTGTCCAAACAAAGAAGGTAAAGAAGTATAACAAGTAAAAAAGCAAGAAAGATTTCAAAAGCTACAAAGACTACAAGGATAATGGTAAGAAATTTTGTTTTCATGGCTAAAGACTTTGCTAGTAGTGATGATGATGAAATGGTTTAAATTGTTATTAAAATGAATCATATGATGAAAATGATAATATAGCTCTCATTTCTCATATTAGCAAGAATGACACATGGATTATAAATAGTGGTTGTTCTCACCACATGACTAGTGATAAAAAAGAAAATTTGAGCACTTGAAACACTGTGATGGTGGGAGTGTTAGATTTGGAAATGATGAACCTTGTTAGTAAAAGGAAAAGCTTGCATTGCTTTAACTAATGAACTCAGATGTGACAATTCTTACTAGTTTGAAGGACTAAAACACAATCTACTTAGTGTGGCACAATTGAAAATTTTGGATTCAAGGTAGAATTCATAAATGGAAAGGCCAAGTTACTGGATGTGAAAGGAAATCTAGTTGGGACTGGAAATCAAGCAAAAGATAATCTATTCTATCTAGATCTAACTAAAAGTTCATTTTTCCTAGCTCAAGTAGAGGAAAGTTGGTTATGGTATAAAAGATTGTGTCATGTGAATTTTGATAACTTGGTCAACATAAGAAAGAATAAAATAGTGAGAGGCATTCCAAGTCTAAGGAAACTTGATATGGACATGTACAAAAATTATCAAATTGGAAAGATGGGAAAGACAAGCTTCAAAAGAAAGAATGATCACTTTGAGAAGTTTTAGAGCTGGCTCATGTAGATCTTTGTGAACCTATTGGCATAGAAATCTATTGTGGAGATAAGTATTTCATTTTATTTTTTGATGATTATTCTAGGATGATGATAGTGATGTACTTGAAAGATAAATATGAAGGCTTTCAAAAATTCAAGTGGTATCTGGCTAGAGCTGAGAAAGAAACAAGAAAGAAACTAAAATGTCTAAGGTCAGATAGAGGAGGATAATTCATTTCAAATGAATTCAATGAATTTTACAATGAAAAAGGAATAAAAATACATGTATCTACACCTGATACACCTCTACTGAATGGCATAGTAGAAAGAAGAAATAGTTCCATCATGGATTGTGCAAGAACACTGATGATAGAGAAGAACACTGCAATCAAATACATGAAGTAATTAATACAACAATTCATACCTTAGACTAAGTTAAACTAAAGAAAGATACATATCAAACACCTTATGAATTATGGCATGGCTATAAACCTAATGCCAGTTATTTCAAAGTATTTGGAAGCAAATATTATATCATAAAAGAAATAAGGAAAGGAAAATTTGATATGAAAAGTGATGAAGGTGTAAGAATTTGCCTTAGGGAAAAATCACCCAAGACTAAGAAGCGCAATAACTAGCACAAATAGACCAAAAGAGTATGATCAAAATATCAATATGATATTCAATCGATGTAATTGATTCATTAGTACACTAGGAGTGCCTAAATATAAAGGCCTCTAGACTGACTAGGAGTTAGCACACTGATAAGTTTTACAACCAGGCATATGTCCACCAGGAGTGGATTATCCTCCATTAAACACAATAATTAGTGCGATGCTAAGAGGATAAGCCTACAAAGGTGTGTCACATAAAATTATGTTGTAGACAACATGTGCTAAAATAAGAGTGCGAATAACTGTGTTGTCAACATGACAACTCAGTTAATTATGCAAGCTCTAGTGTTATAGATATCATGTGCTAAATTAGAGTTGCTTACTCCTATGTTGTCAACATAAATCATATGAGTAAACAAAATAATAAGTGTCTAACCTAATAAATAATAAACTAATGCATTTATTCTAAGTAAACTTAATTAAAGTGTAAATAATAATTGTTTACACTAACACCTCCCCTTAAGTGCAACTTAGGGGAATGCACTTAAGCTCACAAAAGATTTGGTGAAATGCATAATTGGTCCTATCTACTAGGCCATGTTAGGTACCCATGTAAAAATGAAATTTTGAACACACACAGTGTAATAAAATCTCTCTACAACTAGGGAAAGAGGGAAAACCTTGTGGGAAAAACCCTCCCCCAAAAAGAGAGATAAGTACAACAAAGAAAGATGCATGAATGGATGGAGTAAAAAAGACCCCCCCATTATTATTTACATTAGGCATATAAAATAGAGAATCCCTTGATGAAATCCCTCCCTTAGTGAAGGATCTCACAAGGAAAAGTGTCTAAAGATGGAAGAAAATCCAATGCAAACAAACAATGTTTCTCCCTCGAGGAAGAAGATACACCAAGTATAGGTGCAAGAATGCTTCCCACTATGGATAAGAAGATGGAAGAGGGATCTAGATGTAGTATGTGGTGGATGATTCCTCTGAATTCTACTCATATGTTGACAAGTCCTTGAGGAATGAAGATGCTACAAACCAATCTTGTGAATGCCCAAAATAAGGTGGCAACCAAGGTAACATGTCCATGGATGAAAGTGAATCAAACTCCAAAGATAATGAATCATCAATATTGGAAGGTGTAAGAAGAGAAACAATGTCGCCTCCCCTTAATAATGAATGCATACCCATAAAAGAAGCTCCTTGATGACTTAAGAAGTTGCACCATGAAATCTGAATGAAGTTCCTCCTTGTAGGAAGAGGTGGTTCCATAAGTGTAGTAGAGAATGCTCCCCAAATAATAAGAAGATTCCTTAGAAGATAAGATGTTTGAGGAAACTAGAATACAATCTCCAAAGATTGAAATGTTTCCTCTGAAGTGAAAGAGTTCTCCTCCAATAGATGTAAAGAAATGTCCACAATCATGTTAGAAAGATCAAGTGGGTGAGGGTTAGAGTGTGCCCTCATAACAAGTGAAGAAGTCTCCTCAAAAAAGAGAAGATGTATGTAATCGATTATGTCTCCCACATCTTCAATGTGAGGCTCCACAAAAAACATTGCAATGTCTGGAAGAGAGTCATCCCATGAAGCTGAAGTAGGTAGACATGATATTTCCTACTGTACTGAATCAGGAGTAGCTGTGGTTAGAATTAGATCAATAGAATCAACAAGAGAATTAGTATGTATGATCTCATCTGGAGTTGAAGGTACCATAACTAGACTGACGGGAGGTAGAATTTCTTCTACAAATGGAGGAACTATTGGATCTCCATAAGCTTCCCAAAGAGCCATCTAAATGTCATAAGGATAAGTGACCTTGTCAATGACTTCAAAGAAATCAGGAGTTATACTAAAATAAATGATATCTAAAATTGTTTTAACAGGTGGTATATCAATGGTAGAGAGCAGTTCATTGGAATATAGATAAGGGAATACTTCCTTATGGTCTCTTAGATGATCAATTATCAAAGCACTCCATTTATGATAGTTCCTCTTTGTCAACTTCATTCTAACACCAAACCAACATCTAAAAAAAAAATCCATGAGATCAAAGAATGTATGTACCCCCCAAAATGCAAAAAAAAGTAATCAACCCTCCCTAACGTATGATTTGGCACTTTATAGGTAGTGTGTTTACAATAGGCCACTTGCCAATTTAGGCCATAGTGGACTTCTAATTTTTCTATTTACAACCTCCTTTTATAGTTCAAATCTAGAACTTTATAATGTAGGTAAAAAATACAACACTTTTGAAGCAATTCAAAGCAAAGAAAGGACATATTTCTAAAAGTGATATTTCTATCCACCCAAGCCTATAATTTGATTATAGATCTAGAAAGTAGACAAAAAATTATTCACTTTAAAAAAAAAATAGAACCTGATTTGGAGTCTAGATGAGCCGGTATGAAGCAATTAAAGTTGCAAAATACAAGATTGGATAGGTATAGTCACCATAAACTACAAATTTTGATAAATCCATGCACCAAAACTAGAAAATAATAGCACCACTAAAAAGTTTAGGAAATTCTAGCCAAAAAAAAAAAATTGCACCTAATTTGGAGCTCAGATGACTAAGATATGGCCTCCCAAAGTAAAACTATCAAATCAAAAATGAATCTAGAGAGGGATCTAGGTAGCAAACTAAGAGGTTAAATTTAACATCCAAATGACCATCTCAACAATGTAATGTGACCTATAGATGATGGTCATATGACCGTCAATTTTATCATAGTGTTTTGATGACACCAACAAAAGATTCCTTCTAGGATGATGTGGTAGTGACATCACTAATGACATTAGTAGTATGGATGGGTGATGTCACTATTTATTTTAGTAGTATAGAAAATGATGATGTGTTAGAACTGAGGTGGCAGTTGTACATATGTTCTTGCTAATTGTGAACTTACGTGGCAGGGCCTATGTGGCAAGCTAATGTGGCTACTGAGTCACTAGTTGCTGAGCTATCCACTAGCTAACTAGATAGCACTTGTAGCAAGGCCAATGTGTCATGGAGATGAGGTTTCTAGTCTTACTGCATGGTTATAAAACTGGTGTCAAAAAGTACCACAAATGTGCTAGAAAAGAGTAACCCATCGCTAGAACTGGGGCCGACAAAACAAAAGTCACCAGTAGGAGATCTTTTGAATGGATGGTAGGACAATTAAAAAATTGGCAATTGGAATTTAATCCCACATGTGCAATGGGGGTAATGCATTTGTGTTTAAAAAAAAAAATATACAATGTTAAAATAAACCGTCAACTGCTGGGCCATCAGATGTGGAGTGTTCAGCTGGTAAGTGTTAAAATGATTTGATTTGGTGGTTGGCGCTTTGGTATGGGCCAGGGTTTAATTTGCCACTGGTTTAAAATCTAACCACCATGGTTTGGTATATTTGCACACTAATGCTACTATTGATAGAATATTCCATGGCCATGGGAATTGAGATTTGATCACCTGATTCCTGCAAAAAAGTTTTCTCTGTAGGCCTGATGGCCTAAATTTTTTTTTGAACAAAATGCTTTGAAAAATATAGAGAAAATAAAATGTAGATCTAAAACAAAATAAATGCCAAATCTAATAGATCATACCAAATTTGCAAATTTTTCCTTTGGGTTCTGGTTGCAAAATTTTTTTGCCTCAAATTCGACTATGGCCCAATATAGAAAAATTTATAGTCAATTTTCACCGAATCAATGCTCCAGATGCACTGGTGAGGTTTGCTTTGGCTCTAGACACTCCCAATAGCTATGGATACTCTGGATCTGTATTGAGGTGTCCTTAGAGAGGTGAAGCAAGAATGATCTCCAATGGCTATGAAATGATGCCTCTATGGCTCTGATACCATGTAAGAATTTTCCTTAGGAAAAAATCACCCAAGACCATGAAGCACAATAACTAGAACAAATAGACCAACTGAGTATGAACAAAATAATATAAAGGCCTCTAGAGTGACTAGGATTCACCACACTGATAAGTCTTATAACCAAGAATATGTCCACTAGGAGTGGATTATCCTCCATTAAGCATATGAATTAGTACAATGATGAGAGGATAAGCCTACAAAGGTGTGTCAGGTAAAATTATGTTGTAGACACCATGTGCTAAAATAAGAGTGTGAGTAACTATGTTGTCAACATGACAACTCAGTTAATTATGTAAACTCCAGTGTTGTAGACACGATGTGCTAAATTAGAGTTGCTTACTCCTATGTTGTCAACATGACAACTCATATGAGTGCACAAACTCCTAAGTGTCTAACCTAATAAATAGTAAACTAATGCATTTATCCTAAGTAAACTTAAGTAAAGTGTAAATAATAATTATTTACACTAATAGAAGGCATATTCCTATAATACTCCAACAAAAGAAAAGTATATAAATGTTTGAATCTTACTCCTCACAAGGTTATAGAAAGTGCACATGTGAAGATGAGTTTGAAGAAAAGAGTGAAGAAAAAATAAACAAAGAACCTAAAAATTACAAAAACTTTGTCTACTTTGAAACTGTTATGTTGTCTAAAATTCAAGAAAATGCAATTAGAAATAAGAAATCTTCACCACTTTGAGTCCCCTAAATCTCTAGTTCAACTTGAGTTGTAGCTAGTGCAACTCAAGTCATAGTCTAAGGGACTTGAGGCTCAGTCAGAAGGACCTAAGTTTTAGACAGTTGAACCCGAGTCATAGTCTGAAGGACCCAAGTTATAGATAGTGGAACCCAAGCATGATTTAGAAGATTATTTGAGCATGGTGAACTAAGTGAATCACATCCAAAATCTAGAAAGAAGGAACTTGTACTTGCTAAATATGTTAGAAGGCATCATGCACCTAAGAAAATCATTGGAGATCAGTCAAAAGGTAATATGAAAGGGAAAAAACTAAAAGGTACATGTTTTCTTACTAAGTTTGAACCTAGAACTATTAAAGATGCATTAGAAAATGAAAGTTGGATTGATGTAAAGAATGAAGAGATTGAACAAGTTGAAAGGAAAAAAACTTGGACTCTTATTCCTGGACCCAAGGACAAAAATGTAATTCGTACAAAGTGGGTATTTAAAAATAAGTTTAATGAAAATGGAGAAGTATCAAGGAACAAGGCAAGGTTAGTATGCAAAGGTTATGCTCAAGAAGAAGGAATTGATTATGAAGATACTTTTTTTCCTATTGCAAGACTAGAAGGTGTTAGAATACTACATGCTAATGCTTCACATAAAGGATTCAAAGTGTATTAGATGGATGTGAAGTTAGCTTTCTTGAATGGAATCCTAGAAGAAGTATAAATTGAGCAACCTAAAGGTTTCATATATCCTAACAAAAGGGATATGGCTTTTAGATTACACAAATATTTATATGGCTTTAAACAAGCCCCAAAGCCTAGTATGAAAGATTGTATAGTTATTTGTGTTGAAAATAGATTGATACAAGTATGAATATGTGTTTCAATCATTGTCTTGTAACTTATGTCAAACATGCTACTTGTTGGTAAGACAATTGTTTAGATGATTTGTGTACTATCATTTGTTTGATTGATGAGAAGGATTTAATCAAATGAAGTAACAATAACACCTAAGGGAAAGGTTGAGTTATGATATGGAAAATGAGTACAAGTTAAGATAGTGATATTATAGTGCATTGATAATCTAATTAAGGTTGTGAAGGATGATTAGACTCATTAAGTTCAAAAGAACAAGTTAAATGAAGTATGCCTACCAAGCTTAACAATTTGCATAGTAGGTGTCGAGCAAAGTTAGTGTAAGTAAAGAAAAAAATTAGTTGGAGCCAAGAAAAGTCAATTTCAGTATAATTCGAGTGATGTAGTGTAAGTAAAGTAAAGTTTTTGTTGATGTCAAGAGTAAAATTTAGTTCGTGCCAAGTGTTTTTATAGTGGATGTTGAGCAACATAGTGTGTGATGAGCATCAAAATCTAGTTAATGTTGAGTGTTAGCATTGTGAGAGAGATTGTGAATTCAATGAATTTGAGCTAACAAGTTTGATTTCTTGGATTCTGTAAAGCATGTGGAAGATAAGCTTGATGAGTTGGTGGCACATAATTCAAGATGAATCATTTTGAGGTGAATTCAAAGAGGATTGAAGGAGAAGTTTCTATAAGGGAATAAAATGAAATGAGGCATAGATTCATTGAATCCTAGCTAATCCAACCTAACCCTAAAATCGATGATGGATGTTGAATGAAAAATGATCTTAATTTTCTATTTATAGAGATGGTTGGTGAGAAGCAAAGGTTGTCATGTGTGAGAACCTAAGGAAGACAAGGAGTCTAGCATATTGCTTCATTCACTAACCTAAGAGAAGATACTACATTGGCAAGGAAAGTAAGAAGGATTAAGGGTATGGATGCTTGAAGGGTGAACAAGCTATCAGAGCTAAACTGTGTGAAAGAAAAATAGAATGGAGGATTGAAACAGAGATCTGCAATTTGCAAGTGTGTTGTAAGTTGTTACTAGATCAAGCCTTAATGTTACTTTCTAATCATTGTACTAGTCTAGGGTAAATTCTTTGGATTAAGGTTGACCTAACAGTCATTTGTAAATCCTTTAATCAGGTGACATTCCAAAAAATTGATCTAAAGTCCTCTAACAAGGCTTACTCCTAATAGTGTGATTGAAATCCTTTAACTAGGTCATATTTAATAGTGTACATTGTAATCTTTAACAGGGTTAGCCTTTCACATCACATCACTTCAGAAGAGTGAGAATGAGTAGCATGTTACTGGTGGTTTTTCCCAAATTGGATTTCCATGTTAAATAATTGTGTCAAATGTGTTACTGGATCTATTATGTTTCATGGTTACATTTCTATACAGTTGATCTGATAGTAATCTAAAAGTTTAATTAATTATATGATCTAATGGATGCATGCATGATAGAAATTTTTTATGGATATGGGTTCACTAAGTGTGAAAATTTTCCAATTATACACGTGGACCTTGGATAACTAATTCACTCCCCATCCTAGTTATTCTAAAGAATTCCAATGATTGGTATCAGAGAAATCTACTTATTAGGAATAGTTTGAAGGTACTAGAAGAAAAAAGATCATGATGTCAAAAGGAGAGGTACCTAAGCTTAATAGAGATAGCTTCCCTGCATGGAAAAATTTGATGAAGCTACACCTAGGAGGTCTTAGAGATCATGCACAATCCACCATTGATATTGAGCATCTCAATCCTTGTAGAGTCCTAACTATTAAAGATTTGAAAAAGAAGAAAGAACACAACCAGGTAATGTTGGATATTGCCTTTGCCCTAGGTTATGCCAAGTTTGATGATATCAAGGGTTATGAAAATGCAAAGAAAATGTGGGATGCTTGATGCAAAGTATCTTAAAAATCAACCAATTAGTTGGATAAATTTTTATCCCTTCAAAATATATGAAATAATTTTATTAATTGGAGGCATCTTACAAGGTAAAACACAACATGTTTTAATACAAAAATATTAACCCTTCTCCATTTAGATATCCTGATTTCTATATCTGATTCCATTATTCATAACTTTTATTATGAATGTCTTCTTGGAAAGACCTTTGGTAAATTTTTTAAAAATTAGACATATTAAAAGATATCCAAGTTTGAGTACAATATAACATACCGATTAAAAATTATACTATTTGCACCAAGACACATTTTCTCTATCATAAACCAGAAGTAAAACATATAACCCTGCCTAGGGCATTAAATATGTTTCAAAAAACAAACTCAAATAACCCCAAACAAGTTCCAAATTACCTATTTATAAGTATAGTTTCCAAATATGTAGGACATTAATTTTTAAAATAAATAAACCATTGTATAAACATAAATCATTGCCCACAACACCATTGAAGGAATTTAAAAACCAGTTTTCACTCAAATCTTCATAACTTTTACAATTCTACACAAAAATGTCTTGAAAAAAAATAAAATGGATGGTAATTAATGTATCATTTCAATGAATACATTTATACTTCCTGAACCATTCATATGTGTCCATACCAAATGCTGCAACATGACTATTTGCAAGAGTTCTCAAATTTGAAAATAACAACTTTCACCAAAATGATCATAACTTCCTCAAAACTGAATGAAGTTGATCCAAACCAAAGAGAGAAGAAACATAATTCAAAAAATATCAAAAAAAAAAAAAAATTATATAGAGTTTCTAGGCCTTACATATCTATAAAAGTCCTAGAACCAACACAAATCCAAAAAAACCAACCAAAATAGCAATAGTTGAAAACCTCAAAATTCTCCAAAATGATTCTTTCTTCTCCATATTCTAATTAATTAATTTGCAATGACCATTAAAATTATTTTATATGATTTTTGATATTTTATAACTTCCCAACCATCTTTTGAACCAACTTGTTACATTCTTTAACCCTTTTTTGTACTTTTTGCAAAGTTTTAAAGTTGCAACATTTAGAGAAGTTTTACATTTTAGAAATTTTGACCTCACAACTTTTTTCCAACCTTAAAAATATGCCATTATGGAATATTAATCACCATTTAAAATATTTTTATCCTTCCTTGGGTTTACAAACATAGTTTGACCTCTTGACCAATTCATTACCTTACTAGGACAACTAGGACAAATTGACAACTTTTACAATTTATGACAAAATGACTTCATAGCTTTTACATCTTGACCCAAATACAACATAAATGACTCAAATGGATTTAAATATTTCATATAAGGAATCTTAACCTTCTTATTTTCTTTTAATTTAGGTGCTCCTACACTAATGCTCGACATACCATCTATGGAGGTGACACAAATGTTCTAAGAGCTAAAGCTGAAAATCTTAGAGGTAAGTTTGATGATATGAGAATTCAAGAAGATGAGAATATTGCTCAATATTTCTCTATAAAATATATTTTCAATTCAATAAGATGAGCTACTGGTAAAATAGATGATGATACTATACTAAGCAAAGTTTTGAGAACATTGCTGCTCATTTATGCTATTAGAGTTTCTACAATAGAATAACTAAGATGTATACTAGGTTCTAATCTAACTCTTGAAGGTCTAGTAGGTAGGCTCACTACTTTTGAGCTATCTCATTTTTATAATTACAAACTCGAAAATGTTGAATATTCTTTTAAAGCCAAGCTATCATTAAAGGAACCTAATGAGAAGAAGAAGAAAAAAGTAAAATATGTGTTCAGTGACAGTAATAAAAATGAGGAAGATATAGAAGAACTTGAAGCACTACTAGCAAGGATATTTCACAAAAGTAAAGATAAGTTTAAAGGTAAGTTACCCATCATTTGTTTCAATTGCAATGAGGTTGGTCATATTGCTGCTAGATGTCTAGAGAAGAAGAATTACAAAGGTGGAGAGAAGTATAAAAGTATAAGATATGAAGACCAAAAAGATTAAAAAGATAGAGGCAAGAAGTATTTCTACATTGTTGAAGAGGAAACAAAAGATGGATATGATGATCATGATGATGAAGTGGTGTATGTTGCAATGAAGGATGAATTTGATGAGGATGAGACAACTGCACTAGTGTCTTGTGTGAACAAGAATGATAGATGGATCATTGACAATGGGTGTTCACATCACATTATAGGAGATAAAAATAAGTTCATTACCTTGAATTATTATGATGGAAATAGTGTAAGGTTTGGTAATGATGCACCCTATTTGATAAAAGGAAAAGGTTCTATCAAACTCATAGAAAAGATTTTATGTGACAATGCTTATTATGTTGAAAGACTTAACTATAATTTTTTGAGTGTGTCACAACTGAATAATTTAGGTTCTAAGGTTGAGTTTGAGAACAAGATTACTAAGATATATGATACTGATGGAAAACTAAATGGACAGAGTGATCAAACTAAAGGTAATCTATTCTACCTTGATATAGAGGATGCTACTTGCTTAATTGTAGATTTTGATGATGTGTGGCTATGGCACAAGTTATGCCATATTAATTTTGATAACTTGGTTAGTATCAGTAACATGAGATGAGCCAGAGGTTTGCCTAAGTTGAAGAATCCTGACAATATAATTTACAAATAATGTTAGTTAGGCAAAATGGCAAAGTCAAGTTTTAAGAGTAAGACTCATACCTCTAAAGGAAAATTAGATATTGTTCATACTGACTTGTGTGGACTAATTGATGTGAAAAGATACAAAGGAGATAATTACATTATGCTATTTGTTGATGATTATTCTAGAATGATGATAGTTATATTTCTAAAATAGAAATATGATGCTTTCCAAATGTTTAAGTGGTACTTAGCAAGAGTTGAGAAGGAAACATGTAAAAGTCTAAAATGTTTGAGATCTGATAGAGGAGGAGAATTTATATCAAATGAGTTTGAGATGTTTTCTAATGACAGAAGAATTAGCTCCTAGGACCCGTCCACAAAATGGAATTGCTGAGAGGAGGAACATATCTATAATGGATTGTGCTAGGACACTCATGATAGAGAAAAATGTTGCTTTGAAATACTGGAGAGAAGCTGTAAGTAAATATGTCTATATCTTAAATTGTGTACAAGTCAAGAAATTTTCTCATTTAACACTTTTTGAACTATGGTATGGTACTCATCCAATGTTAAATATTTTAAGGTATTTGGAAGCAAGTGTTAAATTCTCAAAGATTTCACGAATGGTAAATTAGTTGCAAAAAGTGAAGAAGGTATATTCCTTGGCTATTCCACAAGAAGTAAAGATTATAAGTGTTTAAATACTAACATTAACAAAGTTTTAAAAATGCAAATGTGAAATTTGATAAATATAAAGAAGTACATGACGCTGAGCCTATGAAGGAACTAGGAAAAAAAAAATCATTTGTATACTTTTATGAAGATATGCCTATTGAAGAAGATATTGTAAATCAAGTTGCAAACCAACAACAAGTTTCGGTAACCTTTGAGTCACATACTATGAATGTCAAGTTGCATTCAAGAACCAAGCTACATTTAGGTGTTGAGTTAAAAAATGAAGTTGAGACAAATTTTAATTCTGAGATTACTGTACATGAAAGAGATGTTGAATTACCTAATAGAGATGCAAATACTTATTCAAAAGTTGAGATACCAAATGAGGAAAATAGAGAAAAACCAAGATTGTCTAAGCATTTCAGGAGACATCACTCTGCTAAACATATCATTGGAGATAAAGATGCTAGACCAATGAAAAGGAACAAGTTAAAAAATGATACATGTTTGCTGAGCATGAAAGAACTTAAAATAGTGAAAGATGCCTTAGAAGATGTTGACTAGAGTAAAGCTATGAAAGAAGCGATTGAACAAATTGAGAAAAATAAGACATGAACTCTAGTTCATAGACCAAAAGATAAAAATGTTATTGGCACCAAATGGGTGTACGTAAACAAGTTAGATAAAAATGGTGAAGTCACAAGGAACAAGGCAAGATTATTTTGTAAAGGATATGCACAAGAAGAAGGGATAGACTATTGATAAATATTTGCTCCTGTTGCAAGATTGAAAGGAGTAAGAACTCTACTTGCTTACTCTACATACAAAGGTTTCAAAGTTTATCAAATGGATGTTAAGTTTGCATTTCTAAATGTTATATTGGAGGAAGAGGTTTATGTAGAACAACCAGAAGGATTTGTTGATGCTAATAAAAAAAATGTGTTATGTTGACTACACAAATCCTTATATGGTTTGAAGCAAGCACCAATAGCATGGTATGAAAGGCTCCATAATTATCTTGTGAAGGTTGGATTTGAGAGGATTGATGATAATAACAATCTATACTTGAAGATAGAGAAAGGAAAATGCATTTAATTATCTAAATTTTTTGTTGATAGTATCATATTTGGAGGTCAAGATAATTTTTATAAGGATTTTCTAAATGAAATGAAGAAAGAATTTGAGATGTCTACATTTGGAGAGATCAAGTTCTTTGTGGGTTTTTAAGTATATGAGATAAAATATGGTATATACATCACTTAGTCAAAATATGTAAAGGAGATACTGAAAAGTTTTGGATTGGAAGTTCAAAGTCAATAAGCACAGCTATGGTGACAAGACATAAATTGTCAAAGAATGATGATTTAGCTGAGGTGAATAAAAAATTGTATAGGTATATGATTGAAAAATTACAATATGTAATACATAGCAGACCTGATATTGCATTATCTATTGGGATAGTTACAAGATTCTTTGCTAACCTAAGGAAAATCATTTGATGGCTATTAAGAGAATAATGAGATATCTAAAAGGAACAAAAGATTATGGTCTATACTACAAGAAAAATGAAAAATTTGAATTGAGAGCGTACATTGAAGTTGATTGGGCTAGATATATTGATGATAGAAAGAGCACTAGCAGAGGAGCATTTTTCTTAGGAAAAGGTTTAGTTACATGGACTAGCAAGAAATAAAATTGTATCTCTCAATCTACTGCTGAAGTTGAATATGTTGCTATTGTAGTAAATTGTACAAACATTTAATGGATCAAACAACTACTCAAAGGTATGAAGGAGGAAATCGTTGAACCTATAAAACTTTATTGTGATAATACAAGTGCTATAAATATATCAAAGAATGTTGTGATGCATATAAAGAATAAGCATATTGCAATCAAGTATCATTACTTGAGAGAGTTAGTTTAAGATAAAGAGGTGAAGATGGAATATGTTAACAAAAAAGAACAAATAACTGATGTTTTCACAAAAGTATTACCTAAGGATGCTCATGAGTATCTAAGAGGTAAACAAGGGGTGATACCCCTATCAAAGGCTATCTAAAAAGCATGAGGAGTGACCTACATCAAACAAGATGATTGACATATGTTACGCATTGATGCAATGGATCTTACTTTAGGAGTTGCCTAAAGTAATCAAAGAGCTAAAGCTACAAATCAATCACAAGCTAGGTTACAGAGAGAGAGAAACTGAAAATGCTCACATTTGCATATTAAGATGAAAAGTCTTTGGCATTGTTGTCAAAGAGGGAGAAATTAGAGTTGAGGGAGAAATTCTATTGAGAAAGAGATATCTTGTTGAGAAAGAGAAATCTGAGGGAGAAATCCTGACTCTTGAGGGAGATCTTGTTGTTAAAGAAGGAGATGGAAAAAAAAAAAAACATAGAAGAAACATGTAATATCTAGTAAGAGGGAGTTAATTGTAAAGGAGATATAAGAAGTGATCCTGAGTGAGTCATAAGGATGGGTTAATTGATTGTATGTTGATCAGAACATAATTTTTTTGTAACCTATTCAAAGGATGAAAGTTGTTGATAGAGGGAGAGATTTCAATAAAAAGAATTATTTTCTTTAGTGGTATTTTGTTGGTTATACTAATTAATTTTTGTTAGTTTGGTTTTTTGTCAATGTCAAAGAGGGATATTGTTGAAAATAGATTGATACAAGTATGAATATGTGTTTTAATTATTATTTTGTCACTAATATCAAACCTACTACTTGCTAGTAAGATAATTGCTTAGATGATTTGAGTACTATCATTTTTTTGATTGATGAAGATGATTTGATCAAACGAGGTAACAATAGAACCTAGAGGAAAGGTTGAGTTATGATATGGAAAAGAAGTACAAGGATCAATCAAGATAGTGATATTATAGTGCATTGATAATCTACTTAAGATTGCAAATAATGGTTACATTGATTAAATTTGGAAGAATAAGTTAAACAAATTATTTCTGCCAAGCTTAACAATCTACATAGTAGGTGCTAAGCAAAGTTAGTGTAAGCCAATGAGAAAATTAGTTGGAGCCGAGAAAAATCAATTTCAGTGTAAGCTGAGTGATATAGTGTAAGCTGAGTAAAGTTTAGTTGATGTCAAGCACTAGTAATCTTTAGTTTATGTTGAGTTTTTTGATAGTTGATGCCGAGCAACACACTATGTGTCAAGCATCAGAAGCCAGTTAATCCTGAGTGTTAGCATTATGAGAAAGATCATGAATTTGAGCTGACAAGTTTGATTTCTTGGATTTTTTTAACCATGTAGAAGATAAGCTTGATGAGCTGGTGGCACAAAATTCAAGATGGACCATTTTGAGGTGAATTCAAAGAGGATTGAAGCACATGTTTCTAAAAGGGAGTTAAATGAAATGAAGGGTAGATTCATTGAATCCTACCAAATCCAACCTAACCCTAAAATGGATGATGGAGGTTGAATGGAAAGAGATCTTTATTTTCTATTTGTAGTAACGGATGGTCAAAAGAAAAGGTTTTCATGTGCAAGAACCTAAGGAAGACAAAGAGTCTATGGTATCGATTCATTCAATGATCTAAGAGAAGAGATTACATTGGCAAGTAAATAAAGAAGGCTTAAGGGTATGGATGCTTGAAGGGTGAATAAGCTATTAGAGTTGAAGTGTGTAAAGCCCAGAAAAATGTAAAACTAAAACAAAGATTTATAATTTGCAAGTGTGTTGTAAGTTGTTTTCAAATCAAGCCTTACTTGTTACTTTCTAATCATTGTACCATTCTAGGGTAAATCTTTTGGATTAAGGTTGACCTAATATTCATTTGTAAATCCTTTAACTAGGTGACATTCCAAATGAATGATCTAAAGTCCTCTAACAAGGTGATTGAAATCCTTTAACCAGGTCACATTTAATAGTGTACATTTTAATCTTTAATAGAGTTGGCCTTTCATAGGACATTACTTCAAAAGAGTGAGAATGAGTAGCATGTTACTGATAGTTTTTCCCAAATTGGGTTTCCATGTTAAATCAAAGTGTCAAATGTGTTATTGAATCTGTTATGTTTCATACTTACATTTTTACAAAGTTGATTTGATAGTAATCCACAAGTTTAATTGATTGTATTATCTAATGGATGCATGCATGATAAAAATATTTTATGGATATGGGTTCACATCTACACCTTGGATAACTGATTCACTCCCCCTCTTAGTTATTCTAAAGAGTTCCAACAATCTGACAAGAATTGGTTTTCAAAGGACAAATGACAACAACAATCTATTAATCAAGGAAGGACCAAAAAAGAAGATATTACTGGCAGAAAGTTTTGTGGATGATAAATTATTCATTGGAAATGATGACTTATGAAATTTTTTTTCTAAGGAAATGAGCAAAGAATTTGAAATGTTAATGTTTGGAGAGTTTAAACTCTTTGTTGGCTTGAAAATTCAATAAATTAAAGTACATCAAGGAAATATTGAAGAAATTTGGAATGGAGGATTCTAGACTAGTTGGAACACCTATGTCGATTGGAAATAAGCTTTCCAAAAATGATGATTCCAAAGAGGTAGATCAGACTACATATAGATCAATGATGGGTAAACTTCAATATTTAGTACACACAAGACTTGATATTGCATTAACAGTTGGTATGGTGGAAAGATTCTTTGCTAATCCAAAGGAAAATCATATGATCCCAATAAAAAGAATTATAAGGTATCTAAAAGGTATTGAAGCTTATGGTTTTTGGTATAAGAAATGAGACAAATTTGAATCAAAAGCCTTCATTGATGCTGATTGGGAAGGAAGTATTGATGAAAGGAAAAACACTAGTGGTGGAGAATTCTTTCTTGGAAAGAGGATAGTGTCTTGGACAAGAAATAATTTTTTTTGCATCTCTTAGTCTACAAAAGAAACATAATATGTTGTAGCAATAGTCAATTGTTCCAACATCATTTGGTTAAAACAACCGTTGTCAAGTATGAAGGAAGAAATCAAGGATCCCTTAGTTATGTTTTGTGATAACACCAGTGCAATTAACATATCCAAGAATCCAGTGATGGATACCAAGACAAAACACATTGTAATAAAGTATCATTTTCTAAGAGAATTAGTGAAAGACAAAGAGGTGAGATTGGAATATGTGAATACAAAAGAACAAATTGTAGACATATTCACCAAGCCATTACTTAAGCATGCATTCTTATATCTAAGAGGTAAGCTAGGGGTCATTCTCCTATCTAATACCCACTAAACAAAGAGTAGTGATGCATCAACCAAGCATATGAAGATTAGTCAAGTTGATACAGTATTGTTAGAACACATTGAATTTGAATTAGTACATAAGGTACATGAAAAATCCATTAAATGTTTTCTTTGGCATGAGATGTCAAAGAGGGAGAGTTTTCTATCGTATCAGATAAATTTTGTATAAGAAGAGACCAATAAGTCAAAGGGAGAGATTGTAATCAGATAAAATCATTCCTAAGGGAGAGATTGATGTTAGAGGGAGTTCTCATGGATGAGAATCAGAATAAAACTAAGGATATTATCCTTACTTCCATTTATATCTAAAATTTATTTGTATTATGACATGTTTTATTGCTATCAAAGGAAAAGAGGGAGATTGTTGAAAATAATTATTCAATTGTATGTTGTCATTGATGTTACAAAAAATGTCAAGCCTTTACTGAGGAGTTAGTGATAGCCAAGCTCACTCGGGCATCAAAGGTAGTTTCTTGTATGTGCCAAGCATTCAGCTTTAGAGATAGTATTGACTAAGCTTAGTTGGTTAATGAAGCTAAGATAGTATTGATGAGCTCAATCAATTTATGAAGCTAGGATAGTATTGAATGAGCTTAGTTGGTTAACAAAGATGAGTGAGAATTGATCAAGTTGGGTTGGTTAACATCAATTGTTCTAATTGAGTTGATCAAAAAATGAAGGGATCCTCTGTGTCAACCGAGTACTCAATTCTATATTAACTGACTGTTAGTATATTAAGTCTAATAATTTTTTTGGTTAATACAAACCGACTTAAGGGATGATAATTGTTTAATATAAGAGTATTCAATATGACTTGACAAGGTGAATCATATATATGAAAAGTCAAATTGAGGATTGAAGTATGGAATTGAAGAAGATGAATTAAGGAAGAAAATTCAAAAGGATATTTGTAAAAGGACAAAGTATCTGTATAATGCCCTAAATTTAACAAGACAAAACACAATCGATTTTTTATTTTTTTTAAAGGTGAACTAAAGATAATGTGTATAGAAAAATACTTATTATGAATGTTCTATCAAACTATGAGGTTTCCAGTTAATAATTCATAGTCCCTCAAGGATGTTAGAAAAAATTCTAATTCAATCATTGAGTTTGGAGGTGATAAAGTTAGTTGGTGTAAAGGAATTTGTTTTCTTTGAAATCATGTACTTCAAGTTTCCACGGGGGTATCAATTTGTTTCTTATTGTTACTTGAAACTCTAGGTTATGACGTCTTAGTTAGGTGATATTATCCTATCAAAATTCACGCCCTATCCTAGAATTGAGGCATTACGTATGTAAATGTGAAGTGCAAATTTTGCACCAGTGTTGTTGTAATGGCTCCATAATAGTGATTGCATAAGTGTCTTATGATTGTCCTAGGTAAGTAACTTGTTACATTTCAATTCCAAAACTATTCTAGTTACTAGGATATGATAGGACCCTTTTAACGAGTTCCTTGGACATTGTTATCACATTAAGTTCCTAACCTCTCTTGTACCATTAATTTGACTATTGACAACGTATTTATATATGTATTATTATTATTATTTTAATTTCTCTATGATCTTGTTATTAATCATCAATTATATTGTGTTAGTAGGATTTTTCCAATACAAAGATAATTTAGTAAGTTCATCTATTAACTATGGTTCACGACAAATCAAGCTATTACCTAGCCTGCACTTGTCTCATTAGCTAATTTTTTTACCACTCAATTTAACCATATCATTATACTTTTCTAACTACCATTTTAATTATTATTAAACCTAACCACAAATTTATTATTACTAAACTTAACTATAATTCTAACTTCCTTTTTAGTTAATGCTAAGTTTAATTACAAGTTAAATCCTTAATAATTAATACATTTGACTACCATTCTATTCTATATGTTGAATCACCTAAAGTATTCTTTTCACTATCTAATCCTTAACCCCAAACATTATTGTTTACCTTATTAAATAAATAAAAAGAACCTACATTTAGCTATGAAGGTTTTGTTGAACTATTGGTGCTTGGAATAAATGTCATGTATCCCTTGAGAATATTAGAGGGTTACTTTAATCAGTCATTGAATTGGAGAGAATTTATTTTTAGTTGTGGAAAAAAATTGTTTTCCTTTCAAGTTTAGCACTCCAAGGTTCCATGGGAGATCAATCTATTTTCTAACATACATTGGAAGTCTAAGTTATATTATGTGGACTAGATGATCTAATTCCATTTTGAACCCCCATCCATATCGAGAAGTAAGACTTTACATATATGGATGTGAAGCACTCAATGCATATCAATGTAGTAGAAAAAATTCCATTGTTTGCAAATATGACTATGTTTTCAATTGTCCTAGATGTTTTGACTTTATGTCATGTAACCTTACTCGTTACATTGTATGTTTAATACTATTAGGGTATAGTTAGTGCCATTTTAATGGAATATTTACATTTTGTCCTTTTATTTGTTTTTGATTAAATTGTTGTTTACCACCTAGATATTTTAAATTGATCCTTAATTATTTATCCTTCACATTTCCATATAGTGATACCTTCTAACAACTCATTTATCCATTATTAATTTTTTATTTTATTTTATTATTTTTATCATTTTATTTTATTTTATTATTTTTATTATTTTATTTTATTTTATTATTTTTATTAAATATTTTTTATTTTCTCATATAATAGCTTAACCATTAATTATACACTCCATTATCATGTGGAAAGATTCCTACATGTCCTATTATCAAACTTGTCATTAAACACATATTTTTGTAGAAATGAATAATACCATTTACCTACTAACTTCCACCATTCTACCTAACACTCCTAGGTATACATGGGTTAAAAACAACCTTACACATCACACATTAATGCACTTAACCACTCCCATTCCCTAATATCACAAGGTTATATATACTAATCTAACCCAAGATAACCCTAATTAACTTCTAGACTAACCTACCTACTTCCCCTTTACCAACCTCTCCATGGCTAAAATATAACAAAACATGGTCTCCAATTATTACCATCCCCTTATCCCTAATCCAAGTACTTATTTCAAGCTGGAAAAATATTCCTTTTGTCCTATTTTACCTTTCCACTTAACTTTTTAACAACCTAAATCTGCACTCTCCTCCTAGGTGCCTAACATCCTAGGAAAGTGTGCTAATTTGTCCCATTGATGGGAATGTCTAGAGGGAAGAGTTCTAACCTAAGTTAGACCAAGGCAAAAAATTATCATACTTTAACATGCATTAATCAAGAAATGAAGCACTTGGTATCAGAGCTCGAGTTTCCACATTGGGAGCTCTAGGTTTATTGGAACACCACTAGTGTTAACTAGTTGAAAAAAAACAAAATTTTTAAACTATTACGTATATCCTTTTCAAACTGAAACTTGAACGAGTTGAACTAAAATGAAACTTAAACTTTTAGTTGTATACTTTTCATACTTCAAAACTGAATTTATACGTAAACCTAAGTATAGGCAAACTGAAAATTGAAGCTTATTCTATTTTCAAAACATGTATCTTTCGTCTATGCTTAAGGTATGCCTTTGCTTGTCTTTGCAAGCATTATGCTATCCTTGTTTATGATGCTTTAGGGGATCTATTTTAGTATTTGTTAAAAAGGATTCATGTGGGATCAATATGGTTTTCAATTTACTATTAAACTAGAATCATATTGCTCTAAGTGACTGAAAGTAGTATGTTATATGGTTATCTTAGTACCTTGTTATCTTGGATATTAATTTTGTAGTGTTCTTAGTGGAGCCATATCCTCCTATGGGGGAAAGGGTCCAATGGGACCCACATAGTGAGTTCCTTAGTTTCATCATTCATGTAGGCTTCCAAGAGTAAGCCTAAGTCTGGGGGGGGGGTGGATGTAGTGCCTGTCCTAGTTCACAATTATGTTATCATTGCCAAATTCTTTTAGGCTAGTTTTATGCTTATGATTAGTGGCATTGTTTTAAGATTATCGAATATTGTTTTAGATTCAGTTGATTATATGATGAGATTACTTGGTACTCTATACTTCATATATGTATGATGGTTATTATAGTGTTTGGAATTATTGATGATGATTAGTTAGATGGTTTAGTATACATGTTTTCTTATGGATACTTACCCCATACTACATATGTATGGTGTGCATGTTTTTTTTCTTTATGTATGGCGTTTCTAATGTGGTTAAGGAAGGGAGTCATAGTCACCTGCTAGTTAGGATCTACATGATGTACCACTTCTTGCCATTGCCTATTTAGCTTAGAATATTGTGTTTGTACATGCATGGATTTTATGCAGATTGCAGGTACTGGGTATTGACTTTCTTGAATTGCCAGGATGAGTGTACCCTATCACATTATCTCAATGGTAAGAGAGGGGAGATAAATTCTTGAGTCCAAATCCTAAACCTTTAAGCCATTTGTCCTAATTAAAAATTAGGAGAAGTACTTGAATTGAGTACCCTCTGAATGCGTCAAATGATGTTAGGTCATGATTATAACCTTTTAGTTTGATTTTGTATGTGTTTTTCTTTGATGGGTTTTTGTGTGTTGTTTTATGAGTCTTTGGTAGATTTTCTATTAATTAAGTCTAATTAAAAGATTAAATTAATGATTTAATTAAATGAAAAATTATTATGATATTTTAATATTTAATTATATTGAATTAATTGGGAAATTAATTAAATAAAAAGAATTAAATTTGAAGATAAAAGTTATAACTATAATTTTAGAACGTGATAATATTAATTTATTTTAATAATAATATATTTAGAGTTCATTTCTAAATAAATGCTAAATATTATTATTTAAGTTAATAAATATTTTATCAATTAAGTTTTGAAATCAAATTTAAAAGCGAAAAAAATATATTAATTTATGAAAAGTTTTAAGTTCACATGATGTATGCATGAGATTAAAATATAAGAAATTAATTAAAAAGATAAAACATGTGAATTTAATAAAGATATTTTAAATTGCATAAAGTGCGCATGAGATTAAACTTAATAAATCAATAAATTAATTTAAAAAGAAGTGAAGTAAAATTAAATAAAGTAATTTAATAATTCAATTAATGTGCATGGAAAAGATAAAGAAAGAGATTAAGAAAAGTTAATTTAGAGTTTGAGTCTGTTGAGCACGGAGTTCTCCTAGGTGAATGCACAATTAGTGCTCTGATTTAAGGAGAAAAATCCTATCACCAATTGAAGGTTCATTTTTGAGGGACACGAATTTCGAAAGCAAAGTTGGAAGTGAATTATTGAAGGAAAATTTTGGGGAAATTGTTAGAGAGAAGTTCTGGGATAGGAGCGAGTTCTCTTGCAAATCTTCTAGGCATTGCGATTTTAGCATTAGAACCACGTAGGTTCTTGAGTTTTGTTCACCCATTTAGAATTATTTTATTTAGATAATTCTATCTTCTTCATGATTGTTGAAATTGATTCTCTGGATTCCGTTGCATGAATCTGTCACTCATTCTGAATCTATGATATTTGTATTGTATCTCATATGTGTAATAAGATTGAAAGAAAAGTAAATCAATTTGAAAACCTCATCCATAGGTAAAAGGAAATTATATTTAAATCAGGAGAGTTTGAGATTTAAAAGAAAATTTAATTTAGAAATTCAAATGGTTAATCAAATCTTCCTATCAGATAATTTGGGAAAATTTTGAAATTGAAAATAAAAAAATTCTAAGTTGAAAAATTCGCATGGCTAATGATATCTTCTCTATCAGACTATATTTGTAAATGTTTATAAAAAAATCAAAAAATAAATTAAAAATATTTCTTTAAAATATTGTTAGTTGATTGTAAGAATGAATTTTATTCAAAAAAATTTAAAAAAAAAAAATTAATGCATAGGGAGGGGTTTCAAAAGTTTAATTAAAAAATTAATAATTTAAAAGTGGGAGGCGGGCTGTCACTTCCCACCCCCATGTGGCACCCACTCTCTATGACAATGGACTACCGACAACCTTTAAGGTTGCACGGTAGGCCACTGTCGTAGTAGTGGAGCCTGCAGGTAGCCGTCCCTTTTAAAGGGGGCCGATGGCTATTTTAAAAGCAGTGCTTGCATAATATGTATAATGTTTTTTATTATAATATTATTTTAGTTATATATATTATTTATTAATTAAGAAAAATTTATTAATTATTTTAATTTTTTAAAAAATAATTAATAAAATATAGTTATTTTGATATGTGTATATATATTAATTTAGTGTAATTCATTTTTTATATTAGGTATAATTAAGATATAAATCCTTTTAAAATTAATTAAACTTTCTCTTTATTAAGAATGCTAATATAGAGATTTAAATTACATGAACATTAATTAACTTAATGTAAATTTAATTTAATTAAGTTTAATTATTAAAAAGGAAGTATTTAATGGAATTGACTTGATATTATAATGCTATTGATTTTAAATAAAATTGGAACTATTTTATTAGTGATTATTTTAATGGTTTAAACAAAATTTACCCTTAGAGTATTTTAGAAAATTAATTAAAAATATTATGGGGGTAATTCTTTAAAAATGCATGGGTTAACTTTGGGGTAAATGAGAAATCTTCTTACTTGAAAATATACTCTGAAATGGAAATTGAAGCCTTATATTTAGCTCAACGACATGTTTTCAAAACAAACTAAACTATTAGTCTACTCTGTTTCTATGTGATGTCTATGTTTGGGGATTGACTATAATGTTGACCAGTTTAGGACATTTACTAGAGGCTCGAGAGTTCTATGTTTGTGATGTCATGATGATATTTTGATCTCGATCTTTTTAAACCCAATCATGGTATGTGATGATATGCTCTATGTTGAGTGTGTTTATATTGCTGATTACTATTTTCAGTGCCTTGTGGGATGGAAAAATTTATGCTATGAGATATCTGACTTAATCATTTTTGAGTCCTTGATCAGTTATATTTGGGTTACTTTCCAATCGCCTTGATGGTATTGAAGTGTTTGCTTTGATCTTGGTGATGTCATGTTGAGACATGTCTGACTTAACCATTTTGAGTCATTGATCAGTATTATTATTGGGATACTTCCAGTTACTCATTGAGAATCGATGGATATTGTGATTTATCTTTGATGCTTTCTAGTTGCTCGCAGAGAATTGATGTGATTATGATGATTATCTTTTGA
The DNA here is from genome assembly GCA_028749045.1 of Cupressus sempervirens. NCBI lineage: Eukaryota > Viridiplantae > Streptophyta > Pinopsida > Cupressales > Cupressaceae > Cupressus > Cupressus sempervirens. The sequence goes on from CM053785.1 coordinate 200,074,709, forward strand.
TGTTTTCTAGTCTCTTGTATAGGTTTGAGGTGATTTTTATATGATTATCGATTTGTGATTTTATGAGCCTAGGGTAGGTTATCTACTTGTAGTGTTGGGAAGTGGCTTGCAATGGGGGCTGGGGGCCCTAAGTGGCTCTGAGGGTAACCCATTGTAAGTTTTTTAATAAGTGATAAAATTACACTAAATGGGGATTAAAATAAACCTAATAAGATTCTTTTTTTCTAGCACATGCCTTGAGTGCTAGTATAGACTAGGATGGGAGTAGAGAGAATGCTTGGTTGTGACCTTGCATTTCGTAGTATGACTTGTCAGTACAAGAGGATACTAGTGGCTGCATATGAATCACTAGGGACCCAAGGGTCATAAGGGACTACTAAGGTAACTCCGAACATGATTTGTGTGATGACACTTGTCTGCTTGCATAGTAGGTTTCTTACATGTCTTGTGTGCCTCTAGGAATTAAATGTTGACCTGTCTTAGAACCTTTGAGTTAGTATAATTTTAGGATTTCATGGACTTAGAGAGTATTTTGATATTTGGTTGATATCCTATTTGGGACTTCATACTATCTCCTTAGAATAGTGGGGGTGGGCCATTTAGGTTCCATGTGGTTGGGTGGTAGTGCTTTTTCACTCTTACCATTGAGATTCATCTATAGTCACCATGGCTGGAGCTTTTTGGGATGCTTGTTTATCATGTTTAGATGATGTTATTTACTGACACATTTCCTTATATTGATGATTAACATGTGATAGGTGATGTTATCTACTTTGTAGGATCATCTTATGCTTTATTCTAGCATGTTAGATTTTCTTATGCTTAGGTTGTGGAATGTTTTAGTAGTGACGTCCCTATTATGATAGTACCAACAATTTGATCAATGGCTTGGGATGTTATGCACAGCGGGTGTCTAGGGCCCATGATGGTTTTATGATGCTATTGATGGTTGGGAGGAACCAGACACTTAGTTAGTTATGTTTTATGATGGATGGATGTATCATGTATGGTGGATGGTTTCATTTATTGTATTATACTTGTATCATGGATCTGAAGAGGATGATGTATTTCTATTTTTATATATGCATATTCTTTTAGCCTTTCATACCCTGTGACATGTATAGTGGATGATTGAGTATTCTGAATTTCATTTTCCAAGAGGCATTTAGAACAAATGTATATTATGGACATTGGACTTTTTAATTATTCTTTCATGTGGATGTGATAGTTGATAGACTTAGTATTAGATTAAATTTATATGTGATTCAACATTTTGGGATCCTTAAGAAATGTAAGCTGTTATGCATGCTTTTAGTTGATTGTATGTTATTGCTTCCACTACTATGTGTTCAATGTGAATGATTTATCTCTCTTGGTTTTTAAAAAAAAAATGTTGGCAAACTTAGTAAAACTTTAGGTTAATTCTTCTGGATCCCTTGGCGAGGCGTTACACCTGGGGAGGTGGGTTAACATGTTGGAAGCTTTGTCTTCCTTTTTCCTTGAAGGATAGGTGCCTACTTGAGGGCCCTTATCTCCATGTTTGAAGTTTGTTTTATTTTATATTGTTTGTCTTTTGTATTTAAGTTTTATCTATGTAGGGGGGAATGTTTTCTAGGATTCTGTAAAATTTAAGGGGGCATGTACTTGACTTGACATTACCCTATTAAATATATGTATTTTTTTATTTTTATTTTAGTAACTTGTGAGATTGCGACTCAAGGGTCACAAGATTATTAAAAGTCCTTTCCTACAAATAATTTAGGGACTAGGTTATTATTAATATTTGAGTCTTACTTTTAACACATGCATTATTTTATAAACACTCTAAGCACAAGATTCTTAGTATATTCTCTTTGAATAAAATATTGGTCTATAATAAACATCCTCTTATTTTGGTCTTCTTCATACAATTTCTAAAGGGGTAAAATGTACACCTATAGCATGCTTTTCCTTATAGATTTGGATTGTGTATTTTTCTCAAGTTAATTTTCTTTTAATCCTACCATGGAATTTTAGTGAACATGTTTGATGATGTGATTGAGTTATCTATCCGAGAAATTTATTAAAACTTGGAATCCAAATGAATTGATTTTCATACACATGAAATGAACTATCGAAATATGGTAACTTTCTTCCATTATATTGAATGCATAACATATAAACTTACAACACAATCATCTATATTTTGAATTAAATCAACTATATCAAAAGAATATAACCACTATGAAATATTTCCACCAATTGATTTATAAGAAAATGTGTCTCATTTACAAGATTCTCCATATTACATCAAATCACATAATGTGGATGTTAGTTTGTAGTGATTGATCAGGGAAGTACTATACATAAATTTTTTTTGGGCTACTATTTTCCAATGGCTAATATTTGCCAATTGGTTGTTGCTTATATTTTCCAATTTATGGCTAACATGTTTTAACCCTAAAGTGGTAAAAAATACTTGTATGAAAGGGCTTAGGGTTAGGGATTTTTTCATTGTGGTGATACAAAAATTAGTTCTTGCGGTGGTATTGTGCTGTAAGGGATTATAGATTGTAATCAGGCTATAATCAATGGATTGTAATAATATCAGACTTGTTGTTTGGTGGACACAACCTAGGGCTTGGGTGAACCACATTAAACCTTGGTGTCTTGTGTTCTTTTCTATGTGATCTATTATTTTTTGATAATTTTTATATTTGCATATAATTGTTATTTCTATCCATGGTTTATTCCTAACAAGTGGTATCAGAGCCATTTTGTTTTTCAGTTATCCTCTATAGGAAAGTCTCATGGTTGAGTGGGAGTCTCATAGTTGAGTGGAAGCAATGGAAAATAAGGATAAGCTGAGGGTTGACAGGTTTAATGGGCAAAAATTTTAGTAATGGAAGATGAAAATGGAAGACTATCTTTGTCAGAAGGATTTATGGAAGCTGTTGGGAGGCAAAACCAAGAATTAGGAATCTATGTCAAATGATAACTGGGATCTTTTAGACAGAAAGACACTTGGAAATATTCAATTATACTTAGCACCATAAGTGGCATTTAATATTACAAAAGAAAAGACAAAATAAGAGTTGATGCAAGCCCTAGTGAAACTATATGAAAAACCCTCTACTTCAAACAAGGTATTTCTCATGAAGTGTTTATCTAATATAAAAATGATAGAAGGTGGATCTATTGTGGATCATTTAAATGAGTTCAATAGTATTACTCATCAGTTATCTTTTGTGGGTATCAATTTTGATGAAGAAATTAGGGCTCTCTTGATTTTTTGTTCTTTTCCTAAAAGTTGGAATGGCTTGGTAATGGCTACGAGTAATTCTATTCCTAGATCTAGTACCCTAAAATATGATGATGTGATCGATGTTATTTTGAGTGAGAAAAATTGTAGGAAATCCTTAGGCAGATCTATATCTGGAAGTTCTTTGAATGTACAAAGTCAAGGTAGAATGACTGAGAGAGGAAGTAATTCTAGAAATTGTGAGAAATCAAGAGGAAAGTCAAAGGGGAGGAGGTCTCAATTGAGAGGGCCAAAGGACTACTAGTACTATGGGAAACTAGTTCATAAGAAGAAAGTTTGTTGGACTTGAAAAAAAAATGAAGGAGATAAACCAAATGGAGACAAGGAGGCAAATGTGGTAAGTAACAAATTTGAAGAGGATGCATTGCTTCTATCTTTAGAAAGTATTGATGATTAATGGGTGTTAGATTTTGGTGCTTCATTTCATGCTACACCTCATAGAGGTTATTTCATTGATTATGTGCAAGGGGATTTTGGGCTTGTTTATTAGGGGGATAATGAACCTTGTTAGATTGTTGAAAAGGGAAAAGTTAAGATTAAGTTGCAAAATAGGAATCATTTTCTACTACACGAGGTAAGACATGTTCCACTGTTGAGTAGGAATTTAATTTCAATAGGGCAAATAGGTGATGAGGGTTGTGTAGTTACTTTTAATGATAAAAACTAGAAGGTTTCAAAAGGTTCCCTTGTAGTAGAAAAAATGTGAAAGTAGGCACCTAATATCTTTGTATAGGTCATATTATTCCTTCTACGTACATTAATTATTTTAGATAAAAATGAATGTTCAAGAACAATTGCTATAGTTGAGTAGGGATAAGAAATAGCCGCTGTAGATTCTGATACAACACTATGGCACAATAGACTTGAGCACATGAGTGAGAAAGATATGAAAGTACTTCATTCAAATAAAGTTTTACCAGGTTTGAAATGTGTCAATATGGATTATGTAAAAGTTATATGTATGGAAAAAAAAAAGAGAGTGAGGTTTGTGAAGATTGGGAAGAAAAATAAAAAGGAGAAATTAGAGCTTGTGCATATAGATGTATGGGGATCGACTTAGGTATCTTCCCTTGGTGGCTCTCATTATTATGTTACATTTATTGATGATGCAACTAGAAAATTCTAGATTTATTTCCTTAGATAGAAATCTAATGTATTTCAAACTTTTAAGAAATGGAAATGCTTGGTTGGGAATGAGACTGGTAAGAAATTAAAATGTCTCAGATCTGATAATGGTGGTGACTATTGCAGTCATGAACTTGAAGATTATTGCTCCAATAATGGTATTCACAAATAGAAAACTATTCCAAAGACTCCACAAGAAAATGGAGTAGCTGAATGCATGAGCAGGATTATAATAGAGCATGCAAGGACCATGAGGTTGCATGCTGGGTCGCCATTACACATGTGGGTAGAGGCTATCAATACTACTATATATTTGATTAATAGAGGTCCCTCTACTCTTTTGGGTTGTGGTATTCTAGAGGAAGCATGGACTAGTAAGAAGGTGAGTTATTCTTTTCTCAAAACCTTTGGTTGTGAAACATTTTCTCATATAGATTTTGAAAATAGAACCAAGCTAGAAGTTAAGTCAAAGAAATGTGTATTTGTTGGATATGATATTAATGAATTTGGTTATAGGCTTTGGGATTTTAAAAATCATAAATTTTTAAGAAGTAGGGATGTCATATTCAATGAGAAAGTGTTGTACAAAGATCTGTTATAGCAACATGAGAAGAAAGAAAATGATTATCTAGTGCTGGATGATACTCCAAAAGCTAATGTTCCAACAATTCTTCATGATGTGCAACAACCAAAACAAAAAATATCACATACATCAGTGAATGTTAGATAGTCAACAAGGCTAATTTTACCTCCAAAAAGATTTTCTCCCTCTTTGTATTCTATTTTACTAATAGATGTTAGTGAACCTGAATGTTATGATGAAGCTATGTGGGTGGATACTAAGATTCAATGGGAGTCTGCAATGAAAGATGAAATGGACTCTTTGCTAAAAAATAAGACATGGGATTTATGCAAGTTTTCTACAAGTAAAAGGGCTTTACAAAATAAATGGGTTTACAGGTTAAAAGAAGAGGATGGAGGTAAGAAAAGATTTAATGCCAGGTTAGTTGTAAAAGGATTTGCACAGAAAAAAGGCATCGATTTTGATGAGATATTCTCTCCTATTGTTAAAATGACTTCTATCCATACTATTTTAATTATTGTGGCTACTAAATATTTGCATTTAGAGCAGCTTGATGCTAAAAAAACCTTTCTTCATGATGATTTGGATGATGGCTCAGCCATAGGGATTTGAGGTCAAAGGTAAGGAGAACTTAGTGTGCAAATTGAAAAAAAGTTTATATGGCTTGAAGTAAGCACCTCGGCAATGGTATCTAAAATTTGTTAGTTTTATTCATAAGCATGGATATAGTAGGTGTCATTTGGATCATTGTGTTTATTTAAAGAGGTTAGATGATGACAACTACATTATTTTATGTTTATATGTTGATGATATGCTTGTAGCTGGGTCTAACATGGATCATATCAAGGGGCTGAAATGCTAGTTTGCACATGCATTTGCTATGAAGGATTTGGGGGCAATGAAAAAAATCCTTGGTATGAAGATTTGTAGAGATAGGAAGAATAAGAAATTGATGCTATCTTAGGCTAATTATGTTGAGAATGTGTTGCAACATTTCTCTATGGAGAATGCTAAAGTTGTCAACACACCTTTACCTAGTCATTTGAAGTTGACTATGGAGATGTATCCCAAGACTCCAAGGTACCCTATTCTTTATCTATGGGAAGCTTGATGTATGCTATAGTATGTACAAGGCTAGATATTGCACATATAGTGGGAGTCATTAGTAGGTATATGAGTTATCTAGGAATTGAGAATTGGAATGTAGTTAAATGGATTCTTAGATATCTAAGAGGAACATCCAGTAAGTGTTTACACTTTGGGGGCTCTACTACTAATTTACATGGCTATGTTGACTTAGATTTGGCAAGGGATATTGATACCAAGTGGAGTACTATAGGTTATGTATTTACTATTGGTGGGGTAGCCGTGAGCTGGGTTTCTAGGTTACATAAGGTTAATGCTTTATCCACTACAAAGGCAAAGTATGTTGCTGCTACAAAGGTAGCCAAGGAGATGATATGAATTCATTTATTCTTGGAAGAATTGGGAAACCCTTAGAGGGATAATTATTGTTTATAGATAGCCAGAGTGTCATTCATCTTGTGAAGAATTTAGCTCTGCATTCAAAGACAAAACACATTCACTTGCAGTACCATTTCATTCGATCAATTTTTGATGATGGATAGTTAAAGTTGCATAAGATACATACAGATGACAATCCAAAAAATATGTTTGCAAAGGTAGTAATAAGGGAGAAGCTAAATTCCTCTTTAGCTTCTGTTGGTCTTCTAGATTGAACATGAATAAAAGAACAACACAATCTAGGTGGTTTGATCTAGTGGGAGCCCCATGTGGTAGCAGTATTGCTACAAGATTAGTCTCCAAGTGGGAGATTGTTGTCTAGTGTGGAGTCTAATTAGTCCCCAAGTGGAAGATTTTTTTTTGTGGTGACTGATTAAGGAACTACTATACATAGTTTATAAATTCTTTGGGGTTCAGGGCATCACCCCAAAATTTTTTAGGATACTATTCGCCAATTGGTTGTTGCTTATATTTGCCAATTTATGGCTGACATGTTGTAACACAAAAGTGGTAAAAATACTTGTATAAAAGGGCTTAGGATTAGGGATTGTTTTATTTTGGTGACACAAAAATTGGTTGTTATAGTGATATTAAGTTGTAAGGGATTATAGATTGTAATCAGGTTGTAATCACTAGATTGTAATAATATCAAACTTTCTATTTAGTGGATGTAGCGCAAGTACTGGGTGAACCATGTTAAACCTTGGTGTCTTGTGTTCTTTTCTATGTGATCTATTATTTTTTGATATTGTTTATATTTGCATGTAATTTTTATTTCTATCCGTGGTTTAATTCTAAAAAGATTACAATCTATAATCCCTTACAGCTCAATACTGCTACAAGAACCAATTTTTGTATCACCACAATGAAACAATCCCTAACCCTAAGCCCTTTTATACAAGTATTTTTTTTATCACTTTAGGGTTACAACATGTCATCCATAAATTAGAAAATATAAGCAACAAATAATTGGTGAATATTAGCCATTGGCGAATAGTAGCCCAATTTTTTTTCTGGGTGATGCTCCGAACCCCAAAGAATTTATGAAGAATGCATAATACTTCATTGATCAATTACCACAAACTAATAATCTTTCACTTGGGGACTAATCAAACTCCACACTAAACAACAATCTCCCACTTGGAGACTGATCTTGTAGCAATGCTGCTACCACATGGGGCTCCCATTGGATCAAACCACCTTAGACTATGTTGTTCTTTTATTCATGTTTAGTCTAGAAGACCAACCAAAGCTGAAGATGAATTTAGCTTCTCCCTTGTTACTACCTTTGTAAACATATCTGGTAGACCATCATCTATATGTATCTTATCCAGCTTTAATTGTCCATCATCCAAAACTAACTAAATGCAATGGTACTGCAATTGAAGCATAGGGTACCTTAGACATCTTATGTTCCTTTTTTTGACTTTCCTCTTGATTCCCCACAATTTTTAGAATTACTTCACCTCTCAGTTGTTCTACCTCAACTTTGTGCATTCAAAGCACTTCCACATGCAGATTCACCTAAGGCTTTTCTACGAGTTTCCAAACTAAATATAATATCGATCACATCATCATATTTTAGGGTACTAGATATGGGAATAGAATTACTCACAACCATTACCAAGCCATTACAACTTTTAGGAAAAGAACAAAAAATCAAGAAATCCCTAATTTCTTCATCAAAATTGATGCCTTTTTTTGTGTAAATCCTTTTACAACTAACCTAGATTTGAATCTTTTCTTACCTCCATCTGGTTTATCTCCATTTTTCTTTTGAGTCCAATAATCTTTCTTTTAATGCCCTGGTTTCCCATAGTACCAGTAGTAAATATATAACTTGTAGTACTCACCACCATTATTAGATTAGAGATATTTTAATTTCTTACCAGTCTCATTCTCAACCAAGCATTTCCATTTCTTAAAAGTTTGAAATACATTAGATTTCTAAGGAAATAAATTCAAAATTTTCTAGTTGCATCATCAATAAATGTAACATAATAATGAGAGCCACCAAGGGAAGATACCTAATCTAGTCCCCATACATTTGTATGTACAAGCTCTAATTTCTCCTTTTTATTTTCTTTCCCAGTCTTCACAAAACTCACTCTATTTTATTTTCCATACACACAACTTTCATAGATATCTATATTGACACATTTTAGACCTGGTAAATTTTTTTTTGAATGAAGTACTTTCATACCTTTCTCACTCATGTGCCCAAGTTTGTTGTGCCACAACATTGTATCAGAATCTGCAACAACTATTTGTTCTCCCTGCTCAACTATAGCAACTATTTTTGAACATTCATTTTTCTTTGAAATAATTAAAGGAGAAGGAACAATATGACCTATACATAGATATAAGATGCCTGCTTTCACACCTTTTGCTACTACAAGGGAACCTTTTGAAACCTTCCAATTTTTATCATTAAAAGTAACTACACAACCCTCATTACTGAGTTTCCCTGCTCAAATTAAATTCCTACTCAACCTTGGAACATGTCTTACCTCATGTAGTAGCCAATGATTCCCATTCTACAACTTAATCTTAACTTTTTCCTTTCCAGCAATCTGAAAGGGTTCATTATCCCCCAAAAAAACAAGCCCAAAATCCCCTTGGACATAATCAATGAAATAACCTCTATGAGGTGTAGCATGAAATGAAGCACCATAAGCTAAAACCCATGAATCATCAACACTTTCTAAAGACAAGGAGGCAACACAACACAAAACTTAGAACCATGGAGGCTCACCTCCCATCCTAGGCTTCTATGAAGCTACTCACCGAGTAGGGGAAACAAGATTCAAACTAGGCTTAATTCAAATCTCACATGAGCATAAACATCACATTAAAATTCTTGAACAATCCCATCCCAAGGGTATTTCACAATGGTTCACCAATGGAACCTTGAGCATAGGTTGAAGGTGTGCTTTCAATTAGGAGACTTGCCATATCATAACATATCTGCAATAACAATTTTCATGCCCTTTCGAGGCTTTCACAAATAAAAAAATTCCATGCCCTTTTGGGGCTTCCAAAAAAAACCTCCAAACATACTACCAACATCTATAGCTTCCTTGAAAACCATATTCCATAAAATTCTTTTCTTCACCATCATTCCCTTATCACCCCCAAAGCAAGATACGAATGAATATGGTATACAATGGAACCCATACTCCAAGGTTCTCAACTATATTTCAAGCCCAACTAAGCCCTTCACCCTGGACTTCTCTTCCCTTCCCAAAGGGTGAGTGAAGCCCTCACAACCATAACAACACTAATGGACAAAATCATGGAAACTCAAAAAAAAAAAAACACAAGAGAACAATGAAAATCCAAACTCCATACTCATCACAACACAACACAACCCAACATGATACAAGGTGATACCACACATTTTCTTACAATGCCATTCTCCATACCTACATACTCTTGGATGGAATACCAAGATTCAACATAAAAATGGATGAAGCTAACTACATGATAAGAACACCAACCTTGAAATTCCTTTCCAAAATGGAAATGGAAGTTTGTTGAAGAGCTCCCTCTAAGCTTCCAAACCCTAATAGTCTCTAAAATTAGGGAGTGGGTGAACAAATCACTAATTTTTCCAAGACTCCCTAAAAAGGCCTTCCCACTAACTATTTTAGAAAAAACACCAAACCACTTCCTCTTAAAAACTTGTCTCCTTCTATCTAGTTTTTACTTAGTGGAAACATGGAAAAGAGCTCATGTGTCAACTCCATTTTCGAATTGATGGAAGAATGAATTGGTAAAGGGGCTTCCTAGGCTGTCTAGGAACTATCATGGTAAAAATTAGGTCCCTAACATGTTATACTATCATATGGCTAGCTCATTCTTACATAAGAGACACCTTGGGACCACCTAATGACCCCTTAAAACCCTATCCAGTCCAAATTTGAATTTCCTTTGATTGTGACCCATCGTTTCCCTTGTCAAGTGGGTTTTCTTAATCATTAACAAGGTAATTAATTTAGGGGTAAAATGCTACCATGACCAAAACCCTAGATGACATGCCATTAACACACAAAATCCACAAGTGTTAAGTGACACATAAAAGCACATTCCACATCATCATGACATGTCCCTAATGCATCATTGAGATCACAAATTTCACACCCAAGCAAGTTTACATTCATGAAATAAAACACATCACAACGAGGCTTTGAATCTTCCAAAGATTCACCTTGGCTAAATTGTGTTCACATAGGTTTGGATCTTGTTTTCCCCAAAATTTCCATGGTTCCACTTCTTGCACACTAAATTCAAGTATTAGTAGTCCAAGGAGGTCATATAAAATACATATCATAAATGCATATAAATTCAAATGTTACGTAATCCATATTAACATAATTCAAATAAATTTCTTCTCCTAATCATTTCCAATAAATCATTCAAATTGTTAGAATATCAAAATCTGCATATCACATTAACTCATAAATCATCATAATCAAATTAACCTTTTGCATTACATCATAGTCTAATTTCTATCCTGTCATATGTAAAGTTGCATTCATATTTGTTTGATCATCCCATTCACAATATTAAGTTCTTATTACATATCATAAATGCAAAACACTATCGTAAATGTCAAAAATAAGCCACTGTCCATCTAAGTCTTGAATAATATTAAAATATCCAAATCCTAAATATCAAAATGCAAGTAACATACCTCCATTTAAACATTAAAATTTTACATTACAAGCATTTCTAAAATTCAACTTCTACCATTTAGGTCTTAATGTGTAGACATAAGTGCAAATCATCAAAATGTAGATATTAAAATGACATAACCCCATAGTCTCAAAAGTATATCAAAACATCAAAATAGAAGTATCATAATGCAAATATGTTATCTATACTATGACAGGTTAGCTGAGGCCTAAAAATCTGAGTTGATCGAGTTGCAAAGAATATTTGGATCAAGGAGGATCAAGTAATCAAGCCAGAACAAAGATCTGAAGTAGCAAAGTTGCATAAAAAATTAGTCCAATTCATTGTTACTCTCTAATAATTGTAGCAGTGAAGCAAATCTCCTAATAGAGTTAGCCTAACAAATATTCAGTAAATCCTCTAATAAGGTGACATTTCTAGATTGAAGTGTTTGAAGACCTCTAATAAGGCCACTCCTAACAAGGTGAATTAAATCCTCTAACAAGGTCACACCTAACAATGTGTTTTGTAACTTTTAATATGGTTGGCTCCTAATAGGGCTCACTTTAGAAGAGTGAAAAACAATAATTAGTTGCAATTGGTAGTTTTTCCAAATGGAGTTTCCACATTAAATCTTGGTGTATCATGTGTTCATGTTATTTATCTTATGTTTATGCAACTAATTTAATAAAGGATAATCACATTAAATATCTTAAGATCTAATTATCTCAGTGCTAACCGAGTGACAATAATATATTTAGTGTTAATCAGGTTTCAACAAGGATTTGGTTTAAAGTATTGTTGACATCTTAAGGGACTTGGATTTATTTTTGTATTAACTGATTCACCCCTCCCCTCTCACTTACTCCTTGCCATTTCCAACATATATATGTATATATACATATATACATAGAAACACACACACACACACACACACACACACACACACACACACACACACATATATCCATTTTTCTCTCTTTAAAATATCATCTATCATTCTCATTTTAATGTCATTCTATATTATTATCTCTCTCTCTCTCTCTCTCTCTCTCTATATATATATATATATATATATATATATATATATATATATATATATATATATATATATATATATATATATATATATATATATATATTCAAGTATCTTTATTATTGATCATAAGCTTGTTGCCACAAATATGCTTCTAACCAAAATTATTATTTTGTTCATTGTGAATACTTGTTGTGCATCAGTAGTAAATTGGCTACTTCTATCTTCTATGACAGGTGTAATATTATATTATATTACACCTGTCATAGAAGATAGAAGTAGCCGATTTACTACTGATGCACAACAAGTATTCACAATGAACAAAATAATAATTTTGGTTAGAAGCATATTTGTGGCAACAAGCTTATGATCAATAATAAAGATACTTGAATGACGTGACTGCTGAAATGCACACTAGCCAATAGTATTCATAAAGACAAGCAATGAATATGAATAATATAATTTCAAGGTGGAAAAATAATGCTAAGCTAGTATCATATTTTCAAATAAAAAAATAATATGAAGCCTTGCAATCATAGTTTATTTATAGAAACTTATAGATAGAGAAGTAGAGATATATAATCATACACCAAGTATCAACTATGGAGACATGTTTAAAGGGAAAATACTGAAGTAGGAGCATCTCAAGTACTTTGGCAATCTTGCATCAACCAAAAAGATTTCATTTCATTGTTCCTATCTGTTGTTTACAAAATGACTATTGTTGTTCAAGTTTTCTCTTTTTGCACAGTTCACTACTTAATGTGGACCTATGGTGGATCCTTCATCTAAGTTGAAAAAAGATGATTCTTTCATTCACTATAGTTATCCTTATCTTTGTTTGAGGCATCCTTATTTCTTGGCACCTCAAGTAACATGTAGGTTTGGCTTTGAAAAAGTTTTGTTTAGCATCAAGGTACTTTGTGGCCCTAGGAATCTCTTCTTAGACCATGTGTTGACTTATCCTTGTCCCCACAAAAGATAATTTACTTATTTTTAAGGTCATTGAATTCTCCTTTGGGGCAAGACCTATATTTTGTAATAGTTTGTCTAACATGCCTACGTGTGGTCTCCCTGGCTATATAACTAGTGATCTAGGATTAGGAAAAATAGAATAAAGTTATATATTAGGAAAATACTAAGATTTTACTTTGTACCAATCTCTTAAGCTCATAGATTTTAATTTGATTGTTTATGGCTGCAACCAGGTAGGCTTTATACCTAGCATATTGAATGATGATTGTCTGATCTTTTCTACATTGAAACCTCTATAATTTCTTGTAGTTTCTCCTATTTGGTTTAATTCTATGTGTAACTCTAGTGAGGGTATATTGGGAGTGTCCTTTTGGGCCTTGGTAGCCTTGCATCAGGTGGTATTAGATCGAGGGTTCCTTTCTTTGTGATATTTTGGGATCATGGAGAACCCTAATTGGATTGGTTATAGGGTGATAAAATTAGTTTCTAACCTATAACTTGTAGAGGGTTATGATTGTTTCAAGAACTATTATCAGAATGGAAATGCTATTATGGACATGTTGAGATAGATTGTATCTAGACTTGAACTTGTTGAAACAACCCAGAGAAGACAATTACACCTCTAATATGTTAGTGATGAAAAAGAATATGAAACACCTAATCCTAAACCTAAGGTGAAAAAAAAATGAAGATAGACTTTTGAGAGATTTTAATAGAGAAAATTAAAGACCTACTTTTGAAATTTATACTCACAGTGGAAAACTTGACAATGACGCTTTACTGGATTGGATCTCTGAGATTGAGAAGTATTTTGATCATGAAAGTATTTGATCATAAGAAGGGTAGGATATAAGCTAAAAATTTGAAAAGACATTCATCTCTTTGGTGGGAACACTTTCAAAGTGATAGACAAAGAAGATGAAAAAAGAGAGTAAAACTTGGGTAAAGATGGTTGGTGAGTTGAAAAAAAATTCATTCCCATTGATTGTCAAGTTAATTAGTTGAGATGAATGCAAAATTTGAGACAAAAATATATGACTATGAATTTGGACATGTTGATGATGAAGTTGAAATTTTTTCTAGATACTTTAATGGTTCAAGGACTTCTATACAAGATGAAATTAGTTTTTAAAAGATGGAAAGTGTTGAAGAAGCATATTTGTAAGCCTTGCAAGTTGAAGAAAAGTTGGCAAAGAAACAACATAATAGACAATGAGAAAGAGGTGGAAGATTTCAATATTGTAGAGGAAGATATTATGGATAAAGTAACATATATGATAACACATCTAATGAAAAAGGTAAATATGAATGGAAAGAAGGTAATGGAAGCTAGATGTAAGGTTGAAGGTAAATGTTGCAAAATAATGATTAATAGTGGATGTTATATTAATTTGGCATGTGAGTAATTGGTATCTAAGTTGAAGTTGCAAAGATTGAAGCACCCTAACCCTTATCACATTTCTTGGATCAAGGATGAACATAAATTACTGGTACGCGAACAATGCCTCATGAAATTCAATATTGTGAACTATTCTGATGAAGTTTTGTTTGATATCATGGCTATGAATTATTGTCATATACTTTTGGGAAGACCTTTGAAGTATGATAGGAAATATCTACATGATGGTAGATTGAATTACTATATTATTTGGGATATTTGAAAGAACATGTATTGTTTCTTTTGATTGAGAAACTTGAGGAAAACCATTGTAATACTATGAGAGTTTTTTTGGTTGAAGGAAATCTATTTGTGAAAGAGATGAAGAAGCATAATGTTTGTTTTGCTTAGATTCCTAGAAAGAATATAATACAATATGGACTTGAGCATGCACCTCAGGTTAGATCTTTGATAATTGAATTGCAAGATATTATTTTAGATAATGTACCTAATTGATTACCCCTTGTGAAAAGTATAGACATTTTTATTGATTTGATACATGGAGCTAGTTTGAATAAAAAAATGCCACATAGACTAACACCTATAGAGAATGAGGAATTGAATAAAAAAGTGTACAAATTTCTTGAGAAAGGTTTGACTAGAGAAAGTTTGATTCCTTTTGTAGTACCTTTTGTATTAGCACCTAAGAAGAATAAGGAATGGAGAATGTGCAATGATTCTAATGTTAGAAATAGTTAGAATAATGGGGGGGGGGGTGTTGAATCAATTAATCAAGGTCCTTTAGTACCGCTTGAACAATTTAAACACAAAAATTCACTATTTTTCTTGTCATGTTATTGTTCAGTCTTTACCATAAAATCATCTTAAATATAACTTTGCATAATGAAAACATTATCAAATGTAAAACATATAAAGAATTCAAAACAGGTTCGACACTAGGATTTTACATGGAAAACAATTTAATCACCCTGTTAGGAGTGGCTTTATTAGAGAACTCTGATCATTCCATTTAGAATTGTAAGAATTTGCCTTAGGGAAAAATTCACCCAAGACAAAGGAACTCAAACACAAGCACAAAAAAGAGCAGAGTATGATCAGAATAACTATATAGTATTCAATTCAATGTAAAAGTACACTTGGAGAGCTTGTATTTAAAGGCCTCTAAGATGCATCTAGAATGCCTAAGAATCAACATCATGATAAGTCATACAACTAGGCACATGTCCACCAGATATGGGTTATCCTCCATTAAGCATGGAAGTAAGTACGATGATGAGAGGATAAGCCTACAATGGTGTAGCACGTAAATCTATGTTGTAGACAACATGTGCTAAATTAGGAGTGTGAATAACTGTGTTATCTATATGACAACTTAGTGAATGATGCAAACTCCAGTGTTGTGGACACCATGTGTTGAATTAGAGTTGCACACTTTTGTGTTGTCAGTATGACAAATCAAAAAGGTACACAAACTGTCATGCCTGACTCCTTCTATTAGGGTAAAAGCACAAACCTGTGTCACCTTTTATAAAGAAATGTGATATCAGAATGTGACAGTTCAACATTAATGACAAAAAAAATGGTATTTGTGTTTAAAATATGAAGATGATGTAAATTGATGAAATGTGTAGAATTGCATGAATTTTATGCCTATAATTTTTATAATTTTTTTGACTACGAATTTATTCATTTTATTTTATTTTGAAGTCCCTTTTTTAACTATAAAAAATATAGGATGTAGTTCCTATCAACCAAGTATGTGCAAATCATCTTTTCTTGTTTTGATTTGAAGATATTTTATAGATAACATGTATAGCTAGTGAACAAAAAAAGAAATAATTATTTTTCATGTATATTTTCTTTGTTATAAGTACTCAAGTTTGACCTTGTTAGAATCCAACAATTTTTTCCTCCCGTCAAAACTTCCCTATCAAATCTATACCTTCTTGAAAAAAATTTACATATTCATGAAGAGGATTCTCTCCTCTAGTGATAAATATAATTTTTTTATTTTTTAAAAATGATTTACTTTTTTTTTTCATTTTTTGAGAGAGCATCTTTTGAAATATTGAAATATCGACTTATAATATTTTGAGATTATAACATCTAATAACTAATCAAAACACTCAAAAATTTATATAATGATGATATTGAATTTGAGATCTATAAAAGGGTATTTTTAGTTTTTGAAAAAAATTGAATTTTGATAGAGAAATGAGATTTGACCAAAACATGTTTTTGTATCACAAATGGTGACACAGATCTATGATTTTACCCATTAGTTATTCTACTTTTATGACTTAGCTGTGATCTAGTTTATTTCTGTTTGATACGTTGATTATTCAGTTAGAACTTGGTTATATTCTGTTTAGCAGAACATAAAATTTTTGTTGAGTGTGTTTTCGGTATCAACATTACTCTATCTAGATATGATAGATGACTTGTGATTTTAATATGTTATATTAAGAGGTTTGATATACCTGACTTTTGTGGTTGCATTAATCAGATTGCTTTGAAGGATTAAACATTTAAGTTCTTAATTTAAATTGAATTTTTAAGGTTTGAAAGCATGATTATAAGAATTTATAATGTTAGGGTATCAAGTGTTCATGAGGTTAAACTTTACAAGGTTTATGCTTATAAATTGTTAATAGATTAATCACTTCCTTGGAGGTTTTTGTCTTAGTAAATTTGCAAATGTTGTGAATGGGGTAAAATATATCTAAATGCATTTACCCTAAATTGGTTTTACTTCAAGACATTAGTTCACTTATTTAATTAGGGTCTTGTTAACCACAATTGATAGAATATACATATTATTTAGTTTTGTTAATTTGGGTTTTGAAAGCATAATTTAAGAGGTATTATGGCACTCAGGGTTTTTGTTGATCATTTCATTTGCAAGTGGGTTTTCTGTTGAGGTTAGGTCGGAAACATGGCCGCCTTGCTCTGTTTGGTTTACATTTGTGAACTTAGTTGCTGTGGTTTTAGAATTTTGAATGAGGTTGTTGAAAATGTTTACATGCATATGAGGCTGAGCATCAAGATGTTACTCACCATCAGCTTGTTTTGCAAGTTCTTCAATCTCTGCATTTTTGAAGTTCAGTTGGATTTGGCTTCTGGGGCTTTCATTTTAAGCTTCATAGCA
Source organism: Cupressus sempervirens (assembly GCA_028749045.1). Classification (NCBI taxonomy): domain Eukaryota; kingdom Viridiplantae; phylum Streptophyta; class Pinopsida; order Cupressales; family Cupressaceae; genus Cupressus; species Cupressus sempervirens. The sequence goes on from CM053785.1 coordinate 200,092,477, forward strand.
GGGCTCTGTGTTGAACAATTTCATGTTTGCTGAATCTCAAGTAGTGGGCAGTTCCTAACCTTTACCCTTTACTATTTTGGGTGTTAATTTTGTTCTAAGGAAATTGTGGAAGTTCAGTTTTAAGTTACACTTGTTGATACCCAAGTATGGGTATATGTAGGGTTGGACAATTGGTGTTGAGCTCTGTAAATATCCATATTTGGATAACGAACAATATGTGTTTTCAAACATTATGTTTTTGGATTTAGATGATGTTTAAAAAAAAGTATTATATATATTCAGATTCGAGATGATTGAGGTCAACTGTGTGTTTTGATTTCTTGTGTTATATAGATGTTTTGTCATATGAATGGCTTGTGATAAAAGAACATAGTTACTCTATGATACGGGTTTTATGTTTGGGGTTCTGTTATTTGGTAAAACAATATCTATGCGGTATCACCCAGATTTAATCTGTAGGCAATATGTGTTTACGAATTCATAGATGCATGGTTTAAGGGTTTTGTGGTAACATCAAATAATGAGTTTGATGTTAGAGGCACTATCATTATTTTATAGAGGGTTTGAGTTTGGAGGAAAGTAACTGAACTTGATTTTTGAAATATAGGCTTGGGTTTGAAGTGCAATCTGACCCGCGGTGATGGTATTAAAACACCAGTAGTAGAAACTTATATGGAAATTAGAGTTGCATAAAACTAATAACTTAGTCTAAGCGGACATTTTGTCGAATAGTTTCATGGTATGAGGGTTGACATTTGGTCATATATTTAGTTTGAAGCATAAAGAATATTGTATCTGCATTTCTTGGTGTAGTATTATTATGTCATCAAAAGGCTATCTAACAGCCAATACTCTGTGTGAGTTGGCATTATGTTTCAATTACTCTTTGGAATTTGTATGCTGTCGAACTTGCTGCAATTATGCATGCTTCGAAAAGTATTATATATATTCAGATTTGAGATGATTGAGGTCAACTGTGTGTTTTGATTTCTTGTGTTATATAGATGTTTTGTCATATGAATGGCTTGTGATAAAAGAACATAGTTACTCTATGATACGGGTTTTATGTTTGGGGTTCTGTTATTTGGTAAAACAATATCTATGCGGTATCACCCAGATTTAATCTGTAGGCAATATGTGTTTACGAATTCATAGATGCATGGTTTAAGGGTTTTGTGGTAACATCAAATAATGAGTTTGATGTTAGAGGCACTATCATTATTTTATAGAGGGTTTGAGTTTGGAGGAAAGTAACTGAACTTGATTTTTGAAATATAGGCTTGGGTTTGAAGTGCAATCTGACCCGCGGTGATGGTATTAAAACACCAGTAGTAGAAACTTATATGGAAATTAGAGTTGCATAAAACTAATAACTTAGTCTAAATATCGTATCATTGTTTGGATTTGTAAGCGGACATTTTGTCGAATAGTTTCATGGTATGAGGGTTGACATTTGGTCATATATTTAGTTTGAAGCATAAAGAATATTGTATCTGCATTTCTTGGTGTAGTATTATTATGTCATCAAAAGGCTATCTAACAGCCAATACTCTGTGTGAGTTGGCATTATGTTTCAATTACTCTTTGGAATTTGTATGCTGTCGAACTTGCTGCAATTATGCATGCTTTGTCTAAGTGGTGGCATTTTCTTCTAGGTAAATGTTCTGAGTTACATTCTAATCATCGAAGTCCTCAGTATCTTTTTACGCAACCAGACCTCAATGCTAGGCAGCAAAGATAGATGGAATTCCTGTGTGAATATGTCATCAAGATTAAATATGTGCAAGGGAAGGAGAACATGGTTGCTGATGCTCCTAGAAGAAGGTGACACGAACTATCTTCTTTGATTCTTTTAGTGGATCTTAAGGATAGGATCTTATAGATCCTTTCTGCAGATCATTGGTTTCAGGATGTTAAGGCTGTTATGGATAGTGGTAGCGACTTGGAAGGACATTTTGAGGGGTATTTAGTGAATCTTGAAGGTTTTCTACTGTATATAGGGAGTGTGTACATTCTTGAGTTGGGGGATTTGAGAGTTCTAGTTATGGTTGATGCACACAAGGCACCATATTCGGCTCATTAAAGTGTTAAGAAAATGCATGCTGACCTTAAGAAGCATTATTATTGGCCTAGAATGAAAAGAGACATAGAAAATTTGGTGGCTCGATGCTTGGAATGTCAGCACGTGAAGGCTGAACATCAGCACCCCGCAGGATTATTGCAGCCACATAGTATTCCAGAATGGAAATGGAACACCATTTCGATAGATTTTATTACTGGATTTCCTATGACAGCTCAAAGGCATGATGCTATCATGGTGGTAGTGGATCAATTTTCTAAGGTTGCTCATTTTATTCCAGTTAGATCGTCTTATAATGCAACTACGGTTGCCAAAGTATATATGGAACAAATAGTTAAGTTACACGGAACTCCTAAAAAGATTATTTCTGATAGAGATCCAGTGTTTACTTTATCTCTTTGGAAATCCTTGCAGCAAGAGTTAGGTACTCAGCTGAATTTCAGTTTAGCCTATCACCCTGATACAGACGGACAAACTGAACATGTCAACTAGATTCTGGAAGACATGCTTAGGATGTACGTAATAAATAGACAGAATAAATGGGAGGAGTATCTACACTTGGTTGAGTTCGTGTATAACAATGGATATCACAGTTCCATAGGTATGGCACCATTTCAAGCATTATATGGAAGACCCTGTAGGATGCCTCTTAGTTGGAATAATTTGGATGACAGGACTCTTTTAGGTCCAGTTATGTTGTAAGATTTGGAGCAGCAGGTTAAGAGGATCAAAGAGCATCTTATTACTGCTTAGGATAGGCAGAAGAAATATGCTGATAAGCATAGAATCAACCGTCAATTCTTGGTTGGTGATAAAGTGTTTCTCCAGGTTAGGCTGTGTACGAGTCCAATTAGTTATGGGAAGGGGTCCAAGTTAGCACCATGATTTGTTGGTCCGTTTGAAATTCTGGAACGGATTGGACCTGTTGCCTACAAACTTGCCTTGCCACTGAGTCTTTCACGCATTCATAATGTTTTTCATTTTTCAATTTTGCATAAGTATATTCCTGCTTGACTGGAAAAATATATAGATTTTGGATGGTCAAATCATGCTGGAACCAGTGCTGATCATGCAAAGTAGAACTATGAGTTTAAGAGGAAGAGAAATAAGGCAGGTAAAAGTCTTATGGGACCCCAATGATGAAACATCTGCTACCTGGGAGGATATTGCAATGATGAGAACAACTCATCCACACATATTTTCTGACTTCCAAGAGAAAGTCAAAGCTTAGTGGGGGAGGGTGTCATGCCTAACTTGTTAGTGTAGTTTTTTTATTTTTCCTATTTTGCTAGGTTTTTCCTACACTTTTAATAATCTCGCTTAGGTTAATAAAGCATGTCTTATTAGGTGAATGGTTGTGAGGTGTCATCTTCCTACATGTGAGCATCCATTAGCTATCTTGGGAAGATACTTTGCTATCTTTAGTCCGATAGATGGTTGCTCCTCATTGGTTGGTGTTGCCACCTCCTCCCTCTTCCTACCCTATATAAGCATGCTACTTGGCTTGTATTTGAATCTCTTGTTTTTGCACCCTCTTAATGCTATTTTGCTTCCAGCATTTGCATTATTCTCTTGGAGACTAACTCTATGATGCTATTTTGATTTTGTATCATTTGCATTCATAGTTTAGATATTTACTCTTTGCACTAGTTTTCTGGGTTATTAATCTTTTCAGATTCTAACATGGTATCAGAGCTTTTCTATGTGCAAGAGTAGATTTTAGTTTCCTTATTTGAGAGATTTGGGAGGGGCAAATAAACTTTATTGTAGTTTTTTGAAAAAAGAAGTATGCTCTTCTCTTGCATCTTTGGATGATCCTGAGAATCAGAAAAGTTTTGACAAAAACAGTTTTTCTCTGGGGTTTCAATCTCAAATTTGACAACCAACTTGCATATTTGGAGTTTTCAATCAGTTTTGCAGGATCCAACATGCCATTGATGGACTTAAGAAGCTGATCCATCATTTGCATGTCAAATTTTGGTTGCTGGGGTCATTTTCTGATTTTTGGAGCCATTTTTTACTGTTAAAGGCGTCTGATTTACACTACAGCAACATCTTCTGTTCATCAGCAAGAAATACGCTTTCTGGGTTTTGTTCGCAGCCCCGAAAAACCATATGGGTATCTTTTAGATTTTGCATGCAAAGCTACAGCCATACCCCTCTCTGTTGGCAGCCGCAGATTTGAATGCAGTTTTCAAATGTCTCGTTCTTGCTCATACGGACTTCGATTTTGATGATTCTTGTTATGAAATTGGATATTTTTTTATGCTCTATCCATTAGTGGAGTTATTTTTTGATTTTCATGCATGAATTCTTCAGAAATTGCAAATTCTGAGCCGTGACTGTGCATAGTTCTCATTTTGGAAACTTCAGAGGATCATAAATTTCTCATACGACCTCGTATCGAGGCGATTCTTTTTTTGAAAGTGCATGATTTTTTGAGGAGATCACAGTGGTGTTGTTTGTTTCCTTGATTATTGTGCCCAAGTTTCACTTTTAGCATATGCTCTTCATGAGGGTTTGTAATGCATTGAAATCAAGACCACTAAGTATCTCTTTCTAGTGGTAGTTGTAAATGCACTAAAATAAAGTGCCAAATCATAATTCTTTGTGGGGGGTTCTTTGATTGAGTAAAAAGGGGGGGGGGACATTGTCGTGGCTGGGTTCTCTTCTTTTTTAGCATTTCTTTGCATTTCTTCATCATGGATCAAACAAATATGCCCATCCTAACTCCATACAATTACTTTGAGTGGAAATCATGCATGAAAATTCACTTAAGGAAAGCTGGATTAAATAGGATAACTATGGGACTTGAAACTGAACCTGCTAAAGATGAAGATAAGCCTAAGTGGTTTAACAAATGTGATGAGGCATTTGGAACATTGTGTTTGTCTGTTTCTCCTGACTTGTTATTTCACATTGAGTCTTTGGATACACCAAATGAAGTATGGACAAAGCTAGAAACACTATTTGGCACACGAGATTCAATGAGGGGTCATATGTTGGAAAATGAATTAATAAGTTTGAGTCCATGCAATTTCAACACAATCCAAGATTTCTTCACCAAATTGAAATCACTAAGGCTGCAGTTAAAACAATGTGGAATTGAAAAGAAAGATGAACAACTAATTCTTAGTATTCTCTCTAAGCTAAGTTCAGAATATTCTGTGTTTGTCTCTACCTTCTATGCTACTAAGGGTGCACTTGGTACTCAATTCACCATGCCATCTTTAGATGATTTTGCTATCAATCTCACTCAAGAACAGGACAAGCTAATCCAGATGGGCATTCTTAAGTCCTCTAAGTCACATGCCTTGGCTGCCAACCAAGGCACAAAAGAACAACAAGGACAAAGTAGTAACAACAATAGTAAGGACAAGAAACAAAAGAATAGCGAGGAGAAGAAGGATCAGATGCCAGTTTCTTCAAAAACAACTATTGATACACCATCTTCCAAGGGCAATAAACCTAAGAAAGAAAAGGTCAAATGTGCTTATTGTAAAAGACCTGGTCATGATGAACATAAATGTTTGCAGAAACAACTTGATCACTTGACATACATTCTTGAGAAGAATAATATCAGTGTTCCTGAGTCTATCAAACAAAGTTCTAATGAAGGGTCTAACAAAGAAAAAGAAAACAACAAGGGGAAAGGAAAGGGCAAGGCCCTTTTTGTAGTTGCTTTCTCACCATCCACTTGGGTTCTTGATTCGGGTGCTTCACACCACATGGCTTCATCTAAGGAAGAAATTGCATCCTTGGAGCAATGTACTATGCCTTCTATGTTGATGGGTGACAACACTCCTATTGAGGTGTGTGGGAGAGGGTCTATTGATGTGGGGGATGGCACATTCCATGATGTTCCTTATGTACCCTCATTGTCAACTAATCTCCTATCGGTACACCAGATCACTCACACAGGTTTAGGCAAGCGGGTTGAGTTCACTCCTGATTCAGTGGAGATACGTGAGTTGCACAATGATTCTACAATTGCAGTTGGGAGAGTAGATCATCAGTCAAGACTCTATATGTTTTCTCACCTTGTTCCTGATCCTCCTTTGACTATTTTTCTCACTCACTCTAATGATGTGAGCAGATTATGGCATGAGCAGTTTGGCCATCTTAACTTCCACTACTTGCATCAACTTAACCAACAGAGCATGGTCACAGGGTTGCGTTCTACTTTGACATTGGAGTCACTTGGAATACATGATAGATCTCTTGATGGGTCAGATTCACTTGAACAGTCTTCTACCTCCACTTTTGATGTAGAGAGTGACTCAGAGGACTCACCTCCTTCCTCTCCTAGTCATCATTCACAGGTTGATGATTCTCGTCTAGATTCTCCATCTTCTGGTCCACTTTGGGCTAGACAGACCTTGCAGTTTGCAGGTGATTGGGTTGGGGATCCATCAGACACCAAGCAGACTCATTCACAATTCCAGGATGCTCTACATATCTTCATTGCTACTGCCTCAAATCCACAGTCCTTTCATGAGGCTTCTAGTATTTTTGAGTGGGATACAGCTATGCAGGAAGAGTATAGTTCCTTGATGAGGAACCACACTTGGGATCTTGTCCCTTTTTCTAAGGGAAGAAAAATTGTTCGATGTAAGTGGATTTACTAGACAAAATTTGCAAGCTTTGCTGGAGGTGCAGGATGCTACATCTTTTGGGGGGGCCTCTTCCTATCACTTGGAGTCCTAATTTTCTTTGGGGAGTCTCTTTTCTCTCTCTTTTGGGGGAATTTTATGTACATGGGTACCTCATCAGGCTTGACTTGCCGAGACCCATTTCTACATCCACCTAAGCTTCACTTATGGGGGGGTGTTAGTGTAGTTTTTTTATTTTTCCTATTTTGCTAGGTTTTTCCTACACTTTTAATAATCTCGCTTAGGTTAATAAAGCATGTCTTATTAGGTGAATGGTTGTGAGGTGTCATCTTCCTACATGTGAGCATCCATTAGCTATCTTGGGAAGATACTTTTCTATCTTTAGTCCGATAGATGGTTGCTCCTCATTGGTTGGTGTTGCCACCTCCTCCCTCTTCCTACCCTATATAAGCATGCTACCTGGCTTGTATTTGCATCTCTTGTTTTTGCACCCTCTTAATGCTATTTTGCTTCCAGCATTTACATTATTCTCTTAGAGACTAACTCTATGATGCTATTTTGATTTTGTATCATTTGCATTCATAGTTTAGATATTTACTCTTTGCACTAGTTTTCTGGGTTATTAATCTTTTCAGATTCTAACATAACTCCTATTAGTTATTCTGCTTTTATGACTTAGCTGTGATCTAGTTTCTTTTTGTTTGATACGTTGATTATTCAGTCAGAACTTGGTTATATTCTATTTAGTAGAACATAAATTTTTTTTTGAGTGTGTTTTCGGTATTAGCATTACTCTATCTAGATATGACAGATGACTTATGATTTTAATATGTTATATTAAGAGGTTTGATATACTTGACTTTTGTGGTCGCATTAATCAGATTGCTTTGAAGGATTAAACATTTAAGTTCTTAATTTAAATTGAGTTTTTAAGGTTTGAAAGCATGATTATAAAAATTTATAATGTTAGGGTATCAAGTGTTCATGAGGTTAAACTTTACAAGGTTTATGCTTATAAATTGTTAATAGATTAATCACTCCCTTAGATGTTTTTGTCTTAGTATATTTGAAAATGTTGTGAATGGGGTAAAATATATCTAAATGCATTTACCCTAAATTGGTTTTACTTCAAGACATTAGTTCACTTATTTAATTAGGGTCTTGTTAACCGCAGTTGATAGAATATACATATTATTTAGTTTTGTTAATTTGGGTTTTGAAAGCATAATTTAAGAGGTATTATGGCACTCAGGGTTTTTGTTGATCATTTCATTTGCAAGTGGGTTTTCTGTTGAGGTTAGGCCGAAAACATGGCCGCCTTGCTCTATTTGGTTTACATTTGTGAACTTAGTTGCTGTGGTTTCACAATCTTGAATGAGGTTGTTGAAAATGTTTACATGCATATGAGGTTGAGCATCGAGATGTTACTCACCGTCAGTTTTTTTTGCATGTTCTTCAATCTTTGGATTTTTGAAGTTCGGTTGGATTTAGCTTCTGGGGATTTTGTTTTAAGCTTCATAGTAGGGCTCTGTGTTGAACAATTTCGTGTTTGCTGAATCTCAAGTAGGGGGCAGTTCCTAACCTTTACCTTTTAATGGTTTGGGTGTTAATTTTTTTCTAAGGAAATTGTGGAAGTTCAGTTTTAAGTTACACTTGTTGATACCCAAGTATGGGTATATGTAGGGTTGGACAATTGGTGTCGAGCTCTGTATATATCCATATTTGGATAACGAGCAATATGTGTTTTCAAACATTGTGTTTTTGGATTTAGATGATGTTTAAAAAAAAGTATTATATATATTCAAATTCGAGATGACTGAGGTCAATTGTGTGTTTTGATTTCTTGTGTTATATAGACGTTTTTTCATATGAATGGCTTGTGATAAAAGAACATAGTTACTCTATGATACGGGTTTTATGTTTGGGGTTTTGTTATTCGGTAAAACAATATCTATGCAGTATCACCCAGATTTAATCTGTAGGCAATATGTGTTTACGAATTCATAGATGCATGGTTTAAGGGTTTTGTGGTAACATCAAATAACGAGTTTGATGTTAGAGGCACTATCATTTTTTTATAGAGGGTTTGAGTTTGGAGGAAAGTAACTGAACTTGATTTTTGAAATATAGGCTTGGGTTTGAAGTGCAGTCTGACCCGCCGTGATGGTATTAAAACACCAGTAGTAGATACTTATATGGAAATTAGAGTTGCATAAAACTAATAACTTTGTCTGAATATCGTATCATTGTTTGGATTTGTAAGCGGACATTTTGTCGAATAGTTTCATGGTATGAGGGTTGACATTTGGTCATATATTTAGTTCGAAGCATAAAGAATGCTGTATCTGCATTTCTTGGTGTAGTATTATTATGTCATCAAAAGGCTATCTAATAGCCAATACTCTGTGTGAGTTGGCATTATGTTTCAATTACTTTTTGGAATTTGTATGCTGTCGAGTTTTAGTTATCTTGCTATATTGAGACTTGGAAACTATGCAGTGTCATTATTTCATTAGCTAGATAAAACATGAAGTAGGTAGATGCATCAATTTAATAGTATAAAATTGCTCAATACTTGTTTGAATTTTGTTTTCATTAAAAGATAGGTATATGTATATATAAAAATATTTACTTGTATTATAATTGTGAGATGACGGTCATATGTTGTGAATTGGATCATCAAGGGGAGTATTATATAATGTTTTTATATAGAACTCGAGTTTAATAGTGGTGAATAGAGATCATTTATTATGTTTAGTAAATTATGATGGATATTGAGTCATCACTCATTGTTGTTTTGAGAAGTTACTCGCAACTGAGTATGACAGTATTGATAAACGAAAACATTGGTTAACTTTGCTGTTTCATTAACAAAGCAGTTATTTATGAACAACTAGGATGTAAATTTTAGATTAGGAATGTTATATCCTAAATTACTTTTGAGTTTCGGGATGCTCAAAGTCACATTGCATAATGTGAATTATATTCCAAATCGATTTTAAACATCACATCTTAATATGTTGTTGTAGTTATTTTGGGTGGTGGCTTATTGTCAAAACAGAGGTGTTACTTTTATAGACTCTTGTTTATCTTAATAACTTAGTTAACGATCACTTGTTAAGATTTGTCTGTACTTAGTTTCTATTATGATTATAATGTGTTCTATTAGCATTATTGGACTATTTGAGATTAGATGCTTAAGATAGAGTTCTTTTATTATTTAAGATGAATTTTAGTTCTTAATTAAATGAAAGTAGTATATGAATTGAGGCAAAATTTTGATATATGTTTGATGATGTGTCATTTATAACAAGAATATCATGTGCATTTTGATTTGTTATCTTGGCTAGTTCAATGTTAAGTGTAGATGGTTAGGTCAGCAGGGAATTAAAAGTATAGTATGAAGATTTTGTAACTATCGTTGAGCTGTGCAACAGTTCAATTGTATTTATGTGATCTTGATATTATAGGTTTTATTTATGTTGTTGTAATTATCCATATTTACCTTTGAACTTGGTAGAATAAGATGTGTTACAAATGGATTTAAGGATGTAGTATCATGTTGTAAACTGATTTTATATTTGCCACATGTACATTCTTAGTATATCTGTTTGATGTGTATTTTTAAGAATAGCTGTGATGAACGTATATCGAGGTGGCTGAATTTGGTTTATCCTATTCAATTAATTAATTCAGTGATAACTTTAAAATAAATTGGGTGGGTTAATTTCATATAAAAGATAATTGGCCTTACCTATGACTTAAACCTATATGGTTAAGTACGGAGAAAAGGCATGTCTCTATTCTATCAATGACAAGTAAAATAGAGAATACCATTATATGATGACTATGAGCATACCATATTTGGATGCAGAAACTTAGTGCCATAACGATGACACCTCAGAATATATATGTTTCATTTATGGATTGTTCTTAGTGCGAGTTTAATTTTGCATTGATAAGTAATTGTTTACTTCTTGCACATTAATATCATATTTTCACTATATTAGATAGATTAGAAATCTACTTTTGGATATCTATATTTTGGTACTAACATGTATGCAGATCGATTTCGCTTTTAAACTCAGTGTGTACTGAGCCCCTGTTTGTGTTATGTTGCATTCTATGTGGTTTTCAGGTGCTTTGAGTTTCAAGTAGCTAAGGATGTTTATTGAAGTTACTTCTTGAATCAACATTTAGGGTTCCTATGTTGGACATAGGTGTCTAGAAATGAAATTGTACTTCAAGATCGTATTGAACTCTTTATGTATTCTTATTGTAATGAAAATGTATTTAGATGATATTCTCTTTCATTGGGAATTTTTCAATATAAGAGTGATTCAATCCTTGTATTGGAACTTGTATTGATATGATTTAAATAAATAAAATTTATTGCAATCATTGTTCGTTCTTTGTTTTCAAGTATTGTTTTGTTTTTGGTAGGTAGTGTGTTACATTTTGGTATCAGAGCAGGTTGAGAATAACCAGGACTTTTAGGTTTAGGTTTCTTTCTGTCATCGGTGTGTTATTGATAGAATTTTTTGTTTTTAGGTTGTCATCATGCCTCCAATCACTAGAGGAATTTGAGGACGCTGTATCCTTGAGGATGACATTGCTGGCAGAGGCAGAGGAATGGGCTATGGTAGAGGTCCTATTAACCAGAATGATGCTGGAAATGATTAGTTTGATCAGAATGCTGGGGTTGGTAACAACCAGAATAATTAGGCAGACCAAGCTTAGGTACTTTAGAGAATTTTGGAACATCTTGATAATATTGAGGCTAATAACTAGATTTTTGGTGGGGGAGCATATGATAGGAGACCTCTTGTGCAGGGCATTAATCTTCCTGTAGAAGATCCAGTGGAAAGAGCTCAGCTCAAGGACCTTTCCAAGATGAAAGGACCATTTTTTTATGGTACAGAATAGGTTATAGCTATAGAAGCTTGGCTGTTGAATATTGAGTGATGTTTTATTTTACATTGTTACCTGAGTAACGTAAATATTAGATGGATAGTTATGCATCTAAGAGGATTTGGTTCCTTGTGGTGGGAACAAGAGTTGGAGAAGCTTGGCATTGATATCTCTGTAGTTACTTGGGAGCTCTTTGTTGAGTGCTTCAAGGAGAGATTTATGTCTGAGTATTGGCGTCAGGCCCGTGCTGAGGAGTTCTTTTAGATCATGCAGTCTGGCTCTACAGTGGAAGCTTATGAATGAAGGTTCTTCAAACTTAAGAAGTTTTTTGGGTGGGCTGAAAATGATAAGGCCATGATACAACATTTCATCAGAGGGATTATGCCCAAAATTGGGGAGGAAGTGAGAACTTTTTGACCTTTGACTATGCAAGAAGCCTCAGAGTGACCAAAGTTAATTGAGATGAAGTCTGGTTATCATGGGGCTGCTTACAAAACCAACATGAATCCACCTACTCCAGATGTCAGTAAGAATTAGAAGCCTCCACAAAGTAGTTTGAAAAGAGGATTTTCAGGTGGAAAATTTAAGAAGAGGAAGTGTGACAAGAACTCCAAAGGTTCGAAACAACCTAAGTAATCTCAACCACCTTAGAGTGTGTAGAGTAACAAGCCATCTCCTAATCCTTCTGGTTAGAATTTCGGATTTAGGAAATGTGTTGAGTGCTTTCATTGTAGACAGATAGGTCATTATCAATCTCAGTGCCCTAACTAGGACAAGCCGAAGGTAGGACCTAAGTTAGCTAGGTCTGAAGTGATAGTTGGTGATTCTGCCAAGAACCACTATATCTTTGTGACTGTAGATCAGAAGCAAGCTGAGCACTAGAACATAGTTATTGAAGCTCAGGGTAATACTCAAGGTATGAAAGTATCCATTTTATTTGACTTTGGAGCTACAGACTCATTTATTTCTTCTGCTTTAGTTGCAAATAGTGGTATTCTTGTGGTTAAAGCAAGAAACAGTTGGAAAGTGGAGTTAGTGTCAGGTTCTAGGGTGTGTGCTGATTTGATTGCTCCTGACTGTAAGATTCTTATGAAATCTTTTACTACTTCAGTGAACATTAGGGTTATACCTTTAGGGTCGTATGACATAGTTTTGGGAATGGATTGGTTAGAACCGCATCAAGCTGTTTTGAATTGCAAGGATAAGACAATCAACTATGTTGATGATCTTGGATTAGCTAGGATTATTGCGAGAATCAAGAGACCTATCTCTTTGCAAACAATTTCTGCCAAGCAATTAGCAAGGTGTGCTCAAAAAGCCTGTAGTTTGTTTGCCATTTCGATAAACAACTTAGAAGATTCCATAGTTAAGAGTTCTTCTCTCGATCATCCAGTTTTGTGGAACTTTTCAGATGTTTTTGTTGAGGAGATTCCTGGGATACCTCTGAAGAGAGAAATTGATTTTTGGATTGATTTAGTGCCAAGAATGGAACCAATTTCCAAGACTCCTTATAGAATGACAGCTCAAGAGCTGGTTGAACTTAAGTTTCAGTTGGAGGAGCTGTTGGAGAAGGGTTTAATCCATCCCAGTGTTTCACCTTGGGTGCTCCAGTGATCTTTGTCAAGAAGAAAGATGGTTCCTTGAGACTTTGTATCGATTATAGATAGTTGAACAAAGTCACTATTAAGAACAGGTATCCTTTGCCTCGAATTGATGACTTGTTTGACCAAGTCAAGGGTGCCCGAATCTTTTCAAAGATTGATCTGAAATTTGGATATCATCAACTTAGAATCCAGGAAGCTGATATTTATAAGATAGCTTTTTGCACCAGATATGGAAACTAAAAATTTACTGTGGTACCTTTTGGGTTAACTAATGCACCTTCTGTGTTCATGAGTCTGATGAACGATGTGTTTAGAACTTAAGTTGACAAGTTCGTGGTGGTTTTTCTGGATGACATTTTGGTTTATTCCAACACTATTGAGGAGCACAAGCAGTATTTAGAGTAGGTTTTGGAATGTCTTCATAGGAACAGATTGTATGCCAATCCTAAAAAGTGCGAATTCTTCAAATTAGAGATTTTTTACTTAGGGCATATTATTTTTGGTGATGGAATTTCTGTGTATCCATCCAAAATTTGAGCTATTGTAGATTGGCTTGCACCTTCAAATGTGTCTGAGGTTCAAAGTTTCATGGGCTTAGCAAGCTATTACTGTAAATTTGTGTTAAATTTCTCTAGAATAGTGCATCCTATCACATCTCTTGAGAGAAAAGGGAAGAAGTTTGTGTGGATAGTTGAGTGTGAGGCAACATTTCAGAAACTGAAGGAATGTTTGACCAGCGCACCAGTTCTAGCGGTCCCTAATTTAGCTAAGGAGTTTGTGGTTTGCACTGATGCATCGTTGGATGGCATAGGAGCAGTATTGATGCAAGATGGACATGTTATTGCTTATGAGTCTAGAAAACTTAAGAGTCATGAGGTGAACTATCCTACTCATGATCTTGAACTTGCTGCAATTATGCATGCTTTGTCTAAGTGGTGGCATTTTCTTCTGGGTCAATGTTTTGAGTTACATTCTGATCATTGAAGTCTTCAGTATCTTTTCACACAACCAGACCTCAACACTAGGCAATGAAGATGGATGGAATTCTTGTGTGAATACGACTTTGAGATTAAATATGTGCAAGGGAAGGAGAACATGGTTGCTGATGCTCTTAGCAGAAGGTGAAATGAACTATCTTCTTTGATTCTTTCAGTGGATCTTAAGGATAGGATCTTACAAAATGTTTTCGCAGATCATTGGTTTCAGGATGTTAAGGCTGTTATGAACAGTGGCAGTGACTTGGAAGGACATTTTGAGGGGTATTCAATGAATCCTAAAGGTTTTCTACTGTATAGAGGGAGTGTGTACGTTCTTGAGTTGGGGGATTTGAGAGTTCTAGTTATGGTTGAGGCACACAAGGCACCATATTCGGCTCATCCGAGTGTTAAGAAAATGCATGTTAACCTTAAGAAGCATTATTATTGGCTTGGAATGAAAAGAGACATAGTAGATTTTGTGGCTCGATGCTTGGAATGTCAGCGCGTGAAGATTGAACATCAGCACCCCATAGGATTATTGCAGCCACATAGTATTCTTGAATGGAAATGGGACACCATTTCGATAGATTTTATTACTGGATTGCCTATGACAGATCGAAGGCATGATGCTATCATGGTGGTAGTGGATCGATTTTCTAAGGTTGCTCATTTTATTCCACTTAGATCATCCTATAATGTAGCTACGGTTGCCAAAGTATATATGGAACAAATAGTTAAGTTACATGGAATTCCTAAAAAGATTATTTCTGATAGAGATCCAGTGTTTACTTCATCTCTTTGGAAATATTTGTAGTGAGAGTTAGGTACTCAACTGAGACGGTAGACAAACTGAACATGTCAATCAGATTCTAGAAGACATGCTTAGGATGTATGTAATGGATAGACAGAATAAATGGGAGGAGTATCTACACTTGGTTGAGTTTGTGTATAACAATGGATATCATAGTTCCATAGGTATGGCACCATTTCAAGCATTTTATGGAAGACCCTATAGGATGCCTCTTAGTTGGGATAATTTGGATGACAGGACTCTTTTAGGTCCAGTTATGTTGTTAGATTTGGAGCAACAAGTTAAGAGGATCAGAGAGCATCTTATTACTGCTCAAGATAGGCAGAAGAAATATGCTGATAAGCATACAATTGACCGTTAATTCTTGGTTGGTGATAAAGTGTTTCTCTGGGTTAGGTTGTGTAAGAGTCCAATTCATTATGGAAAGGGGTCCAAGTTAGCACCACGATTTGTTGGTCCGTTTGAAATTCTAGAACAGATTGGACCTGTTGCCTACAAACTTGCTTTGGCACCGAGTCTTTCACGCATTCATAATGTTTTTCATGTTTCATTTTTGCATAAGTATGTTCCTGATATTGCTTATGTGCTTGACTAGAAAAAAATATAGATTTTGGATGGTCAAATCATGCTGGAACCAGTGCTGATCATGCAAAGCAGAACTATGAGTTTAAGAGGAAGAGAAATAAGGCAGGTAAAAGTCTTATGGGACCCCAATCATGAAACATCTGCTACCTAGGAGGATATTGAAATGATGAGAACAACTCATCTGCACATATTTACTGACTTCTAGGAGAAAGTTGAAGCTTAGTGGGTGAGGGTGTCATGCCTGACTCCTTCTATTAGTTATTCTTCTTTTATGACTTAGCTGTGATCTAGTTTCTTTCTGTTTGATACGTTGATTATTCAGTTAGAACTTGGTTATATTCTGTTTAGCAAAACATAAAATTTTTGTTGAGTGTGTTTTCGATATCAGCATTACTCTATCTAGATATGACAGATGACTTATGATTTTAACATATTATATTAAGAGGTTTGATATACCTGACTTTTGTGGTTGCATTAATCAAATTGCTTTAAAGGATTAAACATTTAAGTTCTTAATTTAAATTGAGTTTTTATCATTTCAAAGCATGATTATAAGAATTTATAATGTTAGGGTATCAAGTGTACATGAGGTTAAACTTTACAAGGTTTACGCTTATAAATTGTTAATAGATTAATCACTTCCTTAGAGGTTTTTGTCTTAGTATATTTGAAAATGTTGTGAATGGGGTAAAATATATCTAAATGCATTTACTCTAAATTGGTTTTACTTCAAGACATTAGTTCACTTATTTAATTAGGGTCTTGTTAACCACAGTTGATAGAATATACATATTATTTAGTTTTGTTAATTTGGGTTTTGAAAGAATAATTGCAAGTGATATCTTCTTGATCCTTATTGTTTATGTCATCATTATTCTACAATTGTTGTTGATCATCACAAAAAGACTGAGCAACAGCACAAAAATTTGGAGAGTGTGGTGACTGACAAACATGACACCAGGGGATGTCATCATTCATATTTACTGAATTTCTTTCTAGGGGATCTCGTGTCCCTTTACCTATGTTCCCTTGTGTAGGATTAGGAATTGGCTTTCCATCTTTCCATTGAGTAGTGTAGGGATAATTTTGCATTCTAGGCTACCTATTAAAATTATTATAAAAAGGAGCCCTCTCTGAGATATTTGGTTTGTTAGCTAAGGGAGCTGGGACATTTAATTGTTTTAACAAGCTCAAAACCTGTCCCATTTGGT
Organism: Cupressus sempervirens; assembly: GCA_028749045.1. NCBI lineage: Eukaryota > Viridiplantae > Streptophyta > Pinopsida > Cupressales > Cupressaceae > Cupressus > Cupressus sempervirens. Next base: position 200,109,269 of record CM053785.1, read on the forward strand.
CATCTTCAGATTTATTTCCTAAAATAGGTTTTTCATTATATCTCTTTCCCCTAGGATTGAATAACTTGGGGTCATCCCTTTTTCCAAGCTTTCCTATAGCCCTTCTATTATTCTCAATATTGACATCCATTGTGAATGCATCTCTTAATGTTTTAGGTTCTTTACCTCTAAGGAAATAGGCCATCTTACTATCAAAGGCATTAAAATAAGTAGTAAGACACACATCTTCATTCAATCTCATTACTTGGAAAAGTTTGTACATACCTTTTTGGAATCTGACATTGAAATCAAAGGCTGATTCATTGGGGCTCTTCTTGATATTATTGAAATCATTCAACATAAAACCAACATTTGTCCTATCACCATATTGTTCTTTAAATAGGGTCTCAAGATCACTCCATGAGTTGATACTATCATCAAGCAGTCTTTTGAACCAGTCTCTAGCATCCTTAGTTAGTGAGTGAGCAAAAAGTTTCATCACTATATCTTCATGTTCCACCTCATAATCATTTAGCATATCAATGAATTTTTTAAGATGTTCTTCACCAGTGATAGCATTATTTCCAGCAAATTTGGTAACTTTATCCCTGAGCTCATTTGGTATAGGATGAGGAAAACCAGGAATACCAATAAAGGACATCTACTTATATCTTTCCATATAAATTGGTTTTCTTTAGAGAACTGGGATAGCTGAGGAACTTGCTACCATAGCTTGATTTTGAAAAGGGGCTTGAGTTTGATGGGAAAGATGGAGAAGGGGAAACTGATTAGTAACAACAGGAGTTATAAAAGGGGAAAAGAGTGGGGCACTTTGACCTACTGTAAGAGTACCAACACTAGGAGCAGGAGGTAAAACAAGTGGAGGTTGACTAGATTGAACTGTTAGAGCAGAGTTAGACTTGATAAACATGATTTTTCTCTTAGCCTTTGCAGCTTGGGCTTCATTTTCCACCTTCTCTAGTTCCTTAGCCAAGTCTTCTTTATCCTTTCTTGATTTTTCCAGCTCTAAATCTAGCTTTGTCATGAAACAAGGAGTAGACTTACTAGGGGGCTATGGCTCATTGATTTTTACTCCAATTTCCTTTTGTTTTCCTTTGTCCAAATCTCTCCTTTGGGGCTCCTCAATTGTAGTCTCTAAAGGCTTGTAAGGTTGAACTTGTGTGACAACAGGGTCCTGGTTTTCTTTGAGCAATTGTTCTTGTCTTCAAATATCAGTTCTTAAAGCACCCATATCTCCAAAGATATCAGAGTGTAAACTAGAAGATATCTCCTCCAAATTTTTATTTTGTTCCTGCAATGAAGCCATTCTCCTAAGCAAGTTATCTCTTTCAATAATAGTATTCATAATAATTTTCTCTTTCTCCTTTTCTAGATGCATATGCCTAGTTTCCTCATCTACAACTTTCTTTCTGAGGAGGGTAAGCCGTGGAATCAATTCTTCATGATCTGTAGTAGCAGTCTCAGAGTCAATTGGGTCAAAATCCATAAGATTTGCTACATATGGCTCTTGTCTAGGATTAAAACCCCTTTCCATGTTTTCTCTATAACCCCAAATGTGGTCCATCTCATTTGCTATGTTTGATCTATATGGAAAATTGACTACAGGGGACATACCTTTATCTTGAAATTTTTTAGGTTGAGCTGAGAAAGTTTCTCCCAAGAGTGTAGCCCCTTCTGATTCAATATTGTTAGAAGAAAACTCCCTTTCTTCAATAGGATGACATAATGATTGGGGTGACAGATTACTTCTAGGAACCCATGTAGAGCTATCAGATCTCTTCTTATTCTGATTTCTTTTTACCTCATGGGATAACCTAGCTAACAAAGGTATCTCAGGATGATTCTTCATAAAGGCACATGTATTCTTCCTCTTTTTAGCCATTGATTGTGTCCCCTTTTTTTTTTTTAAAACCTTCTAGCACTAGTTGCAAAACCTTGACTTGAGTCACCACCCAAAAATGGGAAATATGAAGTAAGAACAAAAGAAGAAAGACAACATAGGAGCATTGACACTTTGTTAAAATTTTTGACTATAATCTTTCAACAACCTCCCCAACAGAGTCACCATTTTGTTGGAGTTCTTTCTGGTAAAGAACATATCAGGTAGATTTAAACCTGATGTATATGAGTAATGTTAGTATGCTAATAGAAACCAAATTTAAATAAAGCTTCTATAAACTAAACAAAATTCATAAACTTCAAGATAGACTAAGATGAGCTCTCAATTGAGAATATGAGCCATTAATGGGCTCTCTCAATGAGAAGCTCTCTTGTTGAGTGGCTTTGTCTAAATAGATAGGATGTATGCTCAAGCTTATGCTTCAAAAAGGCCTTCAAATGGAGTTAGAATTTGGGTGTGAGTGTATGGTTTTGATGTAAAATGCCTTCTTAAAATGGCATTATGAATTTACTTCATGGATTGTGTTATTTTGCAAAGGGGAAGGATCTAATTTATAGGCAAGAGGCTTGAGGGATTGAGGGCTAAGATGCAAGGATGGGAAAAAGCTCATGGAGGGCTCAGATTGCATGAGAGGAGAGCACATAGATTGTGCTTCCTTATAGCCAATCAGGGAGTGACACATGTCACAGGGTGAGAGGATGGAGGAAAGGGGAAGGATGAGTCAACAAAGGAGGCTCAAGGGATAAAATATTCATAAAGACCCTCATAATGGCTTGTAAGAGCAATAAAAGGGCTTGGAAGAGTCATTTATGGCCTAGTGGGCTTCATAAAGTTTTATGGTTGAGATATTTTGAGGGAGATGAGAGCAATTTCGAATTGGACTTGATTAGGAAGGTTTTAAGCTTGCTTAGGCTTGTACAAATGATTAGAGGATGGATTAGGATGGTTTAGGATTAGCTTAGGGATAGGCAAGTGGATGGCATTTAATGAGGGTGGGTGAAGGAGGAGATATTTGTTAACTTTGGCTTGGGTTAGTAAGTCTTAACCCATGTTTAGAGAATGTGACAAGGTTAGGAGGGGATTAGGATTAGGTTTAAAGACATCTTTTAGAAGAGTCTAGACTTTGGATGAGGATAAAGACTTTCTAGAGTAGTCTAGAGCTTCCTAGGATGAGGATGAAGACTTTCTAGAAGAGTCTAGAACTTCTTAGGATGAGGATAAACTAGATTTTTAGGAAATAAATAAAGTTTTATTTATTTCAAGGGTTTGGGTTGAGGAGATATTTATTAAAACTTTTTTAATAAACATGAGGATTAATATTTAATCTTAATTAAATATTTTGAGTTGGGATTAGGGGTAGGAAATGATGGGATTAGACTTTAATCAAAATTAAAGAAGGATTAGAAGATTTTGGAAGAGGTTAGTGGTCTTAAGGAAATTGGCCAAGTTTTGGGCAAAAAATAATTTATTTATTTATTTTGGGTTTTTTGGTCAATTTATTAATTAAATAATTAATAAATAAGGAAATAATGTTTAAATAAGATTTAAACATTTTTGGGAGGGATTCCTTAATTAAATATTTTTAATTAAGATAAAGGGATTTAATGGCATAAAAATAAATAAATAAATTAAATAATTAATTAATTAATAAATGATGATGTCATTAGGAATTTTTCAGAAAATAAAAATTCTTTATTTTCTAAAGGTTTTTAAGTGTCTACATTTTGCCCCTCTTTGATGTGATGCCGCAAGTGGCATGGCATCAAAGATAAGAAAATAAGATGCCCAAGGCTAGAGCAGAAGAGGAGAAAATGGACTGTGAGATGCCCCCTCAAGAAGGCGGCGGGGAGAGAAAGCGAGGCTCGATGGCTTCTTGAAAAGTACAAGAATCTTGGATGAGCAAGGAAACTCAGATTGGCAAAGAGAAGGGGCTGAATTAGCTCAAACTCTCACTATGGGAGAATGATAAAGGAGAATCAGATGCACAAGAGGAAGCAAGCTTAAGACTTTAGGGAAGGTGGAGGATGAAGGAGCAAAGCGCTATAAAAAGGAATCCAGGATAGGGAGATGGATGAGGGGATTATAAAGCTGATGCAATAAGATTTCAAAAAGTCAGATTGGCGGAAGATGGGTTTCAGAGATCCCTAGGACTAGGATTGTGGATCTCAAAAGATGAGGCTTGGTGGATTGATTTGGATTGGTGGATCCTTAAGACTAGGATTGTGGATCCCTAAAGCTAAAGGTGAGGAGTGATTCAAAGAGATACTGATGCATAAGCTGGGGTAGGAGAGACGGATGTTGGATATGGATGGGAGATAATGGAGATGAAGGGAAACCATTGAAGCTTTTTGAGCGAGGGGATACTTCAAAGAGAAGTACCACCATGTAGTTGAGCACTAGATTTGCTATAGGACTATTGGTTAATTGCCAAGGTTACCAAGAACATCAAGGCCTTTTCACCAACTGTCCAAAGGACTGAAAAATTGACTCAAAACAAACACAAGGATTGCCCCAATATCACACTTGAATCCCAGAGGAAGCAGTGTGAAAACAACACTGGGTAACCCACAAGCAGAAAAGAAAACAAGCAAAAGACATGATCAAGACCTTATGCTCTGATTGCCCCATTGGCAGTATACCATGATATGGAAGATCATGCCAACCTTGAGGAGGGAACAAGGAGATTGCTTGGAAGAGATATTTCAAGACCCAACAGGGAAGAGTCCAAATCAAAAGAAAGTGAAAATCCAAAAGAGAACCGTTTGCCAATGAGATGGGTAGGACGAGGTACTAACAGACCAAGATTAGACATGAGGAAAGTTATATCCTGCAAGGACCTATCGGAGAGCACCTAAGCTGGTGGATTTGGATGAGTGATGCATTTGGAAAGCTGAACTAAGAAAGATAACACTTTGGTGACATGAAATCTAGCTAAAGGATGCATTGGAATAGCTAACCAAGATGTGCGATGGGTGCAAGATGCTGATCAAGGATGAACTGACATGAATGCTGGATAGATACAATGGTACTAAGCTAAAGAGGATGTACAAGCTGATGGACCAAGATATGTTACAAATGTACAAGCTTTTTCATGTTTTAGTTTTTGTGAGATGGAAATGTTTGTGAAGGATGGGATGTCTATAATAGGTGATAGGTGGATAGGTAGATGGTCTGCGAAAAGCTTAAGTGAAAATGGGGTTCTATGTGTGCACATGATAGTATACAAGCTAGGATACAAGATTATTTATAGGCTGGAATATGGTGAAAACTTTGGACAAGATTCGAATATACAAGGTATGGTACAAGATTTACAAGGTATAATACAAGCTTTGGTAAAAGATTTTACAAGCTGTTTAGGAGGTATTTACAAGCTCCATTAAATTTTAGATATTTGGTTAGAACACCAAGGGAACAAGTAGGTGTTTTATGGGATGATGGGTGAATGGATAAGGGATAGGATAGTGATAAATAATGGATTAGTCTTAGTACACAAGGCACCTGAATTACCAGGTTTTCACCAAGGTACCTATCCAACGCGCTTGAATTGCCAAGTTTTCACCATTGGATGCTTATTTCTCTTTACTATTTTTTTTTGTATTTTTCAAAAGTTGGGTATACCAAGGATCTTCAAGCATAGAACTTCTTGAGATGAATGATGTTAGTAGTATCATTCAAGAGTTCTCCTTCTGGTGTAGATAGCTGATAGGCTCTGGAGGCAAAGGAAGTAGTGATAACATAAGGACCAAGCAATGTAGGTTCAAACTTGCCTTTCTTTTCTCGATCTGCTTGGACTTTCATGTTTTCTTTGAGGACCATGTCACCTGGCTGAAAGTGTTGTGGAAGCACCTTCTTGTTGAAATTCCTTTTGAGACGAGTTTGATAGACTATGAGATGATCATAGGCTTTTTGTCACTTCTTGTCTAAGAGATCTAGCTGGGTGAGCCGAGCTACTCTATATTCTTCATCTGATATTTTCCCTTGCAAAGATATGCGCAAGGAGGGAAGTTCAACCTCTATAGGTAATACCGCTTCGGCACCATAGACTAGGGAGTATGGAGTTGTTCTTGTGGATGTACGAAAGGAAGTTCGATAGTCCCATAGGGCTGGATTTATTTGTAGGTGCCAATCACGGTTGGAATCATTGACAACTTTCTTTAGAATTTTGAGGAGGGTTTTGTTAGTTGCCTCTGCTTGGCCGTTACCTTGTGGGCAATATGGGCTAGAAAAGAAGTGATGGATGTAGAGGGAAGTGCATAATTCTTCCATGTTGAGATTTCCAAAGTTACCTTCATGGTCGGTGAAGATGGTGGATGGAATGTCGAAGTGGCAAATAATGTGGTACAAGATGAACTTGGAGACCTGAACTCCTGTAGCTGAGACTAGGGGGACTGCTTCCACCCATTTAGTGAAATAGTCTGTAGCTATTATTATCCATTTATGTCCATCAGATGAGAGGGGTGTGATAGTTCCAACTAGATCAAGGCCCCAACAAGCGAAAGGCCAAGGTGGTGCAATAGGCTGTAGATCTTGTGCTGGAGCGTGCACAAGATTTGCATGCTGCTGACATGGGAGACGCTTTCTGACAAAGTCACAAGAGTCTTCTTCAATGGTAGGCCAATAGTAGCCTACTCTAAGGATTTGTCACGCTAGGAAAATACCACTCATGTGGGCACCACAAAGTCTAGAGTGTACTTCCTTTAACACCATCACAGCCTCATTTTGGTCTAAACATTAAGAGAGAGTATCGTGATAACCTTGATGATATAGGGTATTGGCTATGATAACATAGTGGGATGATTTTTGAATGAGGTTTTGGCATTGGGTACGTGTGAGGTGAGGGGATATGATACCATCGTTAAGGTAAGTGTGAATCTCATGGTACCAAGGGGATTGGGGACCAACCAAGATACAAACACGGTTTGAATCCTCATTCGCATAGGCGGGTGTGAGGAGCTGCTCCACTAAAAACTCATACTGTGTAGTTGCTTGTGGAATTTCCAAGAGTGAGCCTATAGTAGCCATAGCATCTACTGCTTTGTTTTGTATTTGAGGAACTTGTGTAAATTGAAGCCTTGTATAATGCTGGGTTAGCTGATCAACTAGCTCTTTGTAGGGTAATAGCTTTTCATCTTTGGTTTGATATTCATTTAGGGCTTGCTTGATGATGAGCTGAGAATCGCCAAAGATTTGTAGCTCAACAATGTTCCATTCTGCAGCTATCTTTAATCCTGCTATGAGGGCCTCATATTTAGCTATATTGTTGGTGCTAGGGAATTGTAGCTTGAAAGATTTTGGAATGTAATCTCCTTGAGGTGTGACTTACAATATTCCTGCCCCTGATCCATGAGATGTGTATGAGCCATCAAAATAAAGTTTCCATGGGGGTTGTTCTTCAATTAGATAGATATGCTCATCTGGAAATTCTGTGATCAATGGATAAGCATCTATTAGAGGTGCATCAACTAGGTGATCTTCTATAGCTTGCCCTTTGATTGCCATTCTGTCCACATACTGGATGTCAAATTTGCTAAGGAGCATAACCCATTTGGTGAAACGACCTATAAGTGCTATTCTGGAGAGCATATACTTGAGAGGGTCAATCTTGGAGACTAGTTGGATGGTATGACTTAGCATGTAATGGCAAAGCTTTTGAGTTGAGAAAACAATTGCCAAACAAGCTTTTTCCATAGGAGTGTAATTGAGTTCATAAACAACTAGGGTTCTACTAATGTAGTAGATGGCTATTTCTCTGCTGTAGTCATCAAGCTGTGCTAGAAGTGCCCCTAGAGTAGTAGGTGTTGCTGATATGTACAAAATTAGGGGATGACCTGCAACTAGTGGAACCAAGATAGGGGGATTGATGAGATACTACTTGAGATGGTCGAAGCTGCGCTGACATAAAGGATCCCACTTGAAGTTCTCATCCTTCTTCAATAAATGTGAAAATGGTGTACACTTATCTGCAAGCTGGGAGATGAAGCACCAAACAAATTGAAGCTTTCCCTGAAGATAATGAAGTTGTCACAGTGTCTGGGGAGGAGGCATGTCTAAGATAGCCTTGAACTTCTTGGGGTTGATCTCTATACCTCCTTTAGAAACTATAAAGCCTAGAAGCTTGCCAGATGTGACCCCAAAGACACATTTCTTGGGATTCAACATGAGATGATATTTGGCTAACCTATCAAAGACTTTCTCTAGGTCAGCAAGATGATCCATGAAGGTATGAGACTTGACCAAGATATCATCCACATAATCCTCCAAAATGCTATGGACGAGATCATGAAAAATGGCTGTCATAGCTCTTTGATAGGTAGCCCCAACATTCTTTAGGCCAAAAGGCATCATGTTGTAGAAAAAGGTTCCCCAAGGGGTAGTGAATGCTATCTTATGCTGATCCTCTTCTGCAATCTTTATTTGATCATACCTAGAAAATCCATCCATGAGGGACAAAATTTGATGTCCAGTTGTAAGATCTACAATCATATCTATGTTGGGCAAGGGAAAATCATCTTTTGGACAAGCTTTGTTAAGATCTCTAAAATCAGTGCAGATTCTGATGTCACCAGAAGGCTTAGTGATGGGGACCATGTTGGAGATCCACTTTGAATAGTTGATAGGTCAGATAACCTTAGTAGAAAACATTCTTTCTAACTCAGCTTTGACTAGTAATGCCACCTTGGGGTGCATTTTTCTAAGCTTTTGTCTAACGGGCTTGATCTGTGGATTGACTACAAGATGATGAACTACAAGCTTTGGATCAAGCCCTGGCATGTCCTGATATGACCATGCAAATCGGCCAATGTTCTCTCTGAAAACCTCAAAGAGGAGATCAACTTGGTCTTGTGATAGGGATGAAACAATGTGAACAAGCCTAGGGATCTCTAAAGAACCGATGTTGACTTCCCTAGTATCCTCAATTAGAATAGAAGATATCTCTGGTCGATTATCTTGAGGAGGTAATGCTAAATCCTCATGTTTTGCTTGTGGCTCTAGATGTTCTTGCTGAGGGGTTCTCTTTGCTGCCTTAGCAAGTGTTAGATTCACCTTAGTTCCAGTTTTGGGTGTATTGGAACTAGGTTGGGGATTTTCTCCAAAATACCCCTTGGGATCTAGCTTGTAGATATGGGCAAAATTTGGCTTTGTTTCCTTGTGAGGTGTTTCAGCTCCCATGAATCTCAGAAGAGCTTCCTCTGATGTGAAATCATCAATGTGTATAACGCTTGGTTGGTCCCAATCTATGAGTTGTGGATGGGCAAGTGGTAGGTCAATGAGGTGGATGGATAGTTCTTGGAGAACAGAGTCTCCGAGGGAGATTTGGTCTAGGATATCATCGTTGGCTCTCTTTTCAACTTCCTCAGGAATGTCTTCGATTTTGACAAGGTCACGGTGAATATTCAAAAAAATGTGACCGTCCGTATTGGTTCCCTTAGTTGTGGGTATGCCAAAGCCAAGACCTGACTTTGATTCCCACTTGTGTGCGTCAATGGGGAATTGCATGCCTCTTTCTTCTGGTCCTAGACCACCATCTTGATAGTTCCATTTGTCAGTGATGAGCTTATGTTCTTGGGGATACTTCTAGTTGGAGTGATCAAGGCGTGCCTAATTCCTTTGAGGTGCATCCTTATGTAACCAATTGTTGATATCTGGAGTGAGCTCCTCATGAAGAGGGATTTTCAAAGATACAAAGGTTGTTGGGCCAAACTATTTGTACTGAGGAGGTAGAATCTCCTTAGCTTTGTGATATGTCGGTCATCCATGGGCATGTGGATCAAGTGGGAGTGTCCCGATAGCAAATGCATCTGACAGACTATACTCTCCATAGCCCTTGTTATTGATCTTCACGATAGACAGGGTAGAGGCGAGGATGGTTTCTGGGTCATTACAAGTGTGGGATGAGCTGGCGATGGATGTGCTGATATCAATTCGAGGGCAATGGTTTGTATATGAAGCTTCAACTGCATTGCAGTAAGAAAAGGGTTCTAGATCGACATGGATGGTTACCTCAGTGCCTTGATGCAAAAATTTGACACACTGATGGTAGGTGGATTGAATGGCTTTCATGGCATGAATCCAAGGGCGACCAAGGAGGATGTTAAATGGTAAGTTTAGATCAATAACATGGCAGAGTGTTTCTTGGATGACTGGCCCAACCTTGATTGGCAGCAAAATAGTTCCTTCTGTGGTTCTTTCCAAGTTGTCATAAGCTTTGATGGTGATAACCTCACTGATGATATCTGCCTCAGTATACCCAACGTGTTTTATGAATTTTAGGGTGCAAATATTCAAGGCTAATCCATTATCTATCATTACTCTTTTCACGGAAAAATTGGATACCATGATGGCTATGTGAAGCGGAAGGGTGTGATCTAGCTTGACCACGGGTATGTCAGTGGGTTTGAACGATAGGGCACACGAGGATGAAAGGTGTCCAACAAGATTACGAAAATGAGTAGCATTGATATCAAAAGGGACACAAGATTTTATGAGAAAACTGTCAAGGATGTTCTTGTACATAGGACTAGTGTGAAGAAGTCTAAAATGGAGATTTCGGCTGGCATGTTCCCAAGGTGTTCCAAGATATTGTACTGGCTTTTTGATGGAGCTGATGGTGCTAGTGAAACGGGTGGGCCTGCGATGTTAAATTAGGCTCTTTGAGTGGTGACTGCACACTCATTGTTTGGTCCTTGGATATTGATAACATTGACAGAAGGCTCTTTCTCGGATATACAACCTATAAGGCTACCATAGTCTATATAGGATGAAGTGTGGTCATTATTCTTCCCATGCTGTTGGTTTAGCTGACGTTTGTTGGTGTTGTTGTTGTTGGTTTGGATAGGTGCTTTTCCAGGATTTTGATTGTTGTGAGGAGGAAAAACATTTTGATAGATCTGTAAGCCTACATTGGGAGAGGTTTGGGCACCAACAGTGATTTCCTTCTGATCAATGAGGTCCTGCGCATAGTCTTTCAGTTTCATGCATCTGAGGGTAGTGTGACCTTTTACCGTATGAAATTTGTAGCACTCATTGTCTTTGTACCATGCAGCTTTGGATTGGCTTGGGTCAATTTTCTGGATAGGAGGAAATTTGATGAGGTTTTCCTTGACTAATTTCTCAAAAATGACATCCAATGGCTCACCAAGGGGTGTATAGTTTCTAGGTGTAGGTTGGAATCTGGGCTTTTGTCCTACAGCTACATTGATGGCATTAGCTTGATTGCTAGACCCTTGAAAGTTTGGTCTTGGATTGTGTTTTTGATAGCTATGGTTATTCTACTATTGGTAGTTGATAGCTTGCTGATTGTTTGGTTGATAGGGTGGGTTGGACTGGTTGTGAGAAGGACCAACAATATTCACATGTCTGGTGTCAGTGACACCATCTGTTGCAACATGCTTGTTTTTGTTCCAATACCTAGACTTGTCATTGGAATGTGATTGATTTTGGTTGGCTTCCTTGTAAATCTTGACCACACCATCTTTAATGAGTCCTTGCTCAAGGATCATTCCTTTCTCTTTGATATCTTTGTAGGTCTGCAAACAGTTCATGGTCATGTGGTGAGCCAAGCTAGGATGGGCATTATCAATAAACATTTTCACCAAATGGCACTCTGGCAAGGTGCAAGATATGCAGGTGGTAAGGGTTTGCCATCTTTGTAGATATTCAGGAAGGCTTTCTCCACCTTTTTGCTTGGTTTGGACAAGATCAACTACTGATAGCTCTGTTCCAACAAGATGGGCATATTGGGCTACAAATGTCTCAGATAATTCAGCAAAATTTTTAATTGTGCCATAGGGGATTCTATAAAACCATTCAAGAACTGGTCCGGCCAAGCTTTTGGGAAAGAGACGCAAGAGGAAGACGTCATCGTATGCCACTTCTTGGTAGTGCATGTAAAATTCTTTGATATGTGTGACAGGGTCTCCTTTTCCTCTAAATTTGTCAAATTTGGGTGTCTCAAAATGCTTGCAGAATGGTGTCATGGTAATGGCTCTGTCAAATGGGTAAGGGCACACATTCTCAAACTTGAAAGTTTTTGGATCATTTCCCTCTTGGATGTTCTTCAAAGCTATTTTCATGGCTTCCCATTCTAAATTAATGGGTGATGGCTGGGGTGCCCCCAATGTAGGAGTGCCTTGAGGTAGGTATGCACTAGATAGGGCCACTGAATATGGATGGCTGTGAGGAATTTGCTGATAGGGATTTTACATTGTTTGGGCAGCTGCATGGTGGATGACAGTTTGCTGAGGGGAGGTGGTGCATAGTGTTGCATGTGCTGCGAGGCTTTCTGTTGATATGGGATTTGAGGTTGGGATTGAGGAACATAAGCTAGCTGTGGGATAAATGAATTTCTTTGTGGAGGTAAGGTATAAGATGGTTGTGAAGCTTGGCGAAAGGATCGGGGGGCTTGTGGGGTTTGACCAAGGTATGTGGGCTGCGCCCCCATTTGGGATGGTACTTGCAAATAATTGGTGGTTGGCTGGATTGGTGGGTTACCTCCTAGAAGTGGCATTGAAAAGTAGTTGGTAATAGGAGGTAATGGATTAGTTGGTGGTGGAGGTGGTGGGAATTGAAAGCTAGGAAATGGAATTGATGGGGTTTGATAGCTTGGTGGCTAGATTTGGAAGTTTGGTAGAGTGGTGGCGGGAGCTTGGGCCACTTAAGAGCTGGGCAGAACATTGGTAGTAGCTTGTGGGGTTTGATAGCTTTGTGGAGTGAGGGTAGTAGCTTGTAGATTTGTGGCTAATGGCACTGAGCTCCCAAGACCTAATGGAAATGATGGGATTATGCTTTGGGTTGTGGTGAACAAGTTGGGGGTGATGAAAGGTTAATTACTTGGCCCCATGGGCGACATCCCTATCGTATATTGCTGAGGTTGGCCAAAGATGCTAGCACTGATTTGGGAGATGGGTGGATTTGGAAGGCTGGGTTGGGGAGCAGCAGCAACAATAGTAAAGGGCATGAACAGTGAGGTGTTTTGGGTAAAGGGGGTTTGGAGCGGAGAGGTATGAACCAAGGATGGAGTGGTGGTGGCTAGGTTGGCTTGTGACATGGAGATTTCAACTTGGGTGGATGATGGTATGTTTGGGTTTGTTGGATCATATGGATTGGCTGGAAGCTCTTCTTTTGGCATATATTGAGGATAATTTGGATCATAAGAGCCTATGGGTGGTGGCAGCTACCCAAACAATGGGTGAGATGGATCTGATAATGGAAGGGGTCTTCCAAAGTCAAAGGTTCCTACATTGTCCCTTCAAAAATTAGCCATGATTGTCTCTTTGTTCTTGTCTATAATGGCGTTTACCAATACTACATTTCCTGGTTGGTTCATGAAAGCTTCAATGTTAGTAGATGATGGCATAGCTTTCTCTAGGTTGAAGGATGGCTGAGTGCTCAAGGGGGGTGAGGCTGTTCAATCAAAATGATAGGGCTCCATTGTTTCTTTCTTCTTGGCTAAGCGAGTGACGGGTGGCATGAAAAATGCTCCTAGGGATGAGATGCAACAAATGTTGGTGGATGCAAAAGGGAGGAAGGCTTTTCTATGCAAATGATTTCCTAGGTTGAGGCAAAGCTATATGACAAAACCTAAGGAGGATTGGGTTGGGGATTCTAACTTCAAAGATATGTTGCCAAAGCACAAAAGGTCTGCTTTCCTATGTGCAAGCTTGGTGGTGATTGTGTCAACTTAAGGATAGACTGATGATCCTTTAGGAAGAACACGAGATTGACCACTTGTGGATCCCAACCTTTAGCTCAAGGTGATGATGAATAACAAGTGGCAAAGCTAGATTACCATAGAAAAAGCTTTGTCAAAGGGATAAACTTGGTGAGATTGGTGGCTTTGAAAGATTTTAGGAATGGCAAACTTTTAGCAAGGTGACAATAATTTTTGAAGGCTTGGATGTGAAGATTTTGGATTGCTGGCTAGATGGTTTGGTCCTAAATGGGATGGATGAGCTAATAATGCTTAAGGGGATAACCTAAGATGGCTGACTTTTCTACAAAGATGACTCTAAGGTGAAGCTTATCCAAGAAGGTGTGGAGAAACAAGGGTGTCTAATCATAGAAATCATACCTAGTTGGTAAGGGGGTGATCCCACAATAATGGGTCCCACTTTTTGACCAATTTTGACTTTGAAATCAATATTTTTGCAAAAAACGTCATGTTCAAGTGACTATATCTCCAAAACTATAAATAATTTCAAGATGACATAAACTAGTGATTTTGAGTACTTTGTTCCTACTTTGTAACCATATTTTTTAATCTAAATTTTTTTTTTATTGATATCAATTTTTTTAATCTCCTCCAAAAAGTGGTACATAATAAAATTCAATATTTTAAAAAGTGACAGTCTATTTGACACACATAACTTTTTTTCTAGAAATGATAATGAAGTAATTCTTTCTACGTTGGATTTGTAGCATCAATATCTAGTGTCTGCATTTGGTTTGATTTATTTTTTTAAAATATTGTATAGTGTATGAAGTTTTGAAGTGACATGAACTGTAATTCAGACATACGTTCTGTTTGATACAGATAATTTGAAGTCAATTTATCATAAACCATTTTTTTTTTGAATAGAAAGGTATCTCAATAAGCCAGTGCCTCCATATTTTTCAAAATTTTTTTGACCTAATTTACTAATTTTCTCGAGGTGTCAAAGTCGGTTGATGTTCAATCGGTAATGAACCTATAATGAGTTAAACTCATATTTGAAAGTCTTAATGATTAAATTATGTAATAAAATTATAGTCGTTGGAAAGCTTGCTCCGAGAAGCACATTTTGACATTTTTTATTTTACAGTAGGAGATTATTCTCCTACAATTATGGTTGTCAAAAGAGAAAAAAAAAGAAAAAAAGAAAAAAAGGTTAATTTTTTTGTGATTTTGCATGTTCGTGCGAACATGGCGTTCGCGCGAACATGTTTACCATGTTTGCGTGAACCTATGTTCGCGCGAACATGCAAATCATGTTTGCATGAACATATATATCACATATGTTTGTGCGAACATGATTAAAAAAAAAGTTTGCACAAACATATGGTAAACTCAATTTCTCATTTTGAATTTTTTTTCATTTTTGTTCATCCCACTAAAGTGAAACCCATTATTGTGGGTTCACCCAAGGCATAAGTAGGATTAACTCTTGGATGTTGGCTAAATTTGATGGTGCACTCTAACTAGGCCTCTTGAAGTGCTTCGTCAGCAACATTATCCTCTGCTTTGTGGAGTTTGGCAATTCAAGGACTTGGTGTTAGTTCCTTTCTCTTGGCTGAAAGTTCTTGGTATGCCTAAGATGGTTTGAGTTTAACTTTGTGGAACTTTTGTTTGGGTTTGGGTTGCTCTGACATCAATTCTTGAATTTTCTTGGCTTTGAGAGACCTCGATTATTTTACTTCAACTTGTTCAACTTCTAGAATAGGCAGTGACTACGCTAAGTATACCCTAAGCTAGGATTGACCACGTTTGGAAAACATTCATTCAACAAATAAAAAAACAAGCAATAGATAGGAACAACCAGATAGAAGTTTTTGATTCTCAGAATGTGATACTTGCGCTGAGGAGTTTGTATGTTTTACAAATGTTTGATCAGTCACTTCAAACACATTAACACTCTAGATGGTTGTCTACAAGGTTGACAATTGGTTTAGCTAGGGAGTCCTCGATATACCCAAAGGTGCGTGAGGCCTAAATCCATAGATGAAACCAACAAGATGTCACATAGCCGAGAGAAGCGGTAACCCACTTCTCCTCTTTCACTTCTCAAGGGTATAAAGTTCCTTAAGGCTTAGCTCGAGTGGCAAAAATCTTGATTCCAAGAGAGGTGTATTTTGATTCACCTCTCGATTCTTATACTCTGCTAGAATGCTAGAGTTGAGGTTGTCCAAGGGGTGATGAAATCCCCAAGCAGGCCTCCTAAAAAGAAACAAGGTTTTGGATCCTAATCTTATGCACCCAAGATGGCCTCGAAAGACGACAAGGGGAGAGAAGACTTGAATGACCTTGGGCTAAAAAAAACACGCTTGTTCTTTTACCAACTGACTCTTATGTCTGCTAATCTAGAATTTGCAAGCACTCATGTTTAAGAGACAATGTTCAATTCCAACTTGAAGCGCCAAAAAAAGTAAATTGATCGAAGAATGCAAAAAAGAAGAAGAGTTAGGATCAACAAAAACAAACTCGCATGCTCGGAGGCCCTCCACATCAAGTATCGATTAATTTCCTTTAAAGCATTCAAGAGTTGGTGTGATTTTGTTTTAAGCCCAAAGCAAAGATGTGTGAGACTCGATTTTTTAAGTGCGCGCCCGGAGGCCCTCCACGTCAATAGTTGTTCAATTTTAGTGCCCAAACTTGAAGTGTGATCGATTTAATCTAGAGTTTTGGTCATTTAAATTTTTTGATAAATTTAAAGCAAACGTTCCAAGACCAAGTGAGTGAGTTAGATTGTGAAACATTTAACACCTTTTTCAAGTAACCCATCCCCATAAATAGCGCTGAGATTGCAACCAATGGTTGAATTGATGGGTAATTAGAAAAGAGGTGAGTCCAAGGAACTACTCAAATTGATTTTTGCAAATTTTTATTTAACTTAACAAAGTTTCTTAAATGTCCAAAAATCAAACTTTACCTAAATTGCATGCGGAAAAGAGACCTGTTTTGTTCAATTTTAGAAGCTCCAAATGAAGTGTTTGATATTGCAATGGTTAATTGATCCTTGGCATTCAAGATTGGATTTGTTTTTTTAATCATGCATTCAAGGAAAATTTGATTTTAATCCATGGCATTCAAGAGTGTGTTTAGCAACATGCATTCAAAGACAAGTGATTAAACATTCAAGTTTTTTCCTTTGAGCGTTCAAGATTGAGATTTTGTGTGTTGTTTTAAGAACTATGAAGTGCTTTGTTTTAACCTTAGATCATTTTTAAGCCCAAAAATGATATTTCTAGATTGTTTTGATGCATGAAAAAGCTAAGAAACATTCAAGATTTTGCAACAAGACATTTGTTTGGAACAAATAACAAAGCTTTTAGGAATATTTTTGGCAACCATTTAAGACTCTTAGTTTTCATGAGATTTTAAAAAGAACTTTAAAATATTTGCAAATGAGGTTCATTTTATCCTTGATTGATGCTTTGAGTTTGATTTAGATTTTAGTGTGCACTTAGTGTTGATTTTGAACCTTTTGAAATGGAAACTTGAAGTTCTTTTTAAATTCCCAAAAATGAAGTGTTCCTAACTTTGCATGAATGCATCTAAAACCTTGATGTTGCAAGGATGCAAATGATTGGATTGGTTTAGTTTCACTTGTTAAAAGGCTTTTTTTTTTTTTTTTTGCAAATTTTTAGTTTTTAATGGATTTAAGTATGATTTAGGGGTTCATTTTAAGCACTAAAAAGATGTGTATGATTTTGCTTCCTTAAAAAAAAATGGCCAAGATCTCCCACAAGAAGAAGAAGAAGAAGTAGATGGAATAAGAAGAATATAGACAGGAAGAGGACGAAGAATTCCAAGTGCTTTGTCCACCTATAAGCTTGAAAAATCTGCAAAAACTATGAGATAGATTATGAGTTCCTTTGTCTTTTTCATGCTCATGTGGACCTACAAAACCAATTTATACAATCCTACCAATCACAAAAACAAAAAAAATTAGCCAAAATTAGCAAATGACATAAAAACCTTGACTAAAAAAGCTAATGAAGATGACCCATGTGGGGTCCCACCGGGCGTGCGAAAATGTATATGAGCAATGTTAGTATGCTAATAGAAACCAAATTTAAATAAAGCTTCTGCAAACTAAAAAAAATTCATAAACTTCAAGATAGACTAAGATGAGCTCTCAATTGAGAATATGAGCCATTAATGAGCTCTCTCAATGAGAAGCTCTCTTGTTGAGTGGCTTTGTCTAAATAGATAGGATGTATGCTCAAGCTTATGCTTCAAAAAGGCCTTCAAATGGAGTTGGAATTTGGGTGTGAGTGTATGGTTTTGATGTAAAATGGCTTCTTAAAATGGCATTATGACTTTACTTCATGGATTGTGTTATTTTGCAAAGGGGAAGGATCCAATTTACATGCAAGAGGCTTGAGGGATTGAGGGCTAAGATGCAAGGATGGAAAAAAGCTCATGGAGGGCTCAGATTGCATGAGAGGAGAGCACATGGATTGTGCTTCCTTATAGCCAATCAAGGAGTGACACATGTCATAGGGTGAGAGGATGGAGGAAAGGGGAAGGATGAGTCAACAAAGGAGGCTCAAGGGATAAAATCTTCATAAAGACCCTCATAATGGTTTGTAAGAACAATAAAAGGGCTTGGAAGAGTCATTTATGGCCTAGTGGGCTTCATAAAGTTTTATGGTTGAGATATTTTGAGGGAGATGAGAGCAATTTCGACTTGGACTTGATTAGGAAGGTTTTAAGCTTTCTTAGGCTTGTGAAAATGGTTAGAGGATGGATTAGGATGGTTTAGGATTAGCTTAGGGATAGGCAAGTGGATGACATTTAATGAGGGTGGGTGAAGGAGGAGATATTTGTTAACTTTGGCTTGGGTTAGTAAGTCTTAACCCATGTTTAGAGAATGTGACAAGGTTAGGAGGGGATTTGAATTAGGTTTAAAGACATCTTCTAGAAGAGTCTAGACTTTGGATGAGGATAAAGACTTTCTAGAATACTCTAGAACTTCCTAGGATGAGGATGAAGACTTTCTAGAAGAGTCTAGAACTTCTTAGGATGAGGATAAATTAGATTTTTAGGAAATAAATAAAGTTTTATTTATTTCAAGGGTTTGGGTTGAGGATATATTTATTAAAACTTTTCTAATATACATGAGGATTAATATTTAATCTTAATTAAATATTTTTAGTTGGGATTAGGGGTAGGAAATGATGGGATTAGACTTTAATCAAAATTAAAGAAGGATTAGAAGATTTTGGAAGAGGTTAGTGGTCTTAAGGAAATTGGCCAAGTTTTGGGCAAAAAATATTTTATTTATTTATTTTGGGTTTTTTGGTCAATTTATTAATTAAATAATTAATAAATAAGGAAATAATGTTTAAATAAGATTTAAACATTTTTGGGAGGGATTCTTTAATTAAATATTTTTAATTAAGATAAAGGGATTTAATGGCATAAAAATAAATAAATTAATTAAATAATAAATGATGATGTCATTAAGAATTTTTCAGAAAATAAAAATACTTTATTTTCTAAAGGTTTTTAGGTGTCTACACCTGATACCAAGAAACAAAGACCAGGGACAAGCCTAAGGATGAGCTAAATCCTATATTCAGCAAGGCTTTATTTAAGTTTTGGGCCAATTAACAGAGTCATATCAGGACTCACTTCACTTTAGGCTCTGCAAAGCCAAGGTGGGCAAACCTAAGGGATTTGTCTGATTTATCTTGATACTTCACTGCAAGAATACCCTCTATAGCAGATATGGTCAATATTCTTCTTCAATTTGCTGGTAAATCTCCTGATTATAGCAGCTAATTATAACCAAGGAAAGCAACCACAAATAAGCCATGACCTACAATTGTAGTTCTTCAAAATATAAAATGGGAAATTGATATTCATTTTGATTTGGTTTCTCAGCATGACTAGGTGTGCAACAACAAAGGACATGTATCCTTTAAGTTGACCAGTCCCTTATCCATTGGGCATCAACTAAATCTTCAACGTATAGATGGATAACTAAAACATGCTCACATATTCAGGCATATGATCTATCTATTTGACTTGCAAATAGACATCAGTCTTCATAAAACTCTCGTACTTATGATGATATCCTCCTCATGTAACCCACAATCCTGTCAATGTAAACAAGCACTTACTTGGATTCTTTGTTCTAACAACAAGTTTATCATGACATACAACCTTAAATGATTGCAACTAAGTTCAAGACCTTGGTTCTTAAGCACAGAGAAGCAGGAGATGAGAATCAGAATGAAACTAAGAAGGTTAAACTTTTTGCATTAATTTCATTGAATATAATACATCATCTACATACAAAAATTTAAAAAATACACAAAGGAGTGACTATGTAATATATTTGTACTTCAAAAAGAATACAACATGTTGTTCATAACATAATCAGACTGAGAAAATGGTATCACAACTATAAGAAAACCTAGGAGATTGGAACCAGACTTGTGGTCTCTCAATACACCCAAAATCTTTTTTAAAAAATTGGAACCCCTACAAAGAGTAGAAGAAGGAGATATATAGGAAAGAAGATCTCAGGAAATGCAAGCTGAATTTGACATCTGTCCCACTAATAAATCTTCACAAATGGAGTTGCTGAAATTGAACTTCCTCTAACTACCTGCACTTGAAAAACCATAAATGATGCCAAAATATCTGTACTGAGGGTCCAATAAATCTAATCTCAACATGTCATGTCTGATCTGCCGTGAAATGCAACTTGTGCTGATGTTACCAAGATCATAATTGCTCCAACTGCATTAAAAAAAATCTAATCAACTTGAAACTTGCTGGAGAAGTTAAGAATGATGAAAAATATTTATACCAAGTTGCAATTTCATCTGCAACATTTAAATTTCACAATTCACCATGAAGATCCTAAAATTAGAAAAACTCCTGTAGCTGGTTCCTACTAATACTTGTGCAAATTCTAACTATAGAAATGGAAAGTTCGCTCTTTCTCGGTTCCAACGGTATATTACACTCTACCTTTTGGATGAAAATTGCCCCTCTGAGAGCTCTCTGAAATTTTGGCTCCCACAACTGAACAGAGCAATAAAAATAAAAAAATTTAAAAAGTTTATATAGTTACACTATATAAAACTCTAAAAATAATTAAAATCATTCAGATTGAAATTCTGGGCGTTGAAATCATTGAATTTTAATGATTTTTAAATCATTCCATTTTCTTCCCGAAATCTCCAAGTCCACATGTCGCTCCTACATTTGTGCTGAATGGGCCCCACATTATTTTTCTATTTGAAAAATTTCAATTTTACATCCCGTGATATCTCCATATTCATCTTTGATTTATACGATAATACGGTGGCTTCAAAAATTTATCAATTTCATGATATCTTACCCCTCTTCTTTGCTCCCTCTGATCTCACGACAATAGATACATTAATGTTTTAGACCTTTTATTAAAAACAAAAATACTTTTTTATCCCCGTCGTAGCATTGAGGGCTCAAACTTAACCCCCTTCGACCATACGATAGGCAAAATTCCCATAGCGTCGTGCCTCAAAAAATTTGTTTTTTTGATCTTGCGATTAGGGCCCAACGTAGCATCGAAGAGGAATGAAATTTTCCTTACGATCTTACAACTAGCATAAGATCGTAGGCCTCAAGAATAAGCCTCCCGATCCTACGATCCATCGTAAGATCGGGGCCCCATACAAACTGCCCACCAATCTCCCGATGCACCTTCAAAACATGTTTGACCTTGGTTAGAGCCAGCCCCTCAATGTGAATTCATGGGCAACAACATCATAAAGTGTGTGTCTGAAACACACCTTAGCTTCTACGCTGCTGGGTATATAAACATTAAAATCATGCCCACATCCCCAATGTGGGATATAAAATAGAGACCATCCACAGACAAAATGCAGGTGTCCTCCATCTTGCAATGGCCTCCTCTGCCATCTACATGAAGACCCTTCCTTGGATGCTATCCTGCACATGAAACGTGGGCTGCTCTGGCCTGCAATCTTTTCAAACCGTGATTGATCTCTATAAAGTGGAGTCTGCCTTCTCATACGTGGAGTTCTACTTCTAATTGCCTCCTTACTGGATGTGAGTCTTTATTTTTCCATATGTTGCATAGTTGTTCTATATCTGCTCTTCCACTAGGTGCCAAACCCCCTTGGACGTGAGCCATATTTTGACATGAGGTGCCTTGTAATACGTTGACTGCCCATTCATGGATGTGGGCCATATGATGAGTTCGTCCCCTCCCTGTATGCTTCCAATGCTATGGCAGGGGTCATGTCTGCTCATTGATGTTGTGATAACAAGAAAATCTATCGCTGACAGATTTCTTGCATGAGATTTTTACTCTATTTGCATTTGCTTCAACTTTGGATAACTATTTTGTCCTACAAATAATCTGAACTCCATTTCTCTTATATCTTCTTCACGTGATTATTTTCTCGTCTTTCTATCTTTACCTTCATTGGCATGCACTCCATGCTTTTCTTTTAGTGCAATGAGATATTCCATCTGTGAGAGCCTCTCATTTGATGTCACTATGTGCTTATCCCTCTTTTTTAGCAAATCTTTATTGCACGTATTTTACTCAGTCTAATGGAATCAGTTGGACCTCGAAAGTAGGTCCGGCTAAGAAAAAATTTATTTCCAAATAATTGATATAAAAACTGATCCATCAACCATCTTAAAATGTCTGAAATCAAATTTGACCACTGAAACAATCATTAAAACTTATTTTAAACCATTTTCGCACCATTGTGAAATCTTTGTCAGGATGCCTGTTGGTTGCCTTTAAAAACCAATTTAAACATCAGATAGAGCTCTGAAACTTTGGATATATCATCTCTCTAACATGCTCTATAGGCCTACAAAATCTCATTTCATGATGATATCGAGGTCAAAAGATATCGACCTCTGAACATGCCTACTTCAAACTGCTTGCAGATAAACATATCAAAAAGATGGAAATTGCATTTGGTTTGAGCTCTGAAAACTGGGCAAATGGGCACTTGAGATTCTAAAAACTAGGGCATTGGTTCTTTGTCATGAGAAGAGTATGATTCTATGATATTAGCTCATGACGGATCACAAGGCAAATTTGGAAAAGGTCTGAAGTTAGCTACCTGGATTTGCAGGACAGGAAACACTAGGAAAACAACATTTTTGCAAATGGAATGACCCTAGTGAAGTGTGAAGATGGATTCATCAGGATTTGAAAATTGACACACTCGTAGTATTTTCAAAGTAGAACACAAGGGAACAAACCATTTGATCCTACCAGTTATAGGTTTAAAGTTATGATGCCTCGAACAGGGCTCTCGATCAATCTGCACTTTCAGAATACCAATGAAACTTTTAAAATTTGCAAATGGAATCGCGTTTGAAAACTGATCAAACGAATTCATCATAAGCTCCAAACTTGAACATGTAAATTCTCTAACCCCTATAATATGAGGCAAAAGGAATTTTCTCACTTGGGTCAACTGGTCAAAAGTTATCACTTGTCAAATAGGGCTACCTAGAAATATGAATAGACTGCAAATTTGCAACAGGGGTAACTGACCAACTTTGAGGGGTTCAAAACCTAGTCAAACAGATTCAAAATATCTTGAAACTTGAAACATAGGTTCTCTGATATGCATACTAAATATCCTCAAAGTGGCGAATCATGAAACATAACCAGGTAAAAGATATTCAAATGCAAACATGGCTCTATGTCGCTGTTTGACACTCAAGCAGGAAATGCAGAACTGAGAACCACTCAAAAAGGAACTTTGTTGAATGGCTCAGGATATCAATTTAACATTACAAAACATATGTGCAGGCTAAATGAAGGGTGTTAGAAATATAAAACACCATTTAGGCCTTATTTCCACATCCGGGTACACAAGCATGAAAAGCATTTATAGGGGCTCGAAGTAACTCAAAATTTGGAATAGGCACTCAAAACATGATGCAATTTTGAGTGCCACCAGGCCTTAGCTATGACTTAAACCTATATGGTTAAGTACGGAGAAAAGGCATGTCTCTATTCTGTCAATGACAAGTAAAATAGAGAATACTATTATATGATGACTATGAGCATACCATATTTTGATGCAGAAACTTAGTGCCATAACGATGACACCTCAAAATATATATGTTTCATTTACGGGTTGTTCTTAGTGTGAGTTTAATTTTGATTTGATAAGTAATTTTTTACTTCTTGCATATTAATATCAGATTTACACTATATTAGATGGATTAGAAATCTGCTTTTGGTTATCTATATGTTGGTACTAACATGTATGCAAATGGATTTCGCTTTTAAACTCAGTGTGTACTGAGCCCCTGTTTGTGTTATGTTGCATTCTGTGTGATTTTTAGGTGCTTCGAGTTTCAAGTAGCTAAGGATGTTTATTGAAGTTACTTCTTGAATCAGCATTTAGGGTTCCTATGTTGGACATAGGTGTCTAGAAATGAAATTGTACTTCAAGATCATATTGAACTCTTTATGTATTCTTATTGTAATGAAAATGTATTTAGACGATATTCTCTTTCATTGGGAATTTTTCTATATAAGAGTGATTCAATCCTTGTATTAGAACTTGTGTTGAGATGATTTAAAATAATTTTTTTTATTGCAATCATTGTTCGTTCTTTGTTTTCAAGTATTGTTTTGTTTTTGGTAGGTAGTGTGTTACACAAACTCCTAAGAGTCTCACAAAATAAATAATAAAATAATGCACTAACCTAAGTAAACTTAAGTAAAGTGTAAATAGTAAATATCTATTTACACCAACACCCCCCCTTAAGTGTAACTTAGGAGAATGCACTTAAGCTTACAAATGCATGATGGGTCCCAACTACGAGGCCATGTTAGGTACCCATGTACAAAACTAATGCTCTACATATAATGATGTAATACGATCTCTCATAAAGTAAAGAAAGAGGGAAAACCTGATGGGAAAAACCCTCCTCCAAAAAGAGAGATAAGTACAATAAAGAAGATGAGAGAGAAGAAGACCTCAAATGAGGAAAAGATCCCTCCTAGAAGAAAGAAGAGAGAAGTCAAGGGACTCCCCTTTATGCAACGTCTTGCACCCCAAGAGATCTCACAAATGAGTATACTTGACCTCAGTGAAGGGTTTGGTGAAGATATTGGTGACCCGCTCTATTGTAGGACAATACTGTAGTGCAATGATTTGCTCATGTATAAGCTCTTTGATGTAGTGCACATGAACCTTGATGTGCTTTGTCTACTAATGTTGAACGGGAATCTTAGAGATCTAAATAGCACTCTGATTGTCATATTGAATGACTATAGGTTTAGGTAGATCAAATCCAAACTCTTCTAGGATGTGCTATAACCAAAGAGCCTTTATAGTTGCATTGATAGTACTTTGATACTTAGCCTTTGTGGAAGAAAGAGAAACATTATTTTTCTTCTTACTCTACCAACAAATAGGGTCGAAACCAAGGTGAAATATATAACCTAAAGTAGACTTGCGAGAATCAAGGTCCCTTGCATAGTCTGAGTCTATGTATCCAACTAGTTGAAGCCCTATACCTATTGCATAATTGTAATGATCCTTTTTTTGGGTCATTCATTTTTTATTTTATTGTATCCTTTTTGCTGTATGTACTTTTCCTAATCATGCAAATAAATACTTGCACCATTGATTGCCTTGTCTCTTTGGATGGCTTTTCGTTAATGGTTCAGATTTCATATTACCTTGACATGAATTGTAGTATCTTATTGACATGTGCTTCCTATTCTTTCCATTTAATTATTTTTTATTTGTTCATTGCTACCTTTGCATTATTGAATTAGTCACCAAGTGTTTTCATTCTGGTTCAATACAACTCAGGCTTCTTGTACTTTGTTTATGGGAATAGCTATGGTCTACTATGTATTCCTAAGTTTAATGTCTTTGAGCTTTCGTATTATCTTCCAATGTCACTCAATCATTAGATGCTCCTTAATGATTTTGTGTTCTCCAATGATTTTTTCGCTGGTCCTTTCTTCTGATCTGATGATTTTTGTTAAAATATGGTATTAACCAGTTATATCTTGAGGTGAAGATGAATTGACAAGTTGGAAGAGACACACCCCTATTCATGGATTAGAGATGTAAGCAATTGATTAGATATGCATCCTAACATTAATAGTTCTGTATTGGTTATCCATTAATTGCAATTATCAACCAATTCACATCAATTTCTATTATTGCACATATTGATCTCTTGGTGATGGTTAGTCAGAAGCAAATTCATTGATTCACTTATGTCTAGGTCATTAGATGTGTATTATAACTCCTCGGATATAATTGTTATCTCCTTTATTAAAATGATTTTGGCCCTATTCAAATTGGTTTATATTCATATCATAGGTTGATTTATAATCTCATTGTTATTATTATTATAAGAATAATAATAATAATTATTGTTATGATAATGTTTCACTTTGTGTAATAGATCAATGACAAATTATTTTGGATATGTATTTATACTATTCATTGGAAAATTATTATTTATTTCATAGGATATTATTATTTTATTTTTATATTGATTATTAAATTCTATTATAGAAATAGGAACATTACAACCATTAGATTGTAATCACATATAATATTTGAAATTATTTATAATATACTACAAATTAATTATAATGATTATAATTATTATATTTCGATACTTAATATAATTATATTTAATATTTAGGTTATATTTTCAATCACACTTAATAAAAAATAAATGGTAACATTATATTTGCTTCTATTATACTAATTAATATTTATATCTTTCAAAATATAATAATTTGGGTAAGAATATTCTTTAAGATAATATTATTAGTTATTTTAACATCATCAATATAATTATAATTTTATTTATTTATAATAATATTACAATATATTTATATTATAATATATATATTAATTTAATAATATATCAACTATATTATCAGATTATAATACTTATTAATATAGTGCATTGATATATTAAATTAGATTATTATGATTATAACACGATATGATATTATTATATAATTAGAATGTAATATCACTTTATAAAAATATTATTATTTTAATATCATTATTAATATTACTTTATATAAAACATTTATTTATTATTTAAATTATATACTAATATGGGGACATCACAATAATGCATCCCATGTGTATGTGTACCCTTTATGTAGTGCAAGATGCCCTTAACAACCTTCCAATGAAGCCCATGTGGTTCTTGCATAAAGCTTGAAACCATGCCAACTACAAAAGCTATATTAGGTTGTGTATGTGTCAAGTAGATAAGATTCCCAACTAACTATCTATATAATGTAGCATCAACAAGTGGAGTGGTACACTTAGCCTCTAGCTTGAAACCTAATAGAAAGGGAGTAGGAGTAGGCTTGTAGTCACTCACGTGAAATAGAGAAAGCAAGTCAAGAGCATAATTGGGTTGAGAAAGTGTAATCCCTACTGAAGATTGTGTGATCTCAATGACAAGGATATAATGTAGCAAGCCCAAGTCTGTTATAGAAAATATATCTTGTAGAGAGGTCTTGACACTAGCAATTATGGATGAAGTGCTCCCTGTAATGATCAAGTCATCTACATAAAGCACTAGTATCAAGTGTGAGTCATCCTTCTAAAGAATGTAGACATTTGAATCAAAATGACACCTAGAGAATCCTATTGAGAGTAAGAAGGCATCCATTTTGGCATACCAAGCCCACGGAGCTTGCTTAAGACCACAAAAAGACTTCTTCAATTTGCAAACCATAGCAGAATTCTGTACGAACCCCTATGGTTGCTCCATATAAATTTCCTCATGAAGATCACCATTGTAAAAGGCACTTTTTACATCCATCTGGTGTACAAATAAATTACGACCTATAACAATAGCTAGTTTTAGATGAATGGAGTTCATCTTGGCAATTGGTGCAAAAGTCTCTATATAGTCAATACTTGGAACCTGCAAGAAACCTTTGGCAAATAGTCTAGTCTTATGCTTATCTACACTTCCATCTGCTACAAATTTGGTTTGATAGATTCACTTACATTGAATCACCTTTCTTCCCTTAGGAAGGGGAACTAAGTCCCAAGTGTTTTTTTTCATCAGGGAGTTATATTCTTCCTCCATAGCCTTTTCCCATTCTAGAATCCATAATGTTTCCTTAAATGACTATGGATCTGAAGCAATGGCTATATATGCATGTGGAAATGACTTTTTTTGTGACCTTGTCCTCTGAGTGTCTGAAGGATTTCCCACCAATGAACCTACTACATCAAGGATTTGCTGTGCCTAGTGAGGTTTAGTGGAAGAAGAAGAAGGAATTTCCTCAAATATTTGTTGACCCTATGAAGGTGGTGTCCTATGAGTCAAGGTTGAAGGAATCTCATCTTTGAGTCACTATCATCACTATGATCACTGTCCATGAAGGAGGAAGAAGGAGGAGTTGAATAAGCCAAACTTGGACAAATTTCTTCAAAGTGAACACTCCTTTCATAAAAGATTTCATGAATCTCTGGATCCATTAGTTTGTATGCCTTGAGATGGTCATGATATCCAAAAAATATACATGGTTTACTTTGTGGTTCTAATACCCTTCACTTTTGTGGAGGTATCCTTGCCCATGTTGGACAACCAAAAACTTTGAAGTACTTTACAATTGGTTTTATGCCACACCACACCTCAAAAGGTGTTATTTCATCTAAGGCCTTACATGGACTTCTATTTTGGATGTAGTTGGCACAACACATGGATTCTACCCAAAACACTTGATCTAGAGACTTATGTTGAAGGATACAAGTGGTCATTTCCTTAAGGTTTCTATTCTTTCTTTCAGCTATACCGTTCTACTATAGCATGTGTGCAACTAAATGTTGAAGATCTATACCCTAATGTTTGCAAAAGTCTATAAGCTTAGAGTTGACATATTCTCTGCCATTATTTGTTCTTAGGATCTTGATGGATTTCTCTCATTTTTTCTCAACTTGAGCTTTGAAGGTGATGAAGTTATCAAATACTTCACTCTTATGAACAAGAAAAAAGACCCAAGTGTACTGTGAAAATTCATGAATAAATGTGAGAACATAGCAAGCCTTACCAAATGATGGTACCAAAAATGGGCCAACTACATCACTATGAACCAATTCAAGAACAATAGTTGCCTTCCAAGACTTCCCCTTGTCATATTTCTCTTCGTGATGCTTGCCTGCTTCACAACCTAGACATATAACCTCTGAATATTTGACTTGAGGTATACCAATGACCATATCTTTGCTACTAAGTTGTTGAAAGTAGCGATAATTAAGATGTCCAAATCTCTCATGCCATAGTTTACTTTGTGTATTTAAATGAGTCAACAAGCCAAGAGAAGTTGACTTAGGCACAAAATGTGAGAAAGAATAAAGTCTTGTCTCATGATTAGCCTTTCTAAGCACCACCATAGAATCATCTTGGAGATTTTTCAACACAACTATATCAGGGAGGAACTCTACTTTGTTGCCACATCCATAGTGAGTAATCTAGTAGATGGAGAGAAGGTTGGTGCTAAGATTAGGAACATGAAGAACATCCTTGAAGACGCCATTTTCCAACTCAACATTTCCTTTACCTTCTACTTCCACTTGACTATAATTTTCCACATAGATGTAAGGTACATTTGATGGTTTTAAAGAGGAAACTTGCTCCCTTGAAGCACCTATATGATGTGTTGCTCCTAAATCAAGAACCCATTCCTCAAGATTGTTTGTACTTGCTACCAAAGCTTGTCCCTTACCCTTTGAAGTGGTTGAAGATCCCTTATCCTTATATGCATTTGATACATCAATTTTGCTTTTCCTCATTATGTTGATCAATTCATCAATTTGCTTATCCTTGCACTCATTTTCATCATGAGCATTCCTCTTACAATAGCAACAAGTTCTTCTCCTTTTTGTTGGAATTGTTCCCCTTTTGATTATTTTTGGAAGAAGACTTTCCTTGTTGTGAAGAATATTGTTGAGTGGAAGAAGATTTATTTGAGGAAGATTGTTGTTTTTAGGAGGATTGTTATGTGTCATCTTGTGGCTTAGCCTTCTGGTGCTTCTCCTTCTTGTTAGAGTTTTTACCACTTGAATTACTTTCATTTTCTACCAAGGTTTAGTCTTGGAAGACTTGAGAATTCTCATACCCACTAGATTTTCATGTTCTAGGATCAACATTTTTGAAAATTTCTCGAATGAAGGCTTAACATAGGCACTACCCATTGTTAATTTGTCAGTATTAAATCTAGAAACAAAAGGAGCATATTTAGGTGGAAGATGAGTCATGATGTGTTTGATCATCTTTCCATCCTTGATGGGTTCACCACAATCTTTAAGTTGTGCCTTATAAATGTCTACTTGGGTAAGATAGTCTTTGATGGTGTCAAAATTCCTAGGACCCAACTTAAGAAGTTTGTCCTCTATGGTGTAAGCCATGTCTTCATCTACTGTCCCATACATAGCTTCAAGTTTAGCCCAAACCTCTATTGGATCGGTAGGCTTCCTAATGTGAAATTTGATAGGATTAGAGATATTTTTCAACAAGGTTCCTAGGGCCATCTCTTGTTTGGATTCCTAGTCTTCTTTCTGAGCTTCATCAGCATTAGTAGGAGGCTTCTTTGCTGCACCAATTACATAATGCAGTAAACCTTTTTCTACCAATGGTTCCTTAATTTTTTTCTTTCCAAGTAGCATAATTATGTGGAGTTAATTTTGAAAAAGAACCCATAATTTAAGAGCACAAGATCAAGGAGACATAATACATAGTACACCCCCCCCTTTTCACTCAATCAAAAAATCCCCCCCCCACCAAATGAATGATTTTGGAACTTTATCTATAGTGCATTTACAATAAGCCACTTCTCAAATTGGAAAAAGTGGGCTTTTGATTTTGCTGATTAAAACCTTTGTTTAGAGTATAAATCTAGAATTTTACAATGTAGCTCAAAAATATAACAATTGTGAAGCAATACAATGCAAGACTTGACCTATTCCTAAAAGTGGTATTTTTGTCCACACAAGCCTACAATTTGACTATAGATCTAAAAAGTAGATGAAAAAAATACACTTTGAAAAAAAATGAAACTTGAAAAGGAGTCTAGATGAGCCCATACAATACATTTGAAGTTGCAAAATGCAGGATTAGACAGGTACAATCACCAAAAAATGCTTATTCTGAAAAATCCTGCACCAAAACTAGAAAAAAGCCGCACCACTAAAAAGTTTAAGATATTTTACCCGAAATCAAAAAAGTCACACCTGATTTGGAGTCTGGATGATCGAGTTATGGCCTCTCAAAGTCAACCTAAAATCAAAACTACATCTGAAGAGGGGTCTGAAGAGGAAAACATGATGTTAAATTTGACGGTCAAATAACCATTGAAGTAATTCAAAAATGCCTATGAATGACGGTCAAACAACTGTCAAATTTAATATAGTGGTTTGTTGACATTAGTAAAAATGTAGGACCCTGTTGATGTGTCAATGACATCACCTGTACGGTTGATGATGTTAGTCTATGGTCATGTACGGATGTGTACATAAAATTTAGGTGTAGAGAGCTGATGTGGCATATAGAGTCCATTGAGTGTGTAGGGTATGGTGAGCTGACTTATCTTTTAGCTATTGTGCTAAGTCAACTTGCTAATTGTGTTAGTGTGGAGTTTAAATCCATTGACAACATAAGTCAACATTGTTGTGTCTTAGTCTACCACGTGGCACACTATGTTGTCTTTACATGGGCCCAAAAAATGGGTGGTTGGCTAGGAAATTAAAAATGCAGGTGCTATGAATCTTCTACCAAATTGAATTGCCAAAAAATAATATTTGTTGGGAATTTTCTATTAGAGCTAACAACTAATCGCTAGAGGTGGGGATGAATAATCCCACATGCAATGTGCTAATGATAGGTGGACTATTTAAAAACAAGTGTAGAATGAATTAAAATAAAAATAGCTGCCCAAAAATATAATCGTGGTCACTGGGTGTTGGGTGGGGACAGTATAATTTGATGCCAAAATTTGATGGTATGACCTATCAAAAGTAGTAGTAAGCTAGTTTGATGTGGAATATTTTTCCATATTTGGAATTGAACCCTACTATTAAAGGAATATGCCACCTGTAATAGAATATTGCTCCTTGTAAGGTTGGGGTGTGACTGTCTAGTTCTGCAAAAAAATTTCTCTACAAGCCCAATTGGGCATAAAATTTTGAATTTTTTTTTGAAAATATAGAGAAATAACATAATTATAGATTTGAAAATGAATTAAATAGATCGATAAAAGACCATACCCAGCTTGCAAATCAGGCCTTTGGGTTCTAATTTGTTAAAAATTTTTGCCTCATGATTGACTTTTTCCTAGGGTAGGCAAATTTATAGTCGATCTCCACTGAATCCTCACTTCGAATGTAGTGGCAAGGTCCACTTAGCTCTAGACACTCCCAATTGCTATTGATGCTCTGGATTTGAATTAGGTCCCTTTGAGAGATGAAGCAACAAGGTCTCCAATGGCTATGTGACAAGAATCTCCCTCAGCTTTGATACCATGTAAGAATTTGCCTTAGGGAAAAATTCACCCAAGACCAAGGAACTCAAACACAAGCACAAAATAGAACAAAGTATGATCAAAATAACTATATAGTATTCAATTCAATGTAAAAGTACACTAGGAGTTCTTGTATATAAAGGCCTCTGAGATGCATCTAGAATGCTTAAGAATCATCACCATGATAAGTCATACAACTAGGCACATGTCCACTAGATATGGGTTATCCTCCATTAAGCACATAAGTAAGTGTGATGATGAGAGGATAAGCCTACAATGGTGTAGCACACAAATCTATATTGTAGACAACATGTGCTAAATTAGGAGTGCAAATAACTACGTTGTCTACATGACAACTCAGTGAATGATGCAAACTCCAGTGTTGTAGACACCATGTGCTGAATTAGTGTTGTGCACTTCTATGTTGTCAACATGACAACTCAAAAAGGTACACAAAATCCTAAGTGTCTCACAAAATAAATAATAAAATAATGAAAAATAATAAAATAATGCACTAACCTAAGTAAACTTAAGTAAAGTGTAAATAGTAAATATCTATTTATACCAACAAGAATGTCACCTTGTTAAGGGATTTACATAGACTGTTAAGTCTTCAAATGACTATTAGGTCAACCTTTGTTAAAAGGATTTCAATAAAAACTATTTACAATGATTAGCAAGAAAATAATAGGTTTTGATCTGTGTGATTATGACTCACTTTTGTAGGTTTAGATCTCTATTTGGTCCTTATGCTAACTCATTGATAAGCCCTTAATTGTCATCTCTAATCTTAATTCACTTGGAAACCCTTCAAGAAATTAGTCCACTTTTCTCAAAAACACTTAAGCCTTCTACCTAGATTCACTTAGCAATATCAACATCATCTCTACAAGCTTTCTCCTTTAGCTTCACATGCACTCACACATTTGTGCATTTCTGATCCACCTCTGTTTGTATGTTCCTTTTGCATATTCTTTCACTCATCATAATTTTTTCAACTTTGTACCTCTTTAAATAGAAAATTGTTGCTTTACCATTTTCCATCATTATCATGGATCTTAAGGTTTACAATAAGCTTCAATTTGATTAACTTATCTATCCATCTTCTTGATCATCCTCTATAAACTTCTCTGGAATCTATCTGTTAGGTCTTTACCTAATCCTCTCCTTGAATTTAATGATCCAATTCATCAATCTTATCTTCAAGACAACTTACATTTCCTAAGAAATCGACTTAGTCGGCTAGGAATCATAATTTCATTGAATTCATTTTCAGAATATCACTTGATAATATCTAAATTCAGACCTCGATCATCACTAAATTAATCGATCATTACTTAACACTCAGTCACTGTAAAGCTTCTTGGCTTAACATCAACTATCTTGCTCAGTCGATACTAATGCTTAGTCAACAATAGATTTTCTTGGCACTAATCGTAGCTCTATTGACACTAACATCACTTTGATCTCCTTAGCCTTTTTACTCTATTGCTAAGCTTGGATTAGCTTTCTTGACATAAACAATCACTTTGCTTTATCAAAGTCTATCTAGCCAAATGTCCATTGTAACTTGATATTCATAGCTCAACCCTTCCTCTAGGTGCTATTGTTATGAGCAATTTTCAAATCCTCTTTATCAATCAAATAGATATGACCTTGAGATTAGTTAGCAAGATGTCTTATGAGTAGATTTGACATCAATGAAAAAACAACAATTTTTCCAATTATATGTTTCCAACATATAAATCTATAAATAAGATAATAGTGAAATATAGGTTTCTTTTGCATTGAATGGATGATATTATGGATAGATTGAGTGAAGAAAAGTATTTTACAAAGATTTATTTAAAAAGAGTCTATCATTAAATTAGAATTAAAGAGGGGGATGAATGAAAGACTACTTTTAAGAATACTGAAGGTTTGTATGGGTGGCTGGTTATGCCTTTTAGTTTAACTAATGCACCTAATAATTTTATGAGATTGATGAATGAAGTCTTGAAGAAATTTTTGGGTAGGTTTTTTATTGTATATCTTCATGGTATACTAATTTATAGTAAGATAGAGGAGGAACACCAAGTGAACATATCAAATAAGTATTATAGAGGCTAAAAGAGGAGAAATTATTGATAAATTTGAAGAAATGTTCTAATATGAAAGAGGAGCTTTTATATCTTTGTTTTTTGTTTTCTACTAATGGTTTGAAGATGGATCCTAAAAAGGTAAAATATATTCTTGATTGGCCCACACTTGAGAATTTTGGAGAAGTTAGATTATTTCATGGTTTGACAAGTTTCTATAGGAAGTTTATTAGAACTTTCAATTGAGTTTGTAATGCTATGGAAGAAACTATGATAGGTGATAAAAAGGATTTGACATGGACACATGGAGAAAATAAAAGTTTGAAACATTGAAGGAAAAGGTTTCATAATTACTTATGCTTCCTTTACCTAATTTTAACAAAGTTTTTAAAGTGGAATGTAATGCTACTAGGAATGCCACTGGCATTGTTTTAAGTCAATATGATAAGCCTATAGCATTCTATAGTGAGAAATTTAATGATGCTAATATAAAATATTTAGTTTACAATCAAGAATTTTATGCAATTATTCAAGCCTTGAATAAACAAAGACACTAATTAATGCCTAGAGAATTTGTGTTGTACATTGATCATAAAGCTTTACACTATTTGGGAAGTCAAAATAAATATAATCAGAGAAATATGAAGTGGGATGAATACATAAAGATTTTTTTTTTTTTTTTTTTGTGTTGAAACATAAGAGTAGACAATCAAATAAGGTAGCGGGTGCATTGAGTAGAAGAAGTTTGTTAACAAAGATGAGAGTAGAAGTTCTTGGGTTTGAAGATTTGAAGAACTTGTATGAAACTAACCTTGGTTTTGTAGAACCTTGGAAATATTGTAAAGACCTTACAATTGATGAAAAATATAAGTGGGTTGATTATTTCATTCAAGAAGGCATGCTATTTAGAGGAGTCCAGTTGTGTATACCTAGATGATCTATGAGGGATAATATCATTGAAGAGAAACATATTGGTCAACTTGTAGGGCACTTTGGGATTGATAAGATAGTAAAGTTAATTTTAGAGAGATACTTTTTTCTATAGATCTATAAGGATCTTCAAAATATGGTAAGAGGTTGTAGAATATATTAATTTTCTAAAGAAAGTATTCAAAATATTTGATTGTATACTCTGTCTCCTATTTCATGTAGAACTTGGGAAGATATCGATATGGGCTTTTTTTTGGGATTACCTAGAACTCAGGGAGGTAATGATCCTATCTTTGTAGTGATTGATATATTTTCTAAAATGGTACATTCCATAGCTTTCCAGAAGACATCAAATGGAGTACACATAAAAGACCTATTTTTCAAAGAAATTGTGAGATTAGATGGATTGTTTAAGACTATTACTTTACATAGAGATACTAAGTTTACTTTTTATTTTTGGAGGACATTTTGGATGAAGTTGAATAATGAGATTATTTTTAGGTCTAAATTTCATCCACAAACTGATGGAAAAATTAAAGTTATAAAAAAAAATTGGGTAACCTTTTGAGACATTTTATTGGAGATAAATCTTCTAATTAGGACTTGATTTTTGCACAAGAAGAGTTTGCATGTAACAATTTTGAGAATAAAAGTACTAAGAAGACTTTTTTTGAGATTGTGAATGACATGAGTCTTAGAGGAACTATTGAACTAAGGAAATTAGATATTGAAGTAAAGAATAGTGTTGAAGTAAAAGAATATGCGGACTTTATGAAGAATTTACATGAAGAAGTGAAGACTAATATACATTATAGTAATGAAGGATATAAAGACATGGAATAGAAGAAGAGAAGAAATAAGACTTTTAAGGTTGGAGATGAGTAATGGTATATTTGATGAAGAATATATTTCCAATTGGGACATACAATAAACTGAAAATGAAGAAGTTTGGGCCTTGTAGAATCCTAAAGAAATATGATAGTGATAATGCTTTTGAAGATGAATTTAATGAGGATATGGATATCTCATACATTTTCAATATTTTAGACATCTTTGAATACTATGAATCTAATAAATGGACAATTGATAAACCTGATTATCCTAAGAAGTAAACAAAGGGAATTAAAAATATTTTGGATACAACAATAAGTAAAAGCACCAGAGGAAAGTATTAAAAAGAATACTTGGTTTAGTGGAAGATTAAATTTATTGAAGATAGTTCTTGAATATCTCAAGCTGAGTTGGATCTTTACAATACTAATCAAAGCATCGAGGATTCCTAATGTGGACATCAATACTTAAATTACCTAGGTATATGATGCAGGATCATCTTGGGTACTTTGGAAATCTTGCATCAACCAAAAAGATTTCCTTCATTTTTCCTATCTACTATTTAAAGAATGACCATTGTTGTTTGAGTTTTCTCTTTCCAAACTATTAGCTACTTAATGTGGACTTATCTCCCGTAGAAGATAATTCTTTTATTTGCTGGATCTATCCTTCTCTTTGTTTGAGGTTTACTTATTTATTGTTAGCTCAAGTAACATGTAGGTTTGGCTTCGACAAGGTTGGAGTTAAGGAATTGTGCAGCCTTGGGAATGTCTTCTTGGATAATGTGTGGACCTATTCTTTTCTCTATGGAAGATAATTTTCTTTTTTGTAAGGTCACTAAAATTCTCTTTTTGGACATGACCTATATTTTGTAATAATCTACTTGTTAGGATGTATTGTGGTCTTGCTAGCTATATAGATAGTGATATAGGATTATGAAAAGTAGAATGAAGTTAGATAGAAGGAAAACACTAAGATTTAGCTATGTAAGACTAACCCCTTAAGCTCATAAATGGTAATTTGATTGTTTATGTGTGTAACTAGGTACGTCTTGAACCTCATTAATTTCTTGTATTTTCTCCTATTTGGTTGGCTTCCATGGGTTACTCTAGTGAGGGTATCTTGGGAGTGTCCTTTAAAGCCCTCCTATCCTTGTGTGAAATACCATCATGATGCATTGCCAATTTATAATTAACTTACTCATTTTTTCTTTATAAGGAGTATAATTGTAATAAATAACTGTAAATATTGGTTGATCCAGTATCATAAACTATTCAAATGATTAAGAAAATAATATTCATTCAATTTCATTAACTTATATTTTACTAGTAAATACTTAAAAATATACCAAAACTTGTGATAGATGTGAACATTAAAAAAGACAAAGCATCAAATCAATGAACAACAAAATTTATTTTGAAAATCAAGATAAGAAAAACTATATATTAGAATATCTATCTTAGACCCAAGGAATACTGCACCAAATTCAACAAGTCAAGATTGAGAAAGAAAATAAGATCGTATGATTTCTAGTAGTGAAAAGCATACTATCACCCTGGACATGGATTATTCAAGGACA
Organism: Cupressus sempervirens; assembly: GCA_028749045.1. NCBI lineage: Eukaryota > Viridiplantae > Streptophyta > Pinopsida > Cupressales > Cupressaceae > Cupressus > Cupressus sempervirens. Next base: position 200,146,829 of record CM053785.1, read on the forward strand.
TATTAAGGATACAAAAGCATTAATCACTAAAGAATTGGTTAGTACATTGGATGAACTTGAGTGGGATTTCATTTTATGTAACTATGCCAAGGCATTGAAGAATGAACAAATGCACTCAAACATCATTAGTAATTTTATTATTGTTATTTCTACTGCCAAGATAGTTTTGGTATTTTTGTTCAAAGTGAAAGCTAGTGAAGAACATAGGTGTAGAGAATAGTGTAACAAAAAAAATGCTATTCAGAATAACAAGACAAAAGTGAGACTAGTGTTCATGACTAGGCAAAACAAAGAATAAGATCAGCTCATCTTCATTATTTTTTATATAGGCTCATTGTTGGTTTCTCATAACAAGTTCACTCACAACTGACAAGGACAACTAGTTGTGTAAAATATATGCATGGGAATTTATTATTATAATAGATAAAGCATGATTATTAATAAGATTTCATTTGAAAATAAATGAAATAATTTTTGTATTTAGCACAATTACCACACTCAAAAGTAGATTCTATCATTTATCTTAACACTATATAGTTCAATATGATCCAATTTAACTTTGAATTCAAAAATCTCCTTGAAATTGTAATGATCTTTCCATTCCTATCTTAACATTCATCACCTCTAAGTAATTATAGGCTTAACCTTTCACTGTATCACATTCAAATTATTGCTTATACCATACTATTCCATTCATCCAACACCTCAATTTTTGTTTTTATACTTTATTTATAGGATTATCTAATAATATATATGTTGGCCAAATTAAAGAAAATGTTGGCCACAAATCAAAGAGATATTAATTGTATTTAATAAACCACCATCAAACCTAAATCTAGGTCAAACTGAAGAAATATTTAAAACATATTATAATGAGACCTAAATACATGTCACACGTAATGTACATTTGTTTCATATTACATTTAGTAATTTAGTTAAATAAATTATACAACCATTTAAATACCACAACTAATTCCACCACTCTATCAAAAAATACTTTTGAAATAACTTGTTGGCCTGGTTTTTCACCACCCTTGTTTTTTTTTATTTAGCAGTGAAAAACCCTAAATGTGCACTCCAAGTAATTTGAATTTTGGTCAAAAAACCCTAGGGAAAAAATTCACCAAATAACCTTGTGCCTTGCCTTATTTGGCCCTAGCCTTTGAGAACTTTAGAAAGTATTATTTCAAATAAATTTTGGCAAGACATTTTTATCCTAAAGATTTATCTGCACAAAGATGCCTTTATTAATCTTTTGATAAACTTTATAAAGTTGGCATAAATTGCATTATTTTATTTGAAAAAAGGTCCAAGTTGTGATATCTTTCAAGCATCATAGATCCTTTTAAGATTGAAGGTTGAGGCTTGCCCATAAAATGGAGCTGTGAGGTATTTAAATATTGTGGGCAAGTGCCTTTTTGACATGTAGCCCCTATTGACATTTTAGCCTCAATGCATCGAAAAAGGTTCATGGTTGTCAGAGCTAGGCAAAACTTTTATAGGTTTTCCAGTACTTTTCATGCACGTTCTAGATTTCCTGCGATATCATTGGTTGAGTTACTAACAGAGATATTCCTTTATCACCAAGAAGCCTCAACCATTGATTTTATTTGAATAAAGGGCTAGTGCTTTCCTACAAGAAGGAGATGCTCATGAATTAAATAATGCAAGGAAGCGAAGATGGGACAAGTGGCATAGTTTGACAAAATGGGCTTGCCGTTCTCAAAGATGATGATGAGATATCTTCCATGGAAAATGTTAGATGAGTTGGAATGGATGGAGATATTTTATTCATCACTGCAGCCAATGTCATATTTAAAATGCCTGATTCTGTAATCGTTGATCTGTCAAAGATCAAAGGCCAGTGCATGCCTGTATTTTGAAGTTGCAAGAAAGATAAACAATGCAGGCAAGCGGTTCTTGGACATGTGGAAAGGTGGGTTCAAGAAATTTTAACTATATGTTGCGGTGTGACACACTATAAAGTGATCACTAACATGTACTGCTAGATGTGCCACTAAAGAAGTTTGTCTACCAAATGGAAGTGAAGCCTCATCAGCCATAGATCTTTCAAAGATTGAGGGTTAGTGCAGTCTCACATTATGAAGCTGCTAGTCAAATAAGGAATGCGGGTATGTGCCTTTGTGATGCGTGTAATAGTGGGGCCAAATTATGAAAGAATGCTGAGTTATGCCATGTGGTCAGACACTTGTGCTTAGTTGGAAGTACTTATGCTATGGGTACAAAAACCTTAGAAATTAATGTAGTAGTCAGGTGGGTCAGAGCACGGGGGTTGAGCAGGGTCATTTCATTGATCCAAGTGGATGATTGAGCATAAAATGCAGAAAATTTTCACACCGTTGATCCTGTCTTGATCAACGAAGGATGCTTTCCTGCATAAAGAACTTGAGGGAAGTTTAAAAAAAAGTAGGAATACACCATGCTGACATGTGTCCATGGTAACGTCACATTTCTCATCGTGTAAGGTTTACAGATTTCCAACATTACCACCATTGATCTTTCAAAGATGGACAATTAGCGCAAGCCCACAATTTGTAGATGCTCATCAGATAAGAAAAGTGGGAATGCACTAGCTTGACACATGGAAAGAGTGATGTCAAGCACCTGCTCACTCAGAAGAGGATATGGGACCCATTGGCATGGAAGTTGTTAGAGGTACTAACTCATATAAAGGTTTCCTCTTGGTTAGAATAGCTGACTAGATTTTTTTCAAATGTGAATTGATCTTATCATTGATCTTGTCTTGATGAATGAGTGGCACTTCCCTGCAATTCTAAGGTGCAAGAAATTTAAGAAATGTGGGCAAGCAGTATTGCGACACATAGCCTTTTTTTTTAAATCCATGAAGCTTGTTGCCTTTTAAATCAAAGCTGTCCAATCTGGTGAAAATCTATGGATAGGATTCAAATTTGGTTACAATTGGGAGGTAATGGTTACTAAGAGTAAATATGATTCAGATTTCATTGTGCAATTTCAATGTATGAAAAGAACTCATGATCTCACAATTAATGAATTACGAAAGCATAGAAAGAACATCAGAGCATACAAAATTCTTAGAGCTAGGGCACAATTTTTTTTGGCTAGCGATCTAGTAAAATTGCAGAAGAAATCACACAATGTAGAGGTGTGAATTCTAGCAGGTAAGTACTTTGTGACTCTTTAAGAAATTCAAGTATCTGCTATTATAAAATTTCTAGGGTTTTATTCAAAATGCCTACCCAAAAAGAATTCACTAGAAAAACAAAATATTTGAAACGTTTTGTGCATGATAATTTTCTTGAATAATTCCCCTTATTGGTACATAAAATAACTAAGGGGAGAGAACTCATTCCAAAACACCCGAGAGTAGCCATAGTAGAAGGTTTTTATGACAGAGCAAATTGGGTAAGAGATGCCCAGGTTTCCATGGGGGGTTTGGAGTTGTTTAAGAAATGAATTTTAGAGCAAAAACTGGACACTCCTATGAGCAATGTATGGGAGTTTGACATTGGTAAATTAATAGTCCCCACAGTTTTCTTTGATAGTGATTTATTGATGGATTTGGTAAAGAAATATGATTTGATTATAGGGTGGGTATTTGAAGCCGACCATAGGGGTGTTTTTCTAGTCGGCTCCTTAGAGTTTTTCCCTAGTCGGCTAATAAGGAGGTTTTTTTTAAATTTTTTTTTTGTATATAAATATGAGTTTCATTTTTTACAATTTGCATTTATGTGAAATCAACTTATTGGCTTTTGAATTGGGTAGAAAGAAATATTTGACAAACTTCAACCCATTTTCAAATTTTGGAGGAAGAATTTACGACATGGGCAATAAAGATAAAAGAGCAAGTAAATATGCACAAATAAGAACTAAGGAACAAGAAGATGAAAATCATCAAAAATGCTAGCAAGATACTATCTTAGATCAGGTACACATGCACAATCTTTTTTCCAATGTATTTAATTAGTTTATTTAGTTAGGATTAGGGTTTAAATCCAATTAAGAATATCATATTTATCTTAAATTATCATTACTAGATTAACTTAATATTAAGAGTTTATTTGAAATTATGTTCATATTTAGGCCATTAGGGTTTATTCAATTATGTCCATATTAGTCCTTAGGGTAAATATTACATTATGAATAAATTTAAATTATGAATTTATTTAGCATGGGAATTACCTTGTTTATTCAATTATGTTAATAATTTATAGTCCATTAAGGTTTATTAGATTATGATTAAAATTAAATAAATGAATTTATTTAGGACTAGTCAACCAGGACAACCTACCGACATTGGAGAAGGTTCATCCCAAGTTCAAACAGGTACATGTGCATCTCTTGCAAGTATATAATATAGATCTTTCTAGAATTCTAGGTCTCTATCAAACTTTATATCTTTAATTTTTAAATTTAGTGAGTGATATTTCCCCTTATAAACTTACTTGATTTTATTTGTTATATCATGCATGTGCAATTCTAGTAGATGATGAAAATGTTGGACATGAGGAAATTGAAGATGAAGCAATGGATATTTAAAAAAGGACCATCTAAAGGTTAGATAATTTAATCAAGTACATAATATTTCACTCAAGTTAAACATGTATATATGTATACATATATGTCCCCTAAAGAGATTGTATCTTAAGACTTTGTTTCATTTTTTCTTGTGCAGCTTGAGCTCAAACAACAAATGAGAATGTTAATTTAGCTCAAAGATTGAAGAGAAAAATAAATCATAGAAACATAGATCATTTAATTGAAATGGATGTGGAAACATTGAGAGAATATGCTAATCAACCTACACATACTACGAAGAGGAAATTGAATAAAAAGTCTAAAGACATAATTGCACAATTTGAGAATCTATCAACAGTGGAGAAAACTCAACTATTATCAATTTCACTTCTCAAAGATGAATTAAAAGAGCCACTAAGACTATTGGGTATAGATAAAAGTATAAAAAAGATGAGGACTTCTAAACTAGAAAATGATATTGTTGAAAGTGTTAAGGAAGGGTTATATTCCATTGGGAAAAAAACTAGATCTGCAGATAAATCCATTGCATGAAGAGTGATACTGACATCTATTTTAAATAAGAAAACATCCCAAAATAGACAGATCTCTTCATTATCATCTCATTTTGGGTATAGTCGGAAGAGAGTACTACATTATCTGAAAAGGAGAAACAATTTGAATGATAGTACATTAGAAGAAAATTGGGCGCTAATGTGTAGAGCTCCTTGATCTGACATGATTGGGGAAATAGTTAAGAACTTAGTTATTCAATTTTGGATTGATAATACTCATCCTTCACCGAATAGAAGAGATATCATCAAGCAGAGGATTGGGCCTAAGGAATATATTCAACACGCAAAACATTGGTTGGATGTCACTCAACATGAATTGTATCTCTCATTTTGTAATTTAAATCCTAACATTAAGATTGGACAAACAATGTTTGAAAGATTGAAGCCCTATTTTGTGAAGATAAATAAATCTTTTGAAACATGTTGTTGTTGATATCATGTTGAATTTGATCTGTATTATGAAGGGTTTCGAAAGATGATAGAAGAAAGTGGTGAAACTTCTCAAAATACTTTTCCTAAACGACCGAGTCAATTCATAACATCAATCTTATGTGACAAACCAAATGATTGTGTCCATGAAATAGATTGCATAAGAGGAACTTGTGAAACATCTGGTAACTTGACTAAATTTCCTTTGAGAGAAGAAGATACTAATACGAAAAGGATGGTAAAATGTAAGAGATATAAGTACATAAAGTCAGAAACAAAAGCTGGAAAAGAATCAACAAGGTTAGAATATGTAGAGGATGAGATATCAGCTGGGGAATTTATGTCAAATTTTTGTAAATTGATTCAACCATATATACGCCATGCATTTTTTGCTAAGTGGCAAGCAGAACAATTTCAAACACTAAGAGAAACTTTCCCACTCGGAACAATTCTATCTGTTGTTGACTTTGCAGAGAATTACTCTTTCGTATCTCAAAAACAACTTCAAGTAGAATACTACTATACAGAGCAGGTTACTATTATGGTTCAAGTGTCTTATCAACATGCACAAATTGATCTGGATGGTGTGGAAAGTACAAATCAAGCACGAGTCATTAAAAAAGAGTATCACTTTTATATTATGATGACAAAGAACATGACACACATTTTGTGGAACATTGTTTTAAGACATTTTTTGAATATTTGAAAAACAAAAACATTAAAATAGAAAAACATTTTGTATGGTCAGATGGATGTGCAACACAATTTAAATCAGCTAGACCATTTTATGCATTATGTAGATATCATCGATACCTTAATATACCACACATTTGGAGTTTTTTTGAGAGTGGACATGGAAAGGGTGAGCATGATGGTGTAGGAGCTTGTATCAAACATGATTTAAGAAAGTATCAAATGGACTATAAAGGATATCACATTAATAATGCTCATGATGTGGTTGAGTGGTGCAAAACACATTTTTTGGTGCCAACAAATATAGATAACACATCATCAGAAGCGGATCGAGTCATACCATTTAGAGTGTTTTGGGAGGTATCAGGTATATATAAATTAATTTGTTCATATTTTTAAATTGAATCTTAAATTTATATTTAATATGTTACCTTAGATGATCTCTAACTAAATTATGGACCTTGTGTACACATTCAGGTGTTGATAAAAGATCAATGCATGCATGCAAGAGGGTAGAGAAGACACGATCTTTGGATTCAGTTATGAGTACAAATAGTAATGTGTGGTCATTGTATACAAAAGAATACTCATGTTTTTCACCTAATTGTATTGATGAAGACTGGTGGTTACATTAATCAAGAACGTGGATATGTGGGTGAATGGACTTTGGTGCCACTAGATGTTATTAATACGAATGAGTTTGAGGACGAAAACTATGATGATATTCCATTGATTTCTAGTGATTATAACCATATTTTAGGATTGATCAGAGTTGGTATGTATGAATTATATATATACTTGGATCATGTACATGTATAAATTTTTCATAATTTTGGTTAATTTTTATTATATATATGTACTTATGTAAATGACGTGTATCTAGAATTTTGACATATATAAGTTTGTGTAGGAAATATTTTTGCAGTCATAGCAGAATCAGAAAATGTAGAAGGTGCTAGCTATTATTTATTACATTACACCATGGAAAGAGAGAAGCTAATAAAGACTGAAATAAGTGATGATTTTTTTTTTCCCACAGGTTAGTATATAGTTGAATTATGTATATATGTATGTCAAGTATCTATATTTTTAATGAATTCAAATTCTTTGACTTAAATTCAAGATTGATCATATTTTTTAAATGTGTACATGTGCAGGTTCTGTTGTTGTACAAGGAACATATTTGAAGCAAATAAAAGTACTTAAAAATGGGATTCATTTCATCGATTATCAACCTAACAATAAGGTATATCAATATAGTAACCATGTTATTGCCACTGGTCTAACTCTTCATCCAGTCAAAGGACTTGGAATACGTAAGTGGAGGCTCCATATTGATGATCATGAGAAAATATTAAATGTTATCCAAGAATGAGCTGATCCACTTGATATGAGATAGAAACAACTCCTAATTTGAAATTTAACTCAAGAACAATTTGAAATTTGGTTCAAACTATTTGAAATTTGGTTGAACAATCATTTGATCAATTTGAAATTTCTTGGAATAACTAATTTTCTAAATTGAACTTTTACTCTTTCATTTTGAATTTTCTAAAGTAACTAATTATAGAAATTATGAACTTATATGTACATGTGTGTACACTAATTACCTGACATGTGCACCTTGAGGGAAAGAAATTTGAACACCACTTGTCTTAAGGGGATGAAATTAGGAGTTTGTAAAATTAATTATATTGAACTTTCTATTTCACTTAACTTGTCAATTTTTGGACACATGTACGCTTTCAATTTAACTAATTAGGACATGTGATTTCAATTTCAAGACATGTGAGCTTTCAATTTAAATAATTACCTGACATGTGAGCTTTCAATTTTAGGACATGTGAGCTTTCAAGTTCAAATTGTGATTTGTTTAACTAAATTTTGAACATGTACATGTTTTAAGTTGGACTTGAATTAGGAAATTGGGCTTAGGGGGATAAAATTCTAGGATACATGTGTGCACTTGAATTAAAATTTCACTATGATTAAAATTTGAAATGTAACTCAAGAACAATTTGAAATTTGGTCAAACTATTTCAAATTTGGTTGAACAATTTGAAATTTGGTGTCCAATAACTAATTTTCTAAATTGAACTTTTACTCTTTCATTTTTAACTCAATGTCTTGAATTCATTTAACTTGAACTATTATATTGAACTTTCTATTTAATTTAACTTGTCAATTTTAGAACACATGTACACTTTCAATTTAACTTATTAGGACATGTGCTTTCAATTTTAAGACATGTGAGCTTTCGATTTAACTAATTACTTGACATGTGAGCTTTCAAGTTCAAATTGCAATTTTTTAAAACTAAATTTTGAAAATGTACATGTTTTATGTTAGACTTGAATTTTACAACATTGGGCTTAAGGGGATAAAATTCTAGGATATGTGTACAAATAAAAGGGATGAGTTCTATAGATTTACTTGAGTTAGGAATTATGTACAACTAATTACCTGATACTTTAACATTTAATACGTGTGATATATTATCAAACATTTAAATTACATGAACTATTTATAGATATATCTAAATTTAATCAATATATTAAACATGCACATACATATCTAAATAAATTACTTACATATCTTAGATAGAAACAATTTATAATATACTAGATCTAGATCTAGTATGTACATTAGATTCCACAACATAATGCAACATGTATCAATCATCTCAAGAACAAATAACAAAAACATGTATCTATCTAGAGATCTATCCGAAGATAATATCAAATATAAATAGCATACACACATGTAGACATGTAAATCCAGGTACATCTATATCAAATCAAATATAAATATAACATGCATCATGTGTGTATATAAAGTGTCTATCTAACATATATGAATGTCTCTCTGGATGAAAGTCTACAAAAAATCATCTAGATAAAAAAAACTATAGATCATCAGGTGTAGGACTATCATCGCCATGCCTCCTCACAATGCGCTCTAAAGACTGACTAGTATCAAGGTGCTCACTAGGATGTGCTGACCCCTATATATAAATTCAAGAGAAAGTGATATCAATACATACATACATTTAATCAAGAGAAAGTGATATTGAAATACATGTACATGCATTTAATCAAAACATAAATAAACATTACCTGTCCACTACTGACATCATCCAATGAGTCTCGATGACGTACATGATCTAGCATCAAAGCTGGAGTAAAAATAGGCACGTCCCCCTACATTGTAACCGTGCACGTGCAACACATCAAATTAAAATTTCTCTACATGATTACATTTGAATCTACGTGCATGATATACATGTACATGTGCACACATGCACATGTCTAAATTAAATTAGTTTGAAATGATTGAAATTTTAACATGAACAATTTTTTTTTTACCTATGTAGATGGTGGCATCTGATAATACTCAGACTGCCTAGCATCGATCGTGTCCACTAATGCATCCAGATTTCATTGCGTCGCATCAAGTTCAATCTTTGTATCTACGCGGGCCCCATGGCTGGTGACTGGCACATGTCCTAATAATGAAGAGCCAAGTGGACTATGTACATGAGATGGCATAGAAGTAGAATCATCACGTGTCATCAAGTCCATCCATCCAGTGGTCGACAAGCTCAAATCAACATCATCAAGGCCCACATTTGAACTTTGAGCATGCACTGTAACACTGGCTGAAGGGTCTGTGGTATATATATGTCTCTGTGGAGAAAAAGAGTGGTTAGTAGATGGATCATCATGTGCACTACCACCATGACCACTACCTGATTGATGAGAGGAATATGGCTGAGGATGTGTCCTAGTACTACCATGGACATGACCTCGAACATCTAATATGGGTATGCCAAGATGCTTTGATACAAATCTATATGTATCTAATAAATCCTCAGCCAGACCAATCATAGTATCTCATGCCAACACTCTAGTGAGACCCTCTAAGCTAGCCACTGAAGGAAAGCCTGTTGCACTGTACAAGTCCCCTGAAGATGAAGCATAGGATGATGATCTGGAATGCTGACGAGACATCAAATACCGACCAACCTCATCACTCGAAATAGATCTGACAGCTACTGCAATCTCTCCAACTCTCTAAAGGACCCCACGTAACTGAGTGCTACACATGGCCTCATCAGCTGATGGACCTAACACAAGGGAAATAGCAGGTGCCTTCTCTCTGACAATCAATCTATGTGCCAGTGGGGGATGACCTGGCTGCCTATCAGCCAATCTACCATGCCCCTATCCTAAATGTCCTAGTAAATCTGTGTAGTTCATCGCCTTGCATAAGCGAACCTCTGCATAAAGCTATCGAGAAAAATAGAGTGGAATTTGGTTGTTATTTGGATAATGACCATGGGTAGCAAGGAAGCGTGGGTATATCAATGCAACCATCTGTGGATTTGTACACTTAAGGGGAGAATACCCCTTCACATACTTTTGTGAAAGATAATGAGGGAAACATTCCCTCTTTAGGACATCTTTGGGCACCAAGCCCTGCACCTCCTGGAGTGAAAGACCAGAGGAGACCTCTTGTCTCTTACTGTCAAGGACAGCCTGTATAGTATGTGTAGAATATGGGGTAGTGCCATGAATCTCATCTCAAATAAATGTCAGGCTATGTAAGATAGTCTGGCATGTACCACTATAAACACTAGAGCATGTGCCACTAGTCAGGGATTCCTGAAGTCTATGAATCTCCTGGTTAGTGCGATCATAGAGCTCTTGAGGTGGGATAGGTAGCTGATCATGGGGGACATGATGCTGCTCAGGGGGGATAGGCTACTACTTAGGGCCTGGGATAAGCTGCTCGGGCCTTGGTATAGGCTGCTGCGCAGGGCCAAAGATAGGCTGCTCGGGCTAGGGTATAGGTTGCTCGAGGGGAATAGGCTGCTCGGGGGGGATAGAAGGCTGTTGATCAGCCATGTCAATGTATGTAGGTGCATGTATAATGTGTAAACCTGAAAATTAAAATTAAAATGTATGAAATTTAATAAACTTGAAATTTATATTAACATATATGTATGTACAATTTGACAAAATTAAAAAACTTCTATCTAAATTGTTTTAATAAAATTAAACATGCACGTACATGTCTACATATATATAAAAGTCCTAAAACTTAAATGAACATATACCTTAAAAGAAAACTAAATTTTAAGACACATATGTTGTTATATATATAATGTTTGTAACTCAAGGACCTTTTAAGAACTACATGTGTGCAAGTTATATTTCTATCTAAGTTAGATTGAATGTTCAAAGGTTTTAGACATATGTGTGCACATAAACTTGTCTAGGTGTAATTTAGGTCCACGAAGTTTAAATATGTGCATATATATGTATATATAGATTTATGTGTATATACATGTACATGATATGTATATTTGCACATATAGATCTATCATGCACATGCATATATATATACATGCATACGTGTGCATATATATACACGTGCACATGATATGTGAAAATATACATATCATGACACATATGCATATATAGATCTATTTGTGTACATATATATAACATTGATGTATCATTTTGAGACCTTGATATCAATGTTTAATTAGTTTTAGGATTAGGGTTCAATTTGGTTTGTACTGTTTGATTAGGTTTACATGCTTAGGTTTCAATTAGGACAAGAGTTAATAAATTTAATTAACATTTCAGTTCAATCTTAGGGTAATGGTTCAATTTTATTAATGGTCGGGGAAAGGATTTAAGGTTAAATTCAAGGTTTCTACTATTAACTTGGGATATATAATTACCTATTTATGATCATGGTTTAATTCAATTTGGTTTATAAGTATAATATTAATTAGTTAAGGGCCAGGGTTACCTTTCAATCTAGTTTGATATATTCAATTTGGTTTAGGGTTGACCCAGGGGTTAGTTTATTTTAGTGTTAAATATTAAGATATAATGCTAAATGATATCACTCATTTTTTGATATTTTGATATGATGGACATGTCGTAAATGACATTTATATATGATTCTTTTGATATGATATGCATGGATTATATATATATATATATATATATATAATCTTATGATTTAGCCTGTAAATTATCATTTATAATATAAGGGTTTAGAAATTAAATTTTAAGATCTTGAGGTTAGGGTTAGGGTTTGGATAATTAAATTTTAGTTTTAGGTTTAGGGTTAGAGTTAGGATTATGGTTAGGGCTATGATTTAGGATTGAGACCATGATTAAAGGGTTAGGATCATGTGGTCGGAGACCAAGTACCTAAGTAGAAATTATAGTCTAGATCAATTAGGGTTAGTAAAGTAGGCAAGTTAGCATTTAGGATTTAGGGTTATAGTTATGATTCTAGGGTTAGGGTACATTGGGTTTACATTTCTATTAGTATTATTTATAGGGTTAGGATATGGGTTGACATTGGTATTAGTATTATTTTTAGGGTTATGGTTTGTACATTAGGGTTTAAATTTATGGATCTAGGATTATGATTAGGGCTTATTATTTAGGATAAGGGTTGGGGCTTATCATCTAGTATAAGGGAACTTACCATAATTTATGATTAGGGTTAGAATAATGGTTTAGTACTTAAAATTAGTTTATATCTAGCTAGCTTTTAAAATTAGAGTTTAGCATTTAAATTTAACAAATTTTAGGATCTTAGTGTACATACATCTTGATTCTAGGGTTTAGTATAATTTAGGGTCATGGTTTAACATTTATGATTATAGGTTATAGGTTTGTACATGATCATTGCTAGAAGTATGGTTAGAGGGTCAGGGTATGGGTTTACATCATGTTGAACTAGAAGTATGATTCTGAGGGTTAGGATTTGTATTAGCAATAAATTTTTTGATTATGGTTTTAACACATAGTTTTAATAAATTTATATAATTAAAGTTAGGATCAAGTATTAATATGATTTACTATTTAATGTTGGGGTTTATCATTTAGACCTCTATGGTTCAAATTGAGATTTGGGAAAGTTTTATGGTTTCAAGTGTGCATCTAAGATTAGGGGTTATAATTTATGATTAAAGGGTTTTGCAGTTAGGATTATGACCAGGTTTAGTATAATTTAGGGCTACTGTTTAGCATTAAGGAACTTAAGAGTTAAAATTTAAGTTAAATATATTTAATCTTTACATGAACATTAGATAATATGATGTACACTTTTTTATGTAACTTGTATATTATTTAATCAAGTTATGTTCTTATAATTAACTTTTATTAATTAAAGGTTGTAACATGTATTCTTTAGGTCATATACATTCTAAGTTATATGTTCTTATGTATGTATATGTATGTTATATTCTTACCTAGATGCAAATTAATCTAGACATTCTTATATATGTATTTAATTTACGATCTGGACCCAAGTTAAGACATGTAATTGAATTATAATATAGCTAATTATATACTTAGATTATTTTTAAATTCAGTTTACAAACTAACATTATAGTTAATTCTAAATGAGGCCTAGCCAAGGGATCCAAAGAACTAATCAAAAGTTTTACTAAGCAAACAATAACATACATACAATAATTTACAATTATAAAAAACATAAGAGATTGCAAATTCCTTAATGAGCACATTTACATTTCATTTTTAAATAATTATAAGTACTAAAAGTAAAATAAATAACACACCCACATGAAATAATATTAACTAGACTTAAGTTCAATCCATTTAAATAATTTATTTACATTTGTTCCGAATGCCACTTGGCAAATTAATTTAGAATGCACAATCATCCACTGTACATGTCATAGGGTATGAAAGGCTGAAAGAATATACATTTATAAAATAGTTTACATCATCCATTTTTGATCCATGAAACAAAGTACAATACAATTTAAGTAAAATCATTTTAAATAGTATTAGAAGTTTTTTCTTTGGATCCCTTGGCGAGTTGTTATGTGATTAAGTACTTAGTTATATATGTTTAGGGTTTTATTGTACATAACTATATGGTTAGGTCATGATTATAGTTTAAATAATTAATTTAGGTCAAGGTTATATGGTTCTAGGTCAAGGTTATATGGTTCTAAGTCAAAATTATATTTATTTGTAAAATTACATTTAACTTAAACAATGAATTTACATCTAATCTAATCATTCAACATTGTAATAAATACATAAATTAAATACATTTCAAAACATCTAAAATAATACATTTTAAAATAAACTTTAATTTAAAAGACAATATTATATACTTAGATCTAATATAGATGAAAATTATCTTAAAAAAAATCTTATTTGTGCATTTAGAGATTCACAATAACATTAGAGGCTTAAGCATAAATAGTAAAATAAAATATACAAAGAAACATATATAAAAAATAATAAAATATACAAAAAAATATATAAATTTTAACTAAAAAAATAGAAAAAAGGAAAAAACAAATGTTTCATACCTTTTTCAAATGGTCGATAAAGCGGATGCCAGTCTCTCTCCAACTTTTGATCAAAATAATAAGGAAAGAATCTAACTGTGCCGCTATTTATAATATCGGGTTTCATAGTTTTGATCAAAACTTAAGTCAAGTTTCGATCGAAACTTTAAAATCGTGGAGAAACCTGTGTTCCAAGTTTTGATCAAAAATTTTTCGAGCAGTTAGTTTCGATTGACAGTTACTTTCTATCGAAAGTAATTAGTTTCGATCGAAACTTTTAAAACAAGTTTCTATAGAAACTATACGGTTTTTTTTTGGGTCCGCGCTTTTTTGGAGGAATTTCTTCCTCCAAAAAAGTGTAACCCACTATTGTGGGTTCACCTAGAACCATGCTGGATTGAATCTCTTTAGGGTTTTCCCTGAATTAATTAGTGAGGTTTTCAACCTATATCCTAACCATGCTATGCATGAAACTATTGATATGGATGACCTTCAAGAATGCTATGATGCACAAAGGATTTACCTAAGAACAGGGCTATTGTAGGAGCATGCTGTTAAAATTGGCACCTTGCCTATGATTAAAGCCAGTACCCCAGAGCCATTGCTGAGAAGGCATTTCAACCTTAGAGCTCAGGCATTATATTTTTCTCTTTGCAAGATTTTTGGGATGGATGAAGTTGATCAAATTCTAGGTTCTATTGTCCTTATCATGGCTCAAACTCTTCAATTTGGGATGAGCACTATCCTGGATTTTGCTACTTTCCTTGCGAAAGAAATTCACAATGGCCTAGTGGGGATAGCATGGGGAAAAGTGGACAAACCATTCTATTGGTATTCATTTCTCATGCATGTATGCTTGTACAAGGGATTTACCTTCTTCTCCAAGGGTATGGAGTTGGAAAGGACCAGGGATGGAGAGAGGAATCTAGTGCAGCTGTGGAGTGTAGATATGACTCCAGAAGCTATAGATGCCAGTTATGTGAGATTTGATAGATACTTTGCATCAAAGCTTTGGCTGAAATTGAAAGGGGATAGCCCCAGAATTCAACAAGCATTGTTAGAATTGGTCAAACTTAAGGACCATGCACAAGGACTATTGGTTAGTCATAACTTGGGGGATATAATCCCTTACAATGTCTTAACAATAATAAGAGTATATGGATTTTTGGGAAAACCTCACATTCTACCTTTCTATGTGCCCTTGAATATAGGGATAGCTGAGCTCCTATGGCAGATAGGCACTATAGATGAGAGGGAATTGTCTAAGAAGGGTACCTTCTTTCCAATTGTTACTATAGTACATGATTTTATTTTTGTCAGGAAAGGGTGGAAGCACCTTAATTTGTTTTTAGATAGATATAACATCATAGAATCTCATGCTAGATTTATAGATCCTGAAGGATTCTATGACCTCTTAAGAGAGAGGGTGAAAGCTTCTCGCATGGTACCACAAGTTTTTTATCTAGAGGATATAATCAGATATGTTTTCACTTTGTAAGAATAGGAATTTAGGAAAGAAAAATGGATAGTATTCAGTAAGACTTTAGAATTCATTAATGCTTTTGACCCCCAATATGACCCATGGAAAGATAAGTAATACTAGGAAGCAAAAATGAAAGTATTAATGAATAATTTTTCTATAATAATCCAAACCATGAATGAGAAGAAAGCCATATATGTTGAGACATATCTAGACAAGGCTGAAGAGGTACAAAGGAGGATAAGCGATAGAAATGTGGTAGCTCCTGGCCAATATACTTTGCAGAGAAGGGCATGTTATGTAATGGTTTAAAGTGTGCAACAAGCACCCCTTCATCAGAGGCCAAGACCAGTAAGTTCATTTATAGCCTACTCTCCAAAAAGGCAAAAATTAGAATAGGGATCTTTTTCTTCTTAGGTAGAACAATACTCCCCAAGCCAGTCCCCAATCTGGATCGATGATGAAGCATCTTTAAGGGAGCAGCTTAGACAAATGGATGGAGAAGGGGATGTAATTGTTACTTCTACAGACTTGGAGATTGGAGAGCCACAAGAGCCTCCTACGCCTTCCTTGAACTTAACCATTGCTAATTACCAAGGTAAGGAAATTGATCAGATAGTTGCCCAAGCTTTTGAAAGGTCTATTAATGATGAGAATTTTGTAAAGTGTAGGGATTTTGCTCAATTTTTGTGGAGATTAAACATGGGAAATTTTGAGAAAACCTATGAGAGGATAAAAGAAGAACAACCAGACAAACCTAATTTAAATATTAAGGAAGAGGTGAAATCTAAATTTTTGAATGATTTTGCTCAATTTACTCTTGACGCTAGGAAGCAAATAGTTAGACAATCAGGAGTCCTCCTTCTTCTAGAGTGGGATATAGAAAATGCCATTATTTTTGATTCAGTAAGGAAATAGAGGGATGTTCAATTGAGGATTGCTGAAGAAATACTACAGGCTCATAGAGGAGTCAAATTTAGTGATGACCACCAAGCCCTTGTTATATGGTCTAAGGAAAAAAGGGACAATACCAGAATGCATGAGATTCCCACTATAGAGCATACTGGTGCATTGACAGTGTTCAGGGCTGGCGAGATAGGTAGTAAAAAAATAATTGGGATGGCATTAAAGATGCTAAAATTTGGTAGTGTGGTGTCTAGCCAAGAGGAAGATAAATTTGCCCAACTCAATGCTAGGTTTGAAGAAGTTTTGAAAGCATATGAGGAGAGGGGTATGAAAATACAATCATTAAGAAATAAAGTAACTCAAATGGAGAAGATTCTTGGGAAAAGAAAAATAGGAGAGACTAGTAAACCCTGGATTGTATACCCCCCATAGCCACCTATTGAGCCTTTTAAATCAACACCAATTATTGAGATACCTGATACTCCAGAAAGGCCTTAGTTCTATACTTTAGAGGATTTTGAAGAGGAGAAAGATAAGTTATATGCAATGCATGTAAAACTTAATAATCAATATGAAGAAAAATTGAGGCAAGGTATCATGTATTTAATAGATAGGATAGAATGGCCTACATTTTTTGATCAATTGGCGAGGTTTTTAGCTATCAGGGATGAATTAAAGCAAAATGAAGCTATATTTAGACCCATTGTATAGAAGTGGACAAAGAGAAATTTGGATATCATCAGATAGAAGGAATTTTTGATTTACTAAATAAGTTGTAGGGTTTTGATGATAAGCAAGATTCTTTCTATAGAAGATTAACTATTTGTTTTTCCAAGTATTTTGTGGAAAAATTTGATTTATTCCCTTGTGCTCTAAAAACAATTGATAAAATAAAAGAAAAGGAAGAATGGAAGAGAGAGCTAGATGAAGTCTTCTATGAAAGAATGAATAAGGTTATAAATGAAACATGCCATTTGTTATGGGCAATGGCAAATGAGGAGTTGGTAAAAGTACAGATATTCTATAACTCCATTAGAAAAGATTTTGTTGATATAGAGGTAAATGCAAATTCTTTAGTAATTTTACAAAGAGAAGCTCTAAATTTTGACTAGCCAGAGGACACTACCTATGATAAGTGGAAGGAAGAGTTTATGTCTACAAAATGGATAGAAGGAGATGATGAGGTGGAGAATGATGATAAAGAAGAGGGCACAAAAGTAGAAGCTACCTCTGTCTTTGATGATAAAGACAAAGAGGATCCTCAGGTGGTAGGAGGTGACTCATCACTATCACATTTGATGGCCACCTATCCCAAGGAACCAGAACACTAAAGGAATCTGATCATAGTGTTTTTCTCTCCCTAATGAGAATAATAGAAATGGACCCACAAAAGGATTTTCAGTGTACCAGTCTTTCTGTTATTCATATTTTGTCATTTTGTGATAGGTGTATGTAAATATTTCTTGTAAAGGACACCTGTCAATTTCTCTTAGCCTAAAGCTTATTGCATCTCACACTAGATAAGTGAGATTCTAGGGCTAGAGAAGGGTTCAATTTCTATTGTTTCTAGGTAATATACTTAGTTAGTTTTGCGGTCCAATATTTTGAGCAAGTTTATGATGTATTTTCCCTATTAGTTCCTAAGAATACATGAATATAGAATGATCTCTATGTTTAATATTAAGGTCATTATGAGTTTACTGCAAATGTATACAATTTTCAAAGAAGATGAATACAAATTATGAGCTGTCCCCATATCAGTTCTTTCTAAATTTTGTCTCCTTTTGATTACTTAGTCATCTTGATATTGTATGAGTAAAGGCTTGTGTGATTGAATGCAATCTAGTTAGGTTGTATATATGTTCATCATTGCTATTAGTTCAATGGATAAAGTAAAAGCTTTGATGAATTTGATAAGGTTGCTAGAGTAGTAGAAAGGATTTTTGAATGATGAATTCTGATAAGAATTGCTGATAATATTTGTTGTAAGGCAACAAGTTAGATCTAAGGATTTGTAGTAGACTCTGAACCCTAATGGATTAGGCATTGGTCAAATTGATTCAGCTGGAAGAGAGATGTGTCATAAATGGTTTTCAAATGTAGAATTATAATCAATTTTACTTTATTTTCTTGTAGATCTTCAAAGTTGGCTAGTACTTGTTTGCATGGAATGTTTTAGCTTCAATTAGGCAGTATTGTTGAGAACACGTGCAGATCTATAGAAGAATTTTGGCTAGATCTGTTATATGGGATGTGTTTATTAAATTGTCAAGAATTATGCATGTATTTGAGCATTTGAGATGAGAATAAAAATAAAACTAAAATAATTCTCATACAGTGTTTCCCAGTCTTGAATCATCCCTGGGTATACCCACCCTAATTTTGCAGAGCTTGAAGAGTAGAAAACCACCTTTGGTTTTGTTGAAGTTGGGTCCAAATGGTTTGCACACATAATTGTTAATAGGAATTGGCTAATCCTTAGATTGTGTGAGTGATATCATTTTGGTATTGAGAATTTTGTTGCTTAGTATTTTTTCAAAACAACAACAAAATGGTGACTCTACTGGGGATTTGTCCAACACGTCTGTGAAAAGTACTGCAGTTTCTTTGGTCTTGCTATGTACGTGTGTGTGTCACATTATGTATGTTTTTCCCATGGTCATAAGGGGATATTTTAGTGAAAAACCTTGAGAATTTAAAGAAAATCCCAATTACTACAGCAACACACTGAGGTATCCAGTCTTTCCAAGTGCTTATCTAAGGAGAAAATAGTTGCAGTCTTATGATCTCAATGATTGGTCTATCTGTGTTAGATATTTCTTTTTCTATTTGTTTGTTTTTTCCTTGGATTCAAGAATAATTGTCATTGTGTATTTTCCCAAAAATAGGGTGGCGACTTAGTTAAGGTTTTGAAGCTAGTGCTTGTTTTAACAAAAGGTGAATGTGACTGATAAGAGAAAGAACACAAGAGCTTACATGAGAGCCAATCTTGATGTACATATGTATATTGATTTACCCCAAGGTGGTAGGAAGAACCAAAATAAGAAAAGGACAGATCCAAATCCCACCTAGAAACCCAGAGGTAGTGTATCCATCAATTCCTAGTATATACCAGTATTAGGGAGAAATTCTTCTTCACTCAGTTCTGAATCCAAAACCACAAGACTCTTAGGAGAAATTTTTAGTATCCTAGTACTAGATGAAAGAACATATCAAGATAAAGATATGACATTGTTACAAAATGCTTCACCAAGGCCAAATCTCATAGCAGATATGAACTGTAGGCTAAGATTTAGGAGTTCGTTTGATGATCCTTTTAATCCTAGAGCAACCCCATACATGGAGCCCAATCTTATACATTTGGATGATCCTATTGATTTAGAGGCTACTTCTATAGACCCTAAAGAAGTGCAATATGAGATAGGAATTCTGAAGAAATGGGTTGCTGAGAAAGAAGCTAAATGCATTCGTCTTGAAAAGGAGAAGGAGCAAGCCACCTTGGATGCCATAATAGAAAGGGATGCTCTACTGAGAAGGATGGCTGCCTTGAAGGAGCAGAATAAAAAGTTAGAAGAAAAAACTATGACTCTCCATACTGATATTTTTGGAGATATAGATACTTTGAGATCTAAGGTTCAAGAACAAGAAAAGCTCTTAAGCCAAAGACAAGAGCCTATTATTACCCAAGTCCAAACCTATAAAACTGTTCAAATAGACCCTGTAGAACCCACTATAAAAGTTACAGATAAAGGGAAAGGAAAAGCAATAGAAATCCAAATAAATGAGCCTCAAGCTCTACCAGGAAAATCTATACACCCTCCCATGTCAAAATTAGATCTAGACTTGGAAAAAGCTAGAAAGGAGAAGGAAGATCTTGCAAGAGAACATGAGAAGGTTGAGAATGAAGCTCAAGCCATGGAAACTAGGAGAAAAATCTAATTCTGCTTTATGGCCTAATTTGTCTATCCCATATGTAACTCCTGCACTGGCTAGTGGTCCAATAATCTCAACTTAGGGAATATCCCAATTTGCCCCTACCTCATCATCCACCATTAGCACCCAAGTCCCCTTTGTCCAACATCAACAAACTCAAAATGAAGTTCCTCTAAACCAAGCTAACATAGTGACTACCTCAAGTGTTCCTAGTTTCCAGAAGAAACCTGTATACCTAGAAAAGTATAGACAAATATCATTTTCTGGTATTCCTGGTGCTCCACATCCCATATCATTTGATTTAAGAGACAAAGTGGTTAAGTTTTCTGGGAATAATGCTGTTACTGGTGAAGAACATTTGAGAAATTTCATTGATATGTTAAATGATTATGAAGTTGAACATGAAGATATGGTAATGAAATTGTTTGTGCATTCACTAACTGAGGATGCAAGGGATTGGTTCAGAAGGCTACTTGATGATAGTATAACCTCATGGAGTGACTTGGAGAAATTATTTAAAGAGCAGTATGGAGATAATACCAATGCTGGGTTCATGTTGAATGAATTCAATAACATCAAGAAAAATCCAAATGAGTCCACATTTCACTTCAATGTAAGATTATAGAAAGGTATGTACAGACTGTTTCAAGTTATGAGGTTGAATGAGGATGTTTGTTTCACAACATATTTCAATGCTTTTGATAGTAAAATGGCTTATCAATTGAGGGATAAGGACCCCAAAACTTTAAGGGATGCCTATAAAGTTGCAGTAAATATAGAGAATAATAGGAAGGCATCTAGAAAACTAGGTAGGAGGGATGATCCAAAGCTTTTTAATCCCAAGAACAATAACAAAAGGGAGGGTGATAAAACTCCTATAGGAAAGAAGCCAAAAGAACCTACTATAGGCCAGGTTTTGGAATTACTAAAGAAGATGAATCCGACTAGTTTCAATAAGCCAAATGTTGTTGAGAAAACCCCTATGAATAGCAACAGTTTCAATAGGCAACCTAGAATGCAAAATTACCCTTACACCACCCAGTGGAAAGATGGTAAGCCAGTCCCCAACCAGACACAAAATGTGAAGGATAAGGGTACCCCAGACCCCCTACAAAGGAACACTGTAAATATGAATGATGGTGTACCATGGTGTATTCTATGTCAATCACCTCATTCTTCTGATTATTATGCTATTGCTCAATCATTTGCCCAAGATCAGGGCATGCAACTTGAAGAAGAAAGTGAAGAGAAAAGCCATGATAATATAAGTTGCAATATGGTAAGCATGTGTGATGATTTTATAGATTCTAATTCTGAAGAACCTGAAAAATGATATTACTAGTCAGAGAATTTCTTATCATTTACATCATTAGCAAGTGCTTTCAGATGATGAGGGTTATCATGAAAATAAGGTATGTGTTACATCTTCTAATTTAGGTCTTATAAGCTTAAGAATGCCCTCCGAAGAGGACATTGACAGAATCATAGAAGAAATGATTTCCCAAGTTCATAGTAACTACAATTTGAGAAATAGAATAGTAAATAATGATGTAGGAAAGCCATCTAGTGTATTCATTAAATACATTACCCATAAGATGAATGATGAAAGTAAGAAGGTCAATATAGATGTACCTAAGATCAAAGATAACAAGACTAAGAAGAGGGAACCAAAAAAGAAGGTCTGGTTTCAAAAAAATGAAACAACAAAAGTAGTTGTGTAACCAAAGAAATGAAGACTTGATACAATCAAGCAAATAGTGGTGCCTGCTGCTCAAAAGACTTCAACTCCAGGCATTCTTGTAAAACCCACTATTGTTGAACCTGTTGATATGATATCCATGTTGTCCCAAATAACTGTAAAAGTACCATTGTTTAAAATTCTTAGAATTGAAGAGAATAAAAACAAGGCTTTATCATGGTTGAGAGGGATAGGAAACAATAATACTATTGTAGAAAAAATTGTTATACTACAAACCCCAATAGTGGTAGAGGATAGTGGTATCATATCCCAGATTCCCCAAATGTTTTTAGATGATTCCTTAGTGGCCTTTATAGAAGATATTGACCCATTTTTGCTCAGTTTGATCATAAAGGGAAGACCCTAAAAAATTGAATGATAGACTCAGGAGCTTCTAACACCATATTGCCTTTCAAAGTAATGGAAGCCTTAGGGTTGAAAGTGGACACCAAGTAGGGTAGATGTAGAGGAATGGATGCTAGGGAATTCCTATTCATAGGTACCATAAATGCTTTACCATTCAAATTAGCTACATATCCTGAAGTAGAGTTAACCATGTCAGCCCTTGTAGTGGATATACCTCCACACTATGGAGTGTTGCTTTCTCAAAAATGGAGTGCTACTATGGGGGGTAGTCTACAATGTGACTTAACCTATGCTACTTTTCACATCAGAGATAAAGTTGTCAAGGTAAATAGAGAGCCAAAGGTTAGTCACATTTTAGGGGAAGAAATTGACAAAGATGCCACTTGCTTCTTAGATACTAGTGTTAATGCATTTAGATCTAAATTGATTATTCAAGAAGTTGAAAATTTGCCTGCTATAATTGAACATGAAGTTGAGTGTTGTACAAACTCACCAGTATTATGGACAATGTTTTTTTGATGGGGCTAGTTCAAAAAAAGGTTCAGGGGTAGGGGTAGTTTTTGTTTCTCCTAACAAAAATACTTTCAAATACTCATTCACTTTAAATTTTTCTTGCACAAATAATATAGCAGTGTATGAAGTCTTGTTGCTAGGATTGAAAGTTTCTACACATCATGGAATCAAGAAATTGCATGTCATAGGTGATTTTGAACTAGTTATCTCCTAGATAAAAGAAACCTATGCATCCAAGAATAGGAGATTGAAACAATATAGAAATGTAGTTTGGGATTAGATAGAATCTTTTGATGCATTTGGTATCTCATGGAGAGATAGGACTCAAAATAAAATGGCAGATTTATTAGCAAATGTAGCACTCAAACCTAAGGAGATATCATTTGTAGGAATCTCTCAAATTGAGGTACAAAATAGACCTTCTATACTCGATAACATTGAAAATTGGCAAGTCTTTGAAGATGAAAAAGACATTATAAATTTTTTGTTAAATGAAGACAAGTACCATGGTTAGGAAATGGATTATAGTGATTTAATTGAAACCATAGATGGTAAGGAAACCATTTTTGGCGAGGAGATTATGTAGTTGAAAACGATCAAGATGCCTAAGGGTTTAGTGGTTTTGGAAAGTATTTTTGATAATTAGAATAGAGTCAAACCAAGAGTTAAGGACCGTAAGCCTCAAGAATTAGAAGAGATAAACATTGGTACTAATGAAGCTCCAAAAAAGGTTTATATTGGCCAAAATCTGCCTGCTGAAATTAGAAAAATATTGATTAACTTGCTTAGGAAGTATAGAAATGTTTTTTCATGGTCATATGATGACCTTAAGACTTATAGGGAAGATTTATTCCAACATGTCATACCACTAAAGGATAATGTAAAACCTTTCAGATAGAAACAAAGACCAGTGAACCCTACCTTGGCTCCCAAAATGCAAGAAGAATTGATGAAATTAAGGGATGGGGGGATAACCAAACCAATTAGACATTCCACCTAGGTTTCAAATTTGGTACCTATGAGAAAGAAAAATGGAGACATAAGATTATGTGTGGATTTCAAGAATTTGAACATTGCATCCTTAAATGATAATTATGGATTACCAAATATGGAAGCCATGTTGCAGCAAGTAACTGGTTTTGAGCTAATGTCAATGATGGATGGTTTCTCTAGGTACAATCAAGTTCTGGAAAAGGAAAATGAATAATTCAAAACAACCTTCACAACCCCATGGGGAACCTATGTATATGTAAGGATTCCATTTTGCTTGATTAATGTAGGAGCTACTTTCCAAAGAGCTATGGATGTGGCATTTCATGATTATATCAACAAGTTTATGGTTGTATGCCAGGATGATCTTACATCATATTCTAAGAAGGTTGAGGATCACTATAGGAATTTGGAGAATTTTTATTATCAAATCTCTGGAATATGGAGTATCCTTGAACCCAAAGAAATGTACATTTGGGGTGACATAAGGCAGATTACTAGGACATATATTATCTAAAGATGGGGTGAAAATAGATCCCAAGAGAGTAGCAGCTATTGATAAAGTCCCCAAGCCAAAGAATGTAAAAGCAATTCAATATTTCTTTGGCCAAGTTAATTTTCTTAGAAGGTTTGTTACCAATTTTTCTAAAATTAGTAGACCTATCTCAAAGATGCTCAAGAAGGGAGCTACTATAGATTGGAATGGTGAGCCTTCACAAGGATTCTTGGATATTAAAACTGCAATAAAAAATGCTCCAGTATTAAGAAATATAGATTACACAAAGCCTATGCATATATTTTCTTTTGCATCCTTTCACACTATAGCTGCAGTCTTGTTGCAGAAAAATGAAGAAGGATATGAACAACCCAATGCTTTTTTTAGTAAGTCATTGCAACCTGCTGAATTGAAATATGAGATAAATGAAAAATTGGCATATGCTTTAGTAAAGGATGTAAATTCTTTTAGATGCTACCTAGTAGGTGCTATTGTCATTGCCTTTGTACCCAGTGCAGCTGTGAAGGACATATTTTTTCAATAGGAAGTATTAGGTAAAAGTTGTAGATGGATCAATAGGATCCAATAATTCAATATTGAAATACAAATAACTAAGTTGGTAAGAGGTCAAGGTTTGGCTAAACTCATGGCTGAATCTAATTTGGATGCCAATTAGATAAATGTGGTAGTTGATGACCTCAGATCTAACTTATGTGACATGGATCATTGTGATTGGTACACTAATGTTATATATTACCTACAACACATGGAAGCTCCTTCCCATTTGCCTGAAAATGAAAAGAGGAGTACTAAATTACAAGTCATCAGATAGATAATTGTCCAAGGCAATTTATGGTGGAGAAATTTTGAGGGAGGGTTGCTGAAGTGTATTGATCAAGAAAAGGAAAAAGAAGTCTTAAATGAAATGGATGCTAGAGTGTGTGGAGGACACTATATGGACAAGCCCACTGCACATAAAGTGATGAGGGCTGGATTTTGGTGGCCCTCCCTTTTCAAGGATGCTCAAATTATGGTTAGGAAATGTGACCCTTGTTAGAGGTTTTCTAGAAAACTAAAGTTCTTAGGTAATACTCCATTGAAGCCAGTGGAGGTCCAAGCACCCTTTCAACAATGGGGTATGGATTTCATAGGAGAGATTTCCCCCAATCTAGCATTGGCTATTCTTGGATTCTAGTGGCTACTGACTACTTTACAAAGTGGGTAGAGGCTATCCGCACAAGAAATGCAACAAGTAAAGTTGTCAATAATTTCCTACTAAATAATATTATTTCCAGATTTGGTTGTCCTCAAAAAATTGCAATAGACAATGAAATGTACTTCTGGTCTAAGGAATTCATCAAATTTTGTGATAAATATGGAATAAAAAGATCATCATCTTCTCCTTATCATCTACAAGGAAATGGACAAGCTGAATCCACAAGTAAGAGCCTGTTGAAAGTTATTAAGAGAACCTTTGATGATAAAAAGAAAGCATGGGATTCCAAGTTACAGTTAGCAATATGGGTTGATAGGGTAACTATGAAGAAAGCCATTGATGTACCTCCATTTGATATGGTGTATGGAATTCAAGAAAGAATGCCTTAGAACAACCTGGTAGGTTTGTATAACTACATTCAAATGTATGATGAGGATATCATTGATGATATGCAAGAAAGATTGGATGAACTAGTTGGGCTAACTGAGACCAGGAAAGAAGCATCAATCAGAAACCAAAATTTGCAATTACAGGTTAAATAACTCTATGATAAGAGGATAGTGAGTAAGAAATTTGAAAGTGGAGATTTGGTCCTTATGTGGAATGCAAGGATAGAAGATAAAGAAAAACATGAAAAATTTGATCCTATATGGTTAGGCCCTTATTTGATTGAAAATACTGGGGGTGAGGATTCTTATGTTCTCAAAGATCTATTAGACAATATTCTTGAACTACTAGTTCTTGGACATTTCTTGAAAAGGTATTTTTCTTGAAAAATATTTATTTTCTCCATGAACAGTAGTCTAGGTTTCCTTATACATTCTGTATAATCTTTTTGTCTTTTGTACAGTCCCTATATATTTTTTTGTCCTATGTTTTTTCTCTCTCTAAGTTTTTAGAGTTTTTAAGGTCAAGCTTGTGGTCTACTTCTCCCAAGGATTCTGAGCCGTTATATGAATCTTTCTTATTCATTGTCCCTAGACAGAGCCACTGTTGGCCTCATTTTTCACCACCCTTGTTTTGTTGTATTCAACAGTGAAAAACCCTAAATGTGCACTCCAAGTAATTTGAATTTCGGTCAAAAAACTTGAGGCAAAAAATTCACCAAATAACCTTGTGCCTTGCCTTGTTTGGCCCTAGCCTTTGAGAACTTTAGAAAGTATTGTTTCAAATAAATTTTGGGGGGACATTTTTATCCTAAAGATTTATCTGCGCAAAGATGCCTTTATTAATCTTTTGATACAATTTATAAAGTTGGTCTAAATTGCATTATTTTCTTTGAAAAAAGTCCAAGTTGTGATATCTTTCAAGCATCATAGATCATTTTAAGATTGAGGGTTGAGGCTTGCTCACAATATGGAGCTGCGAGGTATTTAAATATTGCGAGCAAGTGCCTTTTTGACACGTAGCCCCTGCTAACATTTTAGGCTCAGTGCACTGAAAAAGGTTCATGGTTGTCAGAGCTAGTCAGAACTTTTGTAGGTTCATCAGTACTTTTCATGCATATTCTAGATTTCCTACGATATCATTGGTTGAGTTACTAATAGAGATATGCCTCTATCACCAAGAAGCATCAACCATTGATTTCATATGAATCAAGGGCTAGAACTTTCCCAAAAGAAGGAGATGCTCATGAATTAAATAATGTGGGGAAGCAAAAATGGGACAAGTGGCACAGTCTG
The DNA here is from genome assembly GCA_028749045.1 of Cupressus sempervirens. NCBI lineage: Eukaryota > Viridiplantae > Streptophyta > Pinopsida > Cupressales > Cupressaceae > Cupressus > Cupressus sempervirens. Next base: position 200,174,723 of record CM053785.1, read on the forward strand.
ACAAGATGGGCTTGCCATTCTCAAAGATGATATGTCTTCCATGGCAAATGTTAGATGAGTCAGAATGGATGGAGATATTTTATTCATCACTACAACCAACATGGTATTTAAAATTCCTAATTCTATAATTGTTGATCTGTCAAAGATCAAAGGCTAGCGCATGCCTATATTTTGAAGTTGCAAGAAAGATAAATAATGCAGGCAAGCAGTTCTTGGACATGTGGCAAGGTGGGGTCGAGAAATTTTAACTGTATGTTGCAGTGTGACACACTGTAAAGTGATTGTTGACATGTATTGCCAGATGTGCCACTGAAGAAGTTTTTCTGCTAGATGGAAGTGAAGTATCATTAGTCATAGATATTTCAAAGATCAAGGGTTAGTGCAATCTCACATTATGAAGCTACTAGTCAAATAAGGAATGTGGGTATGCACCTTTGTGACACATGTGATAGTGGGGCCAAATTATGAAAGAACACTAAGTTACGCCATGTGGTCTACCACTTGTGCTTAGTTGAAAACACTTATGCTATGGATGAAAAAACCTAAAAAATTAATGCAGTAGTCAGGTGGGTGAGAGCACGAGGGTTGAACAAGGTCATTTCATTGATCCAAGTGGATGATTGACCATAAAGTGCAATTTTTTTTCACACTGTTGATCCTATCTTGATCAATGAAGGATGCTTTCCTGAATAAAGAACTTGAGGGAAATTTAAAAAAAGTGGGAATGCACCATGCAAACATGTGTCCATGGTAACATCACTTTTCTCATCTTGTAAGGTTTATAGATTTCTAGCATTACCACCGTTGATCTTTCAAAGATTGACGACTAGTGCAAGCCTGCAATTTGAAGATGCTCATCGGATAAGAAAAGTGAGAATGCGCCAACTTGACACATGGAAAGAGTGACATCAAGCACTTGCTTGCTCAGAAGAAGATATGGGACCCGTTGGCATGGAAGTTGTTAGAAGGCACTAACTCATATAAAGGTTTTCTATTGGTCAAAATAGCTGACTAGATTTTGTTCAAATGTAAATTGATCTGATCATTGATCTTGTCTTGATCAACAAGTGGTGCTTCCCTGTAATTCTAAGGTGCAAGAAATTTAAGAAATGTGGGCAAGCGGTATTGTGACACATAGCCTTGTTTTTAAAGCCATGAAGCTTGTTGCCTTTTAAATCAAAGCCATCCGATTTGGTGAAAATCTATGGATAGGATTCAAATTTGGTTGCAATTTGGAGGTAACGGTTATTGAGAGTAAATATGATTCAGATTTCATTCATGCGATTTCAATGTATGAAAAAAACTCACGATCTCACCATTAATGAATCACCAAAGCACAAAAAGAACATCAAGGCATAAAAAATTCTTAGAGCCAAGGCACACATTTTTTTGGCTAGTGATCTAGTAAAATTGTAGAAGAAATCACAGTGTAGAAGTGTGAATTCTAGCGGGTGAATACTCTGTGACTCTTTAAGAAATTCAAGTATTTTCTATTATAAAATTTATAGGGGTTTATTCAAAATGCCTCCCCAAAAAGAATTCACCAGATAAAAGGATTATTTGAAATGTTTTGTGCATGATGATTTTCTCGAACAATTTCCCTTATTGGTACATGAAATAACAAAGGGGAGGGAACTCATTCTAAAACACTCGAGAGTAGCCATAGAAAATGGTTTTTATGATAGAGCAAATTGGGTAAGAGATGCCCAAGTTTCCAGGGGGGGTCTGGAGTTGTTTAAGAAATAGTTTTCAGAGCAAAAACTAGACACTCCTATGAGCAATGTATGGGAGTTTGACATTGGTAAATTAATAGTCCCCACAATTTCTTTGATAGAGATTTATTGATGGATTTGGCAACAAAATATGATCCGATTACAGGGTGGGTAAAGAACCATGCTGGAGTGAATCTCTTTAGGGTTTTCCCTGAATTAATTAGTGAGGTTTTCAACCTCAATCCTAACCATGCTATACATGAAACTATTGATATGGATGACCTTCAAGCAAGGTATGATGCACAAAGGATTTATCTAAGAATAGGGCCATTGTAGGAGCATGCTGTTAAAATTGGCACCTTGCCTGTGATTATAGCCAGTACCCCAGAGCCATTGCTAAGAAGGCATTTCAACCTTAGAGCTCAGGCATTATATTTTTCTCTTTGCAAGATTTTTGGGATGGATGAAGTTGATCAAATTCCAAGCTCTATTGTCCTTATCATGGCTCAAACTCTTAAATTTGGGATGAGCACTATCCTAGATTTTGCTACTTTCCTTGTGAAAGAAATTCACAAAGGCTTGGTGGGGATAGCACGGGGAAAAGTGGACAAACCATTCTATTGGTATTCATTTCTCATGCATGTATTCTTGTACAAGGGATTTGCCTTCTTCTCCAGGGGTATGTAGCTAAAAATGACTAGGGATGGAGAGAGGAATCTAGTGCAGCTGTGGAGTGTAGATATGACTCCAAAAGCTATAGATGCCAGTTATGTGAGATTTGATAGATACTTTGCATCAAAGCTTAGGTTTCTTTTGAAAGAGGACAGCCCTAGAATTCCACAAGCATTGTTAGAATTGGTCAGATCGAAGGACCATGCACAAGGACTATTGGTTAGTCATAACTAGGGGGATATAATCCCTTACAATATCTCAACAGTAATAAGAGTATATGGATTTTTGGGAAAGCCTCATGTTCTACCTTTCCATGTGCCCTTGAAGATAGGGATAGCTGAGCTCCTATGGTAGATAGGCACTATAGATGAGAGGGAATTGTCTAAGAAGGGTACCTTCTTTCCAATTGTTACTGTAGTGCATGATTTTGTTTTTGTCACAAAAGGGTGGAAGCACCTTAATTTGTTTTTAGATAGATATAACATGGTAGAATCTCATGCCAGATTTATTGATCCTCAAGGATTCTATGACCTCTTAAGAGAGAGGGTGAAAGCTTCTCGCATGGTACAACAAGTTTATTATCTAGAGGATATAATAAAAAATGTTTTCACTTTTCAAGAACAAGAATTGAGGAAAGAAAAATGGATAGTATTCAGTAAGACTTTAGAATTTATTAATGCATTTGACCCCCAGTATGACCCATTGAAAGATAAGAACTACTAGGGAGCTAAAATGCAGGCATTAATGAATAATTTTGCTATAATAATCCAAACCATGAATGAGAAGAAACCCATATATGTTGAGACATATCCAGACAAGGCTGCAGAGGTACACAGAAGGATAAGCGGTAGAATGTGGTAGGTCCTAGCCAGTATACTTTGTAGAGAAGGGCAGGTTATGCAATGATTCAAAGTGTGCAATAGGCACCCCTTCATCGGAGGCCAAGACCAGGAAGTCCATTTGTAGCCAGCTCTCCAAAAAGGCAAAAATTAGAATAGGGATCTTCTTCTTCTCAGGTAGAATAATACTCCCCAAGCCAGCCCCCAATCCTAGTCTTGAATCATCCTTGGGTATACCCACCCTAGTTTTGCAAAGCCTTAAGAGTAGAAAACCAAGTTGGGTCCAAATAGTTTGTACACATAATTGTTAATAGGAATTGGCTAATCTGTAGATTGTGTGAGTGATATCATTTGGTATTGAGCATTTCATTGCTTAGTAGTTTTTCAAAACACCAACATAACTGATAGATGATAATTTATAAATCCTATCTAGAACAAGACATAACAGTGCCATTATACCAAAAAGCATCTAATGAACTATGAGAATGTCTAGATAGCAGATTGATAATCAAAATAACTTAGTAACACAACAATCAATAAATACTTAACTAAAACTCCATCCATCTGTAATCACCAAAATGTATAGATGTACCAAAAAAATGTATTTCAATAATAGGAACAAGTATACCTAACAACATACCCCAAAACTATATGTATATAATCTATTATGCATGTAACCAAACTAATGGAAACTTAATCGAAAGCCTTTAGATATCCAAGTAATACTAACAACAATAAAATGATTCAACTATGAAACTAGTATATACTTTTGACATTGATGATACAAATTCTAAAATTTATTATATGTATATTTGGCAATATCCCCTTTTGGAATTGATGGGAAAATAGAAAAAAATCCAAGAATATGGAATACCTTAGAACTCCAAAGAAAACTTCTCCCTATGTAGATAATCCTTTAATGTTATTGCTGTTCCTATTTCTCTCCCCATTTTTGCCATGATGAGAAAGGTCAAATGGCTAGAACTCATAAATTAAATAAAGAAAACAAACTACAAATTAAAAATATTCTTTTACCTTTCTTTAATAATAAGAAGATCCTTCTTGCACTCAACAATAAAAGACCCCATTTGAACGTATAGACTATCATGCTTCTCTAGCATGTGTAATGATAACTCATCCATTACATATACTAAAACCTCTATTCATAACTTTCAACATAAGAAATGATACAATTACATGCTCTAACCAAACTTCAATCAAGTCCCTCACCAACCAAAATATTTTCCCTAGATCTTCTCTTTGTCTCTATTGCTATAGAAATTCACCTATTAGATAACCAGATCTTATCCTATGTTTTCCTTCTTTATATTTGAACTTATTATAAATGTTTCCTAACTTGTTTAATTTTCCCTTAGTAACTTTTATTCTTCACCAAATAATTTCAATGGTGGTGTAATGACATCGTGATACTAAAGACTATTCATGCACACACCAAAATTTCCTTTATGCATTCCTTCATCTCACTAATAATCCTAGATAATCTATATTTAACATCAATACATTTCTTATGAATAGATTCTTTAACTAGAAAGTAATATAAACTATATTACATCAATCTTACTTTAATAGTCTTTACCAAGTCAAATGGAATGGGTATGTGTAGAAAGATGGTGTGCAAAAAAGTGTCCACCCACCCAAAAAAAAAAGAACAACCATTTGATGATCGATTTACATTGAATAAAAATAACTTAATTAGGATTGTGTTTTTTAAATTATTAAGCCAAGGACAAGGGTAGTTAATAGGCTTTGATAACAAGGTTGAGATCTAGTAGCTTAATTTCTTGTCATTCCCTCCCTTTTCATGTATTTTGTTCTTCAAAATAGGTTTCTCAACTTCATCATTATAGATTTACACATTATCAATTAGATATTTGTAGAAGTATCACCATCACTTGACACACATTGTGAGATTTTTGACCATATTTTTACTTTTATTTTTTGACAATATTAAAATATTACAATTTAATATGTCTCATCAGTGCCTCTATAGTTTTCAAAGACATGCCATTTTAAAATATCTTTTGGTTTACTTGACCAAATTTAAAAGAAATTATATATTATTTTTGTGTACTTGATTCTTTACACTTAAAAAAATGCATTTCTTATTATTGATGCAAGCTATGTTTTTGCATAGACATGTATCTAATTTTCAAGATATGCCCACTTCAAAAAAATCATCTTAAAAATATCTTGACAAAAAATTATAAAAAAATAGAAAACTTCCATGTCTCACTCTTAACTGCATTTTTATAAAGGATTTTATAAAATATTAAATGTAAAAGACTATTTTGATGCACACACTATCCACTATGCTATATTTTTCTACAAAAATCAAGAACAATTTTATATGCACATAGAAATTGAACCCCTAAATATTATTCATGTCTAGAAATACTTAGTAGTTTAGAAATGAGATTTAAAATAGTAAAGTGCTTGTTTTTTAAACATCTGTTACTTAGTGCATGACTCAACAATTTATCTTTCAAGTTCAAGTTTACCTAATTTTAGAAAAAATGTGGCTACTTATACCCCCTTTTTTCATGTGATCTTGGTACAATTACAACATTTGAAATTACAATATTTTTAATTTTTAAATCATGTGTCAATATATTCTCTATCTCTATTCTTCTTACTAGAGAGAAATTAGTTCACATATCCTAGATTCTATAAAAAATTTCATCCTCAAACATTGACTAAATCACATATGAATCCACATAATCAAATTCAAATGGTGAGAATGTATCCTTCTCCAATTCTTCTTATTTTTCTTCTTTCTTTATGCTATCATTTTCTTCCTCTTTGTCCTTCAAAGATGTTGTAGAACACCTTCCTTTCCTTTTATATTAATCTCTCTTCTTTTAGGTTTTAAAAGCGAAATAACAACAACAACATCCATACTTCTCTAACTAGAGGAGGGACCCTCCTCAGAACATGAAACACTTGAAAAATACAAGATAAAACAAGAATGGACAAAATATTCATATGTAATAAAGTGGAATATGATAGAAAAGTATCTACCCTATCCTCCAAAAACCTTAATCAATTTATTTACTAAAAGGATGCTAGTCCACCACACTATGTGTATATGAGCAATGTTAGTATGCTAATAGAAACCAAATTTAAATAAAGCTTCAACAAACTAAATAAAATTCATAAACTTCAAGATAGACTAAGATGAGCTCTCAATTGAGAATATGAGCCATTAATGGGCTCTCTCAATGAGAATCTCTCTTGTTGAGTGGCTTTGTCTAAATAGATAGGATGTATGCTCAAGCTTATGCTTCAAAAAGGGCTTCAAATGGAGTTGGAATTTGGGTGTGAGTGTATGGTTTTGATGTAAAATGGCTTCTCAAAATGGCATTATGACTTTACTTCATGGATTGTGTTATTTTTCAAAGGGGAAGGATCCAATTTATAGGCAAGAGGCTTGAGGGATTGAGGGCTAAGATGCAAGGATGGGAAAAAGCTTATGGAGGGCTCAGATTGCATGAGAGGAGAGCACATGGATTGTGCTTCCTTATAGCCAATCAAAGAGTGACACATGTCACATGGTGAGAGGATGGAGGAAAGGGGAAGGATGAGTCAACAAAGAAGGCTCAAGGGATAAAATCTTCATAAAGACCCTCATAATGACTTGTAAGAGCAATAAAAGGGCTTGGAAGAGTCATTTATGGCCTAGTGGGCTTCATAAAGTTTTATGGTTGAGATATTTTGAGGGAGATGAGAGCAATTTTGACTTGGGCTTGATTAGGAAGGTTTTAAGCTTGCTTAGGATTGTGCAAATGATTAGAGGATGGATTAGGATGGTTTAGGATTAGCTTAGGGATAGGCAAGTGGATGGCATTTAATGAGAGTGGGTGAAGGAGGAGATATTTGTTAACTTTGGCTTGGGTTAGTAAGTTTTAACCCATGTTTAGAGAATGTGACAAGGTTAGGAGGGGATTAGGATTAGGTTTAAAGACATCTTCTAGAAGAGTCTAGATTTTAGATGGGGATAAAGACTTTCTAGAATAGTCTAGAATTTCCTAGGATGAGGATGAAGACTTTCTAGAAGAGTCTATAACTTCTTAGGATGAGGATAAATTAAATTTTTAGGAAATAAATAAAGTTTTATTTATTTCAAGGCTTTGGGTTGAGGAGATATTTATTAAAACTTTTTTAATAAACATGAGGATTAATATTTAATCTTAATTAAATATTTTGAGTTGGGATTAGGGATAGGAAATGATGGGATTAGCCTTTAATCAAAATTAAAGAAGGGTTAGAAGATTTTGGAAGAGGTTAGCGGTCTTAAGGAATTTGGCCAAGTTTTGGGCAAAAAATAAAATTTTTATTTATTTTGGGTTTTTTGGTCAATTTATTAATTAAATAATTAATAAATAAGGAAATAATGTTTAAATAAGATTTAAACATTTTTGGGAGGGATTCCTTAATTAAATATTTTTAATTAAGATAAAAGGATTTAATGGCATAAAAATAAATAAATAAATTAAATAATTAATTAATTAATAAATGATGATGTCATCAGGAACTTTTTAGAAAATAAAAAATACTTTATTTTCTAAAGATTTTTAGGTGTCTACATTTTGCCCCTCTTTGATGTGATGCTGCAAGTGGCATGGCATCAAAGATAAGAAAATAAGATGCCCAAGGCTAGAGCAGAAGAGGAGAGAATGGGCTGTGAGATGCCCCCTCAAGAAGGCAGCGGGGAGAGAAAGCGAGGCTCAATGGCTTCTTGAAAAGTACAAGAATCTTAGATGAGCAAGGAAACTCAGATTGGCAAAGAGAAGGGGTTGAATTAGCTCAAACTCTCACTATGGGAGAATGATCAAGGAGAATCAGATGCACAAGAGGAAGCAAGCTTAAGACTTTAGGGAAGGTGGAGGATGAAGGAGCAGAGAGCTATAAAAAGGAATCCAGGAGAGGAAGATGGATGAGGGGATTATAAAGCTGATGCAATAGGATTTCAAAGAGTCAGATTGGTGGAAGATGGGTTTCGAAGATCCCTAGGACTAGGATTGTGGATCTCAAAAGATGAGACTTGGTGGATTGATTTGGATTGGTGGATCCCTAAGACTAGGATTGTGGATCCCTAAAGCTAAGAGTGATGAGTCATTCAAAGAGATACTGATGCATAAGCTGGGGTAGGAGAGACAGATGCTGGATATGGATGGGGGATAATGGAGATGAAGGAAAACCATTGAAGCTTTTTGAACGGGGGGATACTTCAAAGAGAAGTACCACCATGTAGTTGAGCACTAGATTTGCTATAGGACTATTGGTTAATTGACAAGGTTACCAAGAACATCAAGACCTCTTTACCAACCATCCAAAGGACTGACGAACTGACTGAAAAAAAACACGCAAGGATTGCCCCAACATCTCACATGAATCCTAGAGGAAGCAGCATGGAAATGACACTGGAGAACCCACAAGAAGAAAAGAAAAACAAACGAAAGACCTGATCAAGACCTTACGCTCTAATTGCCCCATTCGCAGCATACCATGATATGGAAGATCATGGCAACCTTGAGGAGGGAACAAGGAGATTGCTTGGAAAAGATACTTCAAGACCCAAAAGGGAAGATTCCAAATCAAATGAAAGTGAAAATCCAAAAGAGAACCGTTTGCCAACGAGATGGGTAGGACGAGGTACTAACGGACCAAGATCAGACATTAGGAAAGCTATATCTTACAAGGATCTATCAGAGAGCACCTAAGTTGATGGATCTGGATGGGTGATGCATCTGGCAAGATGAACTAAGAAGGATAACACTTTGGTGATAGGAGATCTAGCTAAAGGATGCATTGGAATAACTAACCAAGATGTGTGAGGTGTGCAAGATGCTGATCAAGGAGGAACTGACATGAAAGCTAGATAGATACAATGGTACTAAGCTAAAGAGGATGTACAAGCTGACGGACCAAGATATTTACAAGCGGGCTAATCAAGATATGGTACAAGCTAACAGACCAATGATAGGTATGATACAGATGGATAAAAAGATCAGGATGATAGGATAGCAGGATGGTTCGATGTTGTGCAAGATGCGAAAGCTAAGGGTGGGGTGATAGCAAAAGATATGGATTTGGCAGGATGCATCCAATGATGATGAGAGATTTTGTGACCAAGGATAGCTAGAGGAGCAGAATGAGATGGCTAGGTAGGATGGTAGATAGCTAGGATTGTGATGGATATAAAGAGATGACATTGAGTTTGCATGAGGATAGCCTAGAGCTAGATACCAATGACAAGGGAGGATGGACAAGACAAGATCTCCAAGGAATATAGATCCCCAATCAGCAGATAACATGCAAAAGGAGGTCTTATGATGGATGTAATAGGATTGAAGCTAGGATGGAAAAAGCTGAAGGGGCTAGGGAGATGGATGATAGTTGGGATGGTTGGCTAAAGCTGTAGGAGATAAGTGGATGGTGTGAGATGGAAGATGGAGGGTGGAGGATAGGTGGATAGATTGGAAGATGGAGTTGGATGTCAAGAGATGACCAAAAGCATGAGGGTGATAGGCTAAGTTGGGGATGGTGAGATTGCATATGACGCTTGTTTGCCAAGTTTTCATCATGGTACTTGTCCAAGGCGCTTGAATTGCCAAGTTTTCATCATGGTACTTGTCCAAGGCACTTGAATTGCCAAGTTTTCACCAGTGGACGCTTTTATTTTTTATTTTATTTTATTTTTTTGACTTTTTGACTTTGGACTTAGCTGGAACGATTTTGGCTTTCTTCAGCTATTTTGGCTTTTTTTTTCTTTTTTTGGGATTTTTCACTGGCTGTTGGAATTTTCAATTTTGTTGCTAGCTGTTGGTACACCGGATGTGTGATTTATGCAATAGATTGGATTAGATGGGGTTGATTGTAGGAGATGGAGGGATGAAAAGGTTGGAAAGGAGCATGAGATGGGGATGCTTGCAAGAGCAACACTGGCACATGTTGGGACGGGTGTGAAAAGAGCATATGGGGGATATATGGTAGATGCGGGCATGATGGAGGATTTGTGGAAGCGTGGTTGGGGATATAGGCACCCAAGATGTAGTTAAGAGATGGGGGACATGAGTCATGGGATGGGAGATTAGCAATGGTGGATGCCATTATGCATTGGGTTTCAACTTTTTTCTTTGGGATCCACATGGTTTGGTTTTTCTTTTCATAGGTGTTTGCATTATTTTGCATTCTTTGATTGGATTTTTCATTTTTGGAGTATGTCTTTTAGAATAGACATATGATTGCCTAGGATGTGGATTTTTAGCTTTATGCATTTTGAAGTTGACATTTACATTGCTGTGGTAAGCTTTGGGAAGATGGTTAGGAGAAGCTTTGTGAGATGGAGAGGATATGAAAGAGCATGTAGGGGGATGATGATGGATGATGTGCCCTAATATGTGCCTTTGTTGATCTTGCATAAGAATAGATGGAATAGGATTTTTATGATGGCTGATAGGAGGATGGAGGATGGTAGATTTTGAGACATAGGAACCCAAAATGGATTTAGCGGATGAAGGGGGGATATGGTAGGTTGTTTTGGGTTGCAAAGATGGTGGAGGGGGGATGACATAAGATTTCTTGAAGGAGTGATGGGAGGCTGGCATGGTGGGCTTGGAGATAGGCTTGGTTTGGGGGTCTGGTGTACCAACACCTTTAGATGGTGAGCCTTTGGATACATATCCAAGACCATGAAATCCTAGATTTTTTTGTGTAATAATAGGCTCTCTGATTCCTTGCTCTTGTGGTCCTAAACCTTGACCTTGATAATGCCATCGATTGAGCATTTGAACAAGCTGAGGAAACTTTTTGCTTGTAGAAAATGGTAGAAGTGATTTATAAGGTGTATTGCAATGGGGAGATACTATTCTTAATTCTTCTGCTGAGAGAGGACCACCGTGGATGAATGTAAGTGAACCAAGAGGGTAGATTATAGATGGTGGAATAGCTTGGATAGGTGGTAAGATGGAAGCATGGAGTGAGGGAGATGGAAGGATAGGATCTTGATGTAGCTGGTGGGATGACAAGATATCTTGTAGTGGAGGAGATATGGCTTGAGGTTTTGGAGATGGAGGAGATGGTGACTACACTATGGATGGAAGACATGCTACGATGATATCTTCATTTATGCTTTGGGGGATGTCAACATGCTTTTGGGCAAGATCTTGATAGGATTGGTTTGGAGTGGATGGTGTGATAGGAGGTGAAGGGATGGATTCTTCAAAGGCAGCGGATGGATAGATGGGAGATTCAGAGTGGAGATGGGTGAGTAGAAGATGGATGCATAAGGGTCATTATGAGAGATTTGGGAAATGCTTGGAGGCGATGTGGATAGGATTTGGAGGGATTTGATAGGTGGTGGGATTTTGATGCTTGCGGGAAGTGGAAGGATTTTAAGCAATTTGATGGATGGTATGGGGATGATAGCTATGGGAGATGGAGGTGATATTATAGATGGGGAAGCTTCATTACTGACTACTTCACATGGTTGGATTAGATGACATGGCTTATCGACTATTGGAGGCAACTTTTCTTGTATTTCCTCTAGGAGATTCCTTGGAGACTCGTGTGTCGAAGGTGGAGGTGGATTGACAGGAATAGCTAGTGTGATGTGGGTGGAAGATTGGAAGCTTGGTTGATGGGGTGATGGAGGGGAAGCTGGAATATCAGATGGCATGACTAAATAGTTTGGAATAACTCTTGGATTTTGGGGGATGCTTGGGGAATCTTTCTAAGGCTTTCAATATACCCATCATAGTCAACAAGATTTTCATCATCATTGAAATAGGAGGTGGCGGGAGCAAGGACAATGTAACCAAAAACATCATGATAGGATTGGTACTTCATGCTTTGATGATGAGTTTGATGGGGATGGGGTCTTGCGTATGGATGAAAATGGAAGCTCATGGTTGGATTTGAGTTAAGCACAAATTTTGGATTGGCTGATGAAAGATTTCCTAGGGAGAGTCAAAGTTGCATGACAGACCTAAGGAGGATTGGCTAGAGATTTTTGGCTTTCTTGTGGGTGGAAGACTTCAAGGGTATGCTGTCAAAAAGTGAGAGTTTTGCTTTCCTATGCGCTGGATTTGGTGGAGATTGTGTCAACTTAAGGATAGACTAATGATCCTATCGGCATGACACGAGATTGACCACTTGTGGATCCCAACCTTTAGCTCAAGGTGATGAGGGATAACAAGTGACAAAGCTAGATTACCCTAGACAAAGCTCTATGAAAGGGATAACCTTGGTGAGGCTGGTGGATTGGTCGGATTGATTGGATAGCAAAATCTAGCAGAATGACAACAACTCTCTAGAGGCTTGGGTGATTTTGGATTGGGTTGCTAGCTAGCTGGGGGGATGATTTGGATGGACTTTGGATTTGGGATTGTTCTAAGGCAAAGAACTAGATAGATTTGGTTGCAGTGGGGGAGCTTGGATGATTTTCTGATAAGGCAATGACTACGCTAAGTATGCCTTGAGCTGGGAGATTTATGCTTTTCTGGGATTTCAACCAAAATTGGCAAATATTCATTCAAAAGCTATGAACAAACAAGGAGACAAAAGTTTTCAGCAAGCACGTCAAACACACCAACATCCTAAGAAGCTTTCTACAAGGATGAAATTTGGTTTAGCTAGAGATTCCTTGATATACGCAAGGTACTTGAGGCCCAAATCTATAGATGAAACCAAAAAGATGTCACACAGCCGAGAGGAGCGGTAACCCACTTCTCCTCTTTCACTTCTCAAGGGTATAAAATTCCTTGAGGCTTAGCCCGAGTGACAAAATTTTGATCCCAAGAGAGGTGTCTTTGGATTCACCTCCCGATCTTTATACTCCGTCGAAACGCTAGAGTTGAGGTCGTCCCAAGGGGTGATGAAATCCTCAAGCAGGCCTCCTAAAAAGAAACAAGGTTTTGGATCCTAATATTTTGCACCCAAGATGGCCTTGAAAGACGACAAGGGGAGAGAAGACTTGGATGACCTTGGGCTAAAAAAAATATGCTTGTTCTTTTACCAACTGACTCTTATGTGTGCTAATCTAGATTTTGCAAGCACTCATGTTTAAGAGACAATGTTCAATTCCAACTTGAAGTGCCAACAAAAGTAAATCAATCGAAGAATACAAACAAGAAGAAGAGTTAGGGTCAACAAAAGCAAACTCGTACACCCGGAGGCCCTCCACGTCAAGTATCAATTAATTTCCTTTAAAGCATTCAAGAGTTGGTGTGATTTTATTTTAAGCCCAAAGAAAAGATGTGTGAGACTCAATTTGTCAAGCGCACGCTCGGAGGCCCTCCGCGTCAATAGTTGTTCAATTTTAGTACCCAAATGAAGTGTGATTGATTTAATCTAGATTTTTGGTCATTTAAGAATTTTGATAAAGTTAAAGCAAACGTTCAAAGACCAAGTGAGTGAGTTAGATTGTGGAACATTTAACACCTTTTTCAAGTAGACCCATCCCCATGAATGGCGCTGAGATTGCAACCAATGGTTAATATTTGATGGGTGATTAGAAAAGAGGCGAGTCCAAGGAACTAATCAAATTGATTTTTGCAAATTTTTGTTTAACTTAACGAAGTTTCTTAAATGTCCAAAAAATCAAACTTTGCCTGAATTGCATGTGGAAAAGAGATTTGTTTTGTTCAATTTTAAAAGCTCCAAATGAAGTGTTTGATATTGCAATGGTTAATTGATCCTTGGAATTCAAGATTGGATTTGTTATTTTAATCATGCATTCAAGAAAAATTTGATTTTAATCCATGGCATTTAAGAGTGTGTTTAGCAACATGCATTCAAAGACAAATGATTAAACATTCAAGTTTTTTTCCTTTGAGCATTCAAGATTGAGATTTTGTGTGTTGTTTTAAGAACTTTGAAGTGCTTTGTTTTAACCTTAGATCATTCAAGATTGATTTTGGACTCAAAAATGAAAATGACTTTTTGGACTTTACTTTTCATTCAAGATTTTGTGTTCTAGTTTGCATGTTTTAAGCCCAAAAATGATATTCTTAGATTGTTTTGATGCATGAAAAACCTAAGAAACATTCAAGATTTTGCAAGAATACATTTTTTTGGAACAAATAAAAAAACTTTTAGGACAATTTTTGGCAACCATTTAGGACTCTTAGTTTTCATGAGATTTTTAAAAGAACTTTAAAATATTTGCAAATGAGGTTCATTTTATCCTTGGTTGATGCTTTGAGTTTGATTTAGATTTTAGTGTGCACTTAGTGTTGATTTTGAGCCTTTTGAAATGAAAACTTGAAGTTCTTTTTAAATTACCAAAAATGAAGTGTTCCTAACTTTGCATGAATGCATCTAAAACCTTGATGTTGCAAGGATGCAAATGATTAGATTGGTTTAGTTTCACTTGTTAAAAGATTTTTTCTTTTTTGCAAATTTTTAATTTTTTAATGGATTTAAGTATGATTTGGGAGTTCATTTTAAGAACTAAAAAGAAGTGTGTATGATTTTGCTTCCTTAAAAAAAAATGGCCAAGATCTCCCACAAGAAGAAGAAGACGAAGTAGATGGAATAAGAAGAATATAGACAAGAAGAGGAAGAAGAATTCCAAGTGCTTTGTCCACCTATAAGCTTGAAAAATTTGCAAATACTATGAGTTCCTTTGTCTTCTTCATGCTCATGTGGACCTAAAAAACCAATTTATACAATCCTACCAATCACAAAAACAAGCAAAATTAGCCAAAATTAGCAAATGACATACAAAACTTGACTAAAAAAGCTAATGAAGATGACCCATGTGGGGTCCCACCGGGCGTGCCAAAATGTATATGAGCAATGTTAGTATGCTAATAGAAACCAAATTTAAATAAAGCTTCTACAAACTAAACAAAATTCATAAACTTCAAGATAGACTAAGATGAGCTCTCAATTGAGAATATGAGCCATTAATGGGCTCTCTCAATGAGAAGCTCTCTTGTTGAGTGGCTTTGTCTAAATAGATAGGATGTATGCTCAAGCTTATGCTTCAAATGGAGTTGGAATTTGGGTGTGAGTGTATGGTTTTGATGTAAAATGGCTTCTCAAAATGGCATTATGACTTTACTTCATGGATTGTGTTATTTTTCAAAGGGGAAGGATCCAATTTATAGGCAAGAGGCTTGAGAGATTGAGGGCTAAGATGCAAGGATGGGAAAAAGCTTATGGAGGGCTCAAATTGCATGAGAGGAGAGCACATGGATTGTGCTTCCTTATAGCCAATCAAAGAGTGACACATGTCACATGGTGAGAGGATGGAGGAAAGGGGAAGGATGAGTCAACAAAGGAGGCTCAAAGGATAAAATATTCATAAAGACCCTCATAATGACTTGTAAGAGCAATAAAAGGGCTTGGAAGAGTCATTTATGGCCTAGTGGGCTTCATAAAGTTTTATGGTTGAGATATTTTGAGGGAGATGAGAGAAATTTCGACTTGGGCTTGATTAGGAAGGTTTTAAGCTTGCTTAGGATTGTGCAAATGATTAGAGGATGGATTAGGATGGTTTAGGATTAGCTTAGGGATAGGCAAGTGGATGGCATTTAATGAGGGTGGGTGAAGGAGGAGATATTTGTTAACTTTGGCTTGGGTTAGTAAGTTTTAACCCATGTTTAGAGAATGTGACAAGGTTAGGAGGGGATTAGGATTAGGTTTAAATACATCTTCTAGAAGAGTCTAGATTTTAGATGAGGATAAAGACTTTCTAGAATAGTCTAGAATTTCCTAGGATGAGGATGAAGACTTTCTAGAAGAGTCTAGAACTTCTTAGGATGAGGATAAATTAGATTTTTAGGAAATAAATAAAGTTTTATTTATTTCAAGGGTTTGGGTTGAGGAGATATTTATTAAAATTTTTTTAATAAACATGAAGATTAATATTTAATCTTAATTAAATATTTTGAGTTGGGATTAGGGGTAGGAAATGATGGGATTAGCCTTTAATCAAAATTAAAGAAGGGTTAGAAGATTTTGGAAGAGGTTAGTGGTCTTAAGGAAATTGGCCAAGTTTTGGGCAAAAAATAAATTTTTTATTTATTTTGAGTTTTTTGGTCAATTTATTAATTAAATAATTAATAAATAAGGAAATAATGTTTAAATAAGATTTAAACATTTTTGGGAGGGATTCCTTAATTAAATATTTTTAATTAAGATAAAGGGATTTAATGGCATACAAATAAATAAATAAATAAAATAATTAATTAATTAATAAATGATGATGTCATCAGGACTTTTTTAGAAAATAAAAATACTTTATTTTCTAAAGATTTTTAGGTGTCTACACTATGTTCTCTCTAGTTGGGGTTAGTGGGGGGGTGGGGGGTGGTGAATTAGTATTCCAACACTTTTTTCCCAACATTGAATTTTAGCAATTAATCATAAACATGCATAAAAAATTAAACTAAAAAAAATTTAAATCATCCCAAAAAAAATCATAACACCATAATTTGTTAAATAGGGAAACCCATGCCAAAGGAAAACCCTAGTGGGGATGGCACCCATAAATGATGCACTAATAAAATACTCTGCAACAAGTTTTGACCCTTTTAGGAGTATATTACACAGATTTAGTACATTTTTCCTTGTTATAGGATTTGACCTTGGGGTGTGTGCACCTAGATGGTGTGTAAAAAGAGGGTATAAGTGGACAATTTTTTTCGAAATCAAGTAAACTTGATCTTGGAAGACCCATTTGAGGGTCATACATTAAAAATGAGAAAATGTGCAAAACACAAAATTATAGTGCATTGAATCCAGTTTCTAAACCACTAAGGTTTTTTAAAAATGGATTTAAGGTTAAGAGGGTCAAATCCCATGCACATGAAAAAGTTTTTCTATTTTTTGCTAAAAAACATAACATAGCTATTTCCGTGCACTCAACAAAATGATATAGCTATATTTATTAGTTTTAAAAACCATTTGGTAGGATGATAGGTAAGAGTGAGATCTATAGGTAAGAGTGAGATCTACAATTATTATTTTTTCTATGATTTTTTGAAGTGACTCTATCATCAAATTTTGGTACACCTTCATGCACTAGACATAACTTGCATCAAAATCATCTAAAAGCATAGAATAAAGTTTAGAACAATAATATGTAATTTATTTCCCATTTGGATAAGTAGATCAAAAGTTATTAAAAAAATGATAGATGTTAACCTGAGAGGACTGTTAAGACACTAATATAGAAAAATTAACTTCACAACTGTAATCTTGTCCAAAAATTAAAGAAATTATATGGTTAGAAAGGCAAGAAAATGCATGAGATTATGGTGGTAATTTTAGATATACACACTTTAGCATTTGTAGACTTGATGAAGTTAAAGACGAGAATTGACCTTAGAAGATGAAAAAATGTCTAAAGCAACAAAAAATAGAGGGAAAACATCAACCCAAGCCTTTAGATAGTTTTACAGGCCTATTACCAATCTTCAACATAATCGTTCTTTTTTGTTAACAAAATGTGATAGCATTATGCTTCATATGACTAAACTATCATACTAGACATAACACAACCACGCTATGTCTAGTATGACTATACTAGACATAACATGATCACCTTATGTCTAATATGAATATCCTATACATAACACAATTGCATTATGTCTAGTATGGCCATATTACACATAATGCAATCATGTTATGTCTATGTAAAATTTAATCAACACCTTTCTTTAAAAGTGTATAGAATTAAGTGTAGAACAACAATATGTAATTTATTTTCCATTTGGTTAAGTAGATCAAAAGTTATTAAAAAAAAGGTAGATGTATGTCTGAGAGGACTGTCAAGTCATTAAAATAGAAAAATTAACTTCACAATGTTAATCTTGTCCAAAAAATAAAAAAGTTATATGGTTAGAAATGCAAGAAAATGTGTGAGATTATGGTGGTAATTTTAGATATAACCACTTCAACATTTGTAGACCTAATGAATTGAAAGATTAGAATTGATCTTAGAAGATGAAAAAATGTCTAAAGAAAAATAAATAGCGGGAAAACATCAACCCAAGCCTTTGGATAGTTTTACAAGCCTATTACCAAGCCTAAACCTGATTGTTCTTTTTTGTTAACAAAATGTGATAGCATTATACTTCATATGACTAAACTATCATAATAGACATAACAAAACCATGTTATGTCTAGTATGACTATACTAGACATAACATGATCACATTATGTCTAGTATGACTATACTAGACATAACATGATTGTGTTATGTCTAGTATGGCTATACTACACATAATGCAATTGTGTTATGTCTATGTAAAAGTATAGTCAATTGTTCAGAGGCCTAATAAGCCTAATTAGGCTTAGTTAATGAAGGAACTACCCAAAAATTGCTTGATTTCATAAAAATAAATGATTGGATCAACTAGGGAACTATGAAAAATTTCTAAATCTTGAGCTTCATGCTTTAAATGAGCCATGCATCAGACACATTAGAACCATCACATTTCTCAATCACTTCATTGTCTTGTTTAGAAGATTGTGAGAGTAATAAAAAAAAATGTTGTAAGAAAAACATGTGTATTGCCAAAGAGTGCCCAAACCTCACTATAGAAAGAGTTTGGTGGAGGGACAATGCATAATGAGTTTTATAAAAAGATTCAAATGCCAATTCTATCAAGGAAAGTTTAGCTTCCCTAACTTTGACTATGGATCTTAGAATCATTTAGTTTGTTGTTCACCCAAATGGAAACCCTTATAGGGAAGATCTAATTGAAATGAAATAATACAATGTAAGGTTAGGATATAGGAGAGAGATTATTGTGGTTGAACTAGAAGCTAAATAATCTTCTGAAGAAACAATAGTAAATTCCTATGAAAGCTTTGAGGTACATCGATTCATTTTAGTCAACTTTCTCTTTAATTTTTATCATGTAGGTGTTAGCCATAATTTTTGATTGACCAAGTTTTATAGTCTATTTTTCTCTTCACTTATTAAAGTATGCCTTTCAAATTGTGTGTTGTTCCTATTGATATATTGTTTTGACTTATGTGCATAAAGTTGAACCCCATTGTGGAATTCTTGTGAATAAATACCTTGAACTAGGTTGAACCTCTTTGAACCTTGCTTTAAAGAGTTCAAAGTAGTTCAACCAAAGGTTTTTTGGAATAAATTTTTTCTTTTAGGTGGGACCTACCAAGTGCCCCACTAGCTTTCTTAACGTAACACTAATCTTTCTCCTCCTTAGGTCTTTCTTCTGACCTAATAGGGTTACTAACTACCATATTCTCCTTAGCATCTTCAATATGAGATCCTACCTCCTTCAATAATTGAACATCAATTGAAAAGAGCTACAACTCCATCCATTGCTTCCTAGGCTTGCACTAGCCCCAATGCTTCCTCTCCACAAATTTCACATCCTACCTCCTTTTGATCAGAAGACACTCTAAAAATAGGCATAGGCCTTTTGAAGGTTATTTGAATCCCTTTTAAGATCTAATATTACTTTGGAGATTGGAACCCTAATTGAGTTCACAAAAACACATTATTTGCTTCCCAAATAGCTAAACAAGGCTACAACCAATTAGCCCTACTATTGAGGAATTGAATAACTTGAAAAATTCCTTAACAAGAAGGGGAACCAAGTCTTGATCCAATCACACTTTTGAGATACCTAAAATATTTCTAAGGTCTTTGGCCCCCAATATGTCCTTACAGTACAACCTATAAATGTGCCTAAAAACAAGGTTTTAAGGCTTTTTAAGCCTGTGTAGCAAGAACTTAACTTTCACCTCCTAAAATATTTTTCCAATACCTCCCATTGAGTTTGGGACTTATATTCTCATGCTACTACCTTCCTCCAATATTTATTGAAGCTATTCATGTAATCAATCCCTCCTAACACCTCTGTAATTGACTATGATCCCTAGCCATATAACTGTGGCTCGCCTAGGGCATCGCCTTAAAAATACCATCCTTTCTTTCCAGTGCCCCTCATTCACTATAAAACATGTACAAGGGGTCATTTTCCTAATACCAAAATGCTGTATAGGTCCTATAGTGGTAAGAGGCTCTATGATCCCATCTTGGCAAACAACCTAGTTCAGGACAACAGACTAGCAGGAAACAAAATAATTTAACCAACTAACTAGAAATCCACAAAACTACAATATAAAACTAAAAATAATCTAGAAAGGATTTATACTAAAATTTCTACTAGTTATCACACTCATTCAATCAATGAAAAGCCAAAATACTCAGAAAATAAGAATTGTCACTATTATTGCTTTGTTTAAGTCTGTACACAAAAGACCAAAACTTCTTCCAATCCCTTTATTAGGTTTGGAATGGCCTTAAATAATTTTCAAAAAGCCAACAATAACTATTTTAGATAGTTATCAATCCCCATCGACGAAGTTTCTCCAATGCAACAAAAAGCAACTTTTGAGCAACTTTTATATCTTTTTGAATGTTGCACTCAAAAATGTCCCAAAGGCTACCAAACTACACCAAAAGTCTAAAAAGGACTTAAATCATGTAAAAAGGACCTTAATCCTCCTATTTGGCCACTACTCTCAAAATCACATAATTATCCTATCTGACCTAAAATGGACAATTCTTGCAAGTAAGGCATAACATGCTTTCCTAAACCTAATACTTCCCACTTTAGGACCTAACCAATCTCTTTATTAATCTAGTGGTGTGGCTAGTACCAATACAAGATAAAATAACTTAGGAACACTATAAGAAAACTCAAGTGTGGAAACAACTTCCTACACTAGTCACTTAAGGAAAGTATTTTGCAAATTCTTTTAAAATCCTCACAATTATAGATTCAATATTATGTAAACAATAATATTAAAGTCAACCATGAATATAGAAAATAGATAGAGAAATAAAAACACATAAACACAAAGATATGTTGGTGGGGAAAAACCTTTCGGTAAAACAACCCCACCCCTCCAAAACCTACACAATGTATCATCTTCAACTCAAAGATTACAACACACTTGCAGTGAAAACTCTTTTAGGACATGGAAAACTTATCTAGTAGCAAAGCTACTACTCACCCTTACACTATATACAGCCCTCAAAGTGCTTATATAATGCATTTTGCGTTTTTAGGAAATATTCCAAACATAGCTCTTACACGTCATAGGAATTCATCATAACTATTTCCATTATGATTTCCTTACATACAATTAAATCTTCCAAAGATATCTCTTATGCATCATAGGAATCTATCATAACTATTTTTGTCATGATTTCCTTACACACAATTAAATATTCAAAAGATAGCTCTTATGCATCATAGAAATCCATCATAATTGAAGATGTCGACACATGCAAGTGGAGTGACACATCAACATGCCAACTAGACATGTACACTCACACTTAATTACATTATTTACAAAAAATACATTTACAAAACAAATATGAAGAATAGGAATTATCCAAGGTTGAAACACCTTATTCCTAACATTCTCCCACTTGTCAAACACCTTGTAAGAGCAATAAGAACATAACACAAACTAACCAGTAACCACTATAGGACGAAAGGCCCATAGAATCCAAACACCATTTGAACTTCTTTGTGCCTACTAGTTTTGTCAATGCATCTACAAAATTCTTTATAGTATCTACCTTCTCCAAATTTACCTTTCCATATTCCACCATATCTCTCACAAAGTGAAATTGCACATCAATGTGCTTCACTCTAGCATAGAAAGTTGGATTCTTTGCAAGGAAAATAACACCCTGACTATTGCAAAAAATAGTAATTTTTCCTACATCAACACCAATATTAGAAAAAAATCTTCTAAGCCAAATGACTTCCTTAAAAGCATGAGTAGCAACCTCAACTTTTGTAGTGGACAAAGCAACCACAGGTTATCACTTACTCATCCAACTGATGGAACCACCAAACATAGTGAACACATAAGCACTGGTGGATCTCCTACTATTAATATGACCAGCCCAATCTAAATCCACAAACCCACAAATACAAATTGAATGTGGAGCTCTAGAAGAGTTACCATGATAATAAATGGAGTAATTTGACATAGCCCTCAAATATTTGAATACTCGCTTAACTGCATCCCAATGTAGTCATCTAGGATTAGCCATAAACTAGCTCAGAACTCCCACTACTTGGGTAATGGCTGCTCTAGTATAGACCATAACATACACAAGATTGCCAACTACATTAGCATAAGGTACTCTACTCATGTCTTCCACCTCACTAGGAGGTTTTGGACAATCATATATAGATAAATTTGTTCCCATAGCAATAGGAACACACAATGGTCTACAATCTACCATGCTAAACCTTTTCAACATAGACTTCACATACTTACTCTAACTCAATCAAGGTTTTCTGTTAGAACCATCTCTATTGATTTCCATACCTAAGATGTACCTTTCTACCCCAGGATCTTTCATCTCAAAATGTGCTGACAACTGAGATTTAAAATTAGAAATGATACCCTTACCCTTCCCAAACAACAACATATCATCAACATATAATGCAACAATAAGAAGGCAATCATTTTCAACTTTGAAGTAAACACAATGATCTGATTTTGATCTTACAAATCCAATTGGCAACACAAAAGAATCAAACTTAAGGTATCACATCCTAGGAGATTGTTTCAAACCATATAGAGACTTGTTTAGTCTACAAACTAAAGATTCTTTATCTTTAACAATGTAGTGCTTAGGCTGTGACATATAAATCTCTTCCTCCAAATCGCCATGAAGGAAAGCTATCTTCACATCCATCTATTCTATCTCTAAATCATATGATGCAACAAAAGATAACATACATCTAATGGATTTCAACTTTGCAATAGGAGATAATATTTCACCATAATCTATTCCCTTTACCTATGAATAGCCCTTCATAACCAATCTAGCTTTGTAGCTTTCAACAATGCCATTTGTACAAAAGTTCTTCTTGAACACCCATTTTACTAATAGTTTTTCATCCTTTAGGAAAAGGTACAAGGTCCCAAGTTTTGTTTTTATCCAAAGAATCCATCTCATCATCCATGGCCTCAATCCAAGAACCTACATCTTTCATACCCAAAGCCTATTTCATAGATCTAGGCTCATTAGTGTTAGTAATCAAAGCAAAGGCACAAATAGAATCTATCATAGAATAACCAAACCTTTTTGGTTGCTTCCTTACTCTTGTGGATCTCCTCAAGGGATGAGGTTGAGGTTGTTCTTCCTCTTCTTCTAAATTGTTAGAGCTACTAGAGCTCTCCTCATCACTAGACCCAACATGGTCTTTTTTTAAAGTCTTCTTAGGGGTAGGTGGAAATTGAACAATATCTTCCTTTTTTTTTCCATCTAGTTGTAGCACAATAGGAGAAGGTGTTAGCTCTCTAAAAGTAACATTTATGCTATACAACACCTTACTAGTCATAGGGTCCCAAAGCTTGTATCCTTTCATACCAACATTGTATCTGATGAAAATACATTTAACAACTTTGTTTTTCAACTTAGATCTTTTCTCCTTTAGAAAACGTGCATAAGCTTCACAACCAAAAAAATGAAGATGTCTAATTGAAGGCTTCGTACTAGAACACACCTCCATGGCTGTCTTACCAACACCAGCTGATGTAGGAGATCTATTAACTACATAGCAAGTAGTGGCCATAGCTTTAGCCCAAAATTTTTGTTCAAGACTAGTTCCACTAAGCATACTCCTAGCCTTCTCCATCAGTGTCTTGTTCATTCTTTCTACAACTCCATTTTGCTATGGGATATAAGGAGTTGTCTTATTCCTCTCAATACCTTTTTCTATACAAAACTATTTAAAAATTTCTAAGAAAAACTCACCACCATTGTCCATTCTCACACACTTAATGTTCTTACTAGTCCAATTCTCTACAAGGGCTTTAAATTCTTTGAATCGACTAAAGACTTATGTCTTATCAGGAAATAAATCCATGTACTTCTACTATAATCATTTATGAAAGATACAAAAAATATAGACTTGGAGATTGAAGGGACTTTTACAGGACCAAATACATCAGAATGAATAAGATCCAAAACATCAAAAGTTTTGTGAGAACTAGAGTAAAATTAAACATGAATTTTTTTTACCGTAGACACAATATTTGCAAAAGTGAAACTGAAGATTACAATCATTTAATCCCTTAATGAGGTTCTTGTTCTTTAGGGTTTTGAGACCCTTCTCACCAATGTGGCCAAATCTCATATGCCACAACATTGTCTTTTCTGCAAGAATCTTTCCTTCTAATGTGTTTGCAACCTTAAGTACACATGTTGCACTATCATCAGAAGCAATAACCACAACCTTCTTTACTATATGTTCAAAAGGTGTAGATGAAGTGATAGCTTCTCTCTTCTTTAAAACAAAAAACTATTGCATTGAGAAATGCATGCATCAAGCTAAGAAAGAGTACCTCTCCTAGTACCCTTAGCAAGCACCATAGCTCCTCTCATCATCTTACATCCATCTTTAGAAAAAACAACTTGCACACCTATATCATTCAACATACATAATAGGTTTTGTGCCAAACTAGGGATTTGCATTACCTCATTGATCCCCTTTACTCATCCATCAGGGAATCTGATAGTGACCCATCATCATCCAACTATCTTTGGGTGAGAATCATCACCCAAGTACACTTTTCCACCATCAAAAATTTCATACTTTGAGAACCAACTTTGATGAGAGGTCATGTAGAAAGAAGCACCTGAGTCTATCAACCACAGATCATTAGATGCATGTTCTTCCAAGGCTACAATGAAAGAATCAACATCTTCTTGAGATTTTTATGAACCTAAATTTGAGGCATTCTTCTTCTTCTTTGGCTCTTTATAATCTTTACAGAAGTGCCTAGTCTTATCATAGTTCTAGCATTTTTCCTTGGTCTTTCCAGGAGTCTTTGATTTTCCATGGGATTTGGATCTTCCCTTTCCAAACTTGTTGTCATTTTTCTTGCCTCTATTGTTGGATCTATCATGAACAACAAGAGCTTCCTTAGCCAAATTTGATGACTTTATAGTTGTCTCCTTAGATAATAGTGAAGACACAACATAATTCATTCTAAAAATGACTAAATTACTTCTAAGAGCCATAACAAGATGGTCCCATGAATTCAGAAAGGAACATAATAGGGTCATAGATCGATCCTCCACTATCTTGATAGTAGATGATTTCAACTATACAATTAGTAAATTAAAAGAATTTAGATGATCTATAACATATCTCCTCCTTCCTCCATTCTTAGGCAATAATATTTTAGTCAACCATGAATACAAAAAAAAAATAGAGAAATAAAAACACATAAACACAAATATATGTTAGTGGGGAAAAACCTTTTGGTAAAACAAACCCACCCCTCCAAAAGTTGCACAATGTATTATCTTCAACTCAAAGATTACAACACACTTACACTACAAGATCTTTTAGGACATGGAAGACTTATCCAATAGTAATCAATAATACACTACCCACCCTTACACTATCTACAACCCTCAAAGTGCTTATATAATGCATTTTCCATTTTTAGGGCATCTTCCAAAGATAGCTCTTATGCATCATAGGAATCTGTCATAACCAATTCAGTTATGATTTCCTTACACAATGTAATCTTCCAAAGATAGCTCTTACGCATCATAGGAATCCATCATAATTATTTTAGTCATGATTTCCTTACACACAATTACATATTCCAAAGATAGCTCTTATGCATCATAGGAATCCATCATAATTCAAGATGTTGACACATCAACATGCTAGCTAGACATGCATACTCACACTTAATTACATTATTTGCAAAAAATACATTTACAAAATAAATAATAAGAATAGGAATTATCCAAGGTTGAGACACCTTATTCCTAAAAAACACTAAGTCTTCATTTAGCCTTACCTAGGTGCTGTTGCACCATACTCCCCTACAAAAGAAAACTATATCACTCCTATGGACAATAGATCTGTGGAGATGTCCATTTTGTTGAAGTTTGCCTTAGTAATTCAAGTTGCCTCTGAATCTATATTTTGTTTCCACTTGATAAGGTGTTCCATGTACACCTTAAGTATGGTGGCCTTCTTGACTCTAGAGTCTAACAGCTACTTAGCTTCCAGCTTTCTTGGTGAAGGTGTTACTATAGGTTCTAGATCAACACTAACTTCTTGACTATTATGAGCAATCTCAGGCAATGATCCTTTGAACTAAACTAAGTCTTGGACATTGAAAATAGAAGAAATGCCCAAATCTAATAGGAAAACCACCTTATAGGCATTGGCCCCATATTTTTCTATGATTTTACAAGGTCCTACTCTAATAACCTATAGTTAGTTGGCACACTTTTCTGCAATATTGATATGTTCAAGTACATCATGAAAAAACCTCCAATAGAAAATTGAATGTCTCTTCTATTTTCATTCACCTTGGATTTCAACTTTTGTGTGCTATCTTGAATGGTCTTATTTACCTGCACTTGGAATTTTTTCATAGCTTGAGAAAAATCCTCAGCATGACTACTCCTATATTTCATGCCTCTAAGATCTCTCAACTCACATACACCCCTTGGATGCATCCCATACATAATCTCAAATGGGCTTCTACTTGCGGTTCTATTCTTACTATCATTTTAAGAATATTCTACTTGATGAATAATAACATCCCATGTTTGTCCATAATCTTTATTTAGGCACCTCAAGAGACTATCCAACACCCTGTTAACCACCTTAGTTTGGCCATCTATTTGGGGATGGTAGGTTGAACCAAATGAAAGGTTTGTAACAAGTCAACTCCACAAGGTCTTCCAAAAATGGCTCATGAACTTCACATCCCTATCTGAAACATTACTCATTCCACCCTTGGATTTCATACACATCATGCATTGCTCAACATACTTAGTCGCATCCTTGATTAGTTTTGGCCAATAGTAGAATCTTTTGAACTAATTATAGGGTCTTGTTCAAACTAAAGTGACCTCTTAGGATACCATTATGCTTTTCCTGAACTAGGGGAAGTTATCCCTTATTGATCCTCTTGGGACACATAATTGATTGCCCTTAAATAAAAATCCATTATCCACAGTAAATTTAGAGAACTTGCTATGGAAATGGTTCTCAAAATTAGAACATACCTTATATTCCTCTTCAAAATCTCCATCCTCCTTATAGAGATTCTTGAAACTCTCTATCCCAATGTTATGCAATTGAACTTCTTGGATAGTTAGTAATCTCCTACACAATACATTAGATACCTTCTTCATCTGCCCTTTCTTATGCTTGATTGTATAAGTGAAGGCTTGTAAGTATTCCATCCATTTCAAATGCCTATTACTCAACTTTTCTTGAGTGTTAATATAGCTTAGGGCTTGATTATTAGTAAATACAACTAATTACTTTGGCAACAAATACCGTCTCCACTTCCTAAGGGACTAAACTAAAGCATACAATTCTAGATCATAATAAGAGTATTTCTTCTTAGCTTTATTCAATTTTTCATCAAAGAAGGCTACTGAACTACCTTCTTTGCTTAACACTCCCCCTACTACTAAGCCACTTGAATCACATTCTATGGCGAAGAGCTTCTCAAAACTAGGCAATTGCAAGACAAGTTGGGTAATTGCTTGTTTCTTTAGGAACTCAAAGGATTTCTTTGCTTCTAAAGTCCATTTGAACTTAGACTTGACCCCAACCTTAATTATATCTAAAAAAGCTGCACATATTCCCCTAAAATTCCTAATGTATTTTCTATAAAATTGAGCTAGACCATAAAACCTTCTTATCTTAGTAGATGTGGTAGGTGGTGGCCAATTGAGAATAGCTGCAAGCTTCTCTTGATATATTTCAAGGAACCCTTAGAAACCATAAATCCTAAGTACACAAGGTCTTGTTTGAAAAAATCACATTTCTCAAGGTTAATAGAAAGCTTTTCCTCATGTACAATAGGTACTACACATGAACTTATACTTTTCTTGATCTAGCCTTGATCCAAGAGTTCTTGCACTTGTCTTGCTACTTCCAAGTTTTGGTCAGGAGTCAGATTATATGATGTTTTGTTTGGCAAGGATGCACTAGGAAAAAAGTCAATTTTATGGCTTATCCTTCTAGCAGTTAACATAGTAGGAGTTCTATCACTCATATTCTCTTTGTACTTTTCAAGCAATGCTTGTACCTGTGCAAGCAATGGCTCCATATCTGTCTTTTACTTTCCTTTGAACTTTAGTACAAATACAAAGCTTTGGCTCTCATCATCCCTTAAATCCTTTACAAGCTCCTTTCCACTACATAGAAATACACTAGGCACCTTGGATTGTGGTTCATCTCCTTCCAACAGAGATTGGATTTTGAAAGTTTTGCCTCCCTTCTTAAAATAATATGAAATTTGCTTTTCCATCATACATTGCCTCTCTATCAAATTTCTAGGTTATACCCAATAGTATATGGCAATCATGCATGGGAAGGATGTCACAAAAAAACCTATCTTTATACCCATCTATGGAGAAGTCAACCCATGTCTGTTCATTCATTAAAATGCTTTGGCCCTTATTTAGCCAGTTTACCTTATAAAGAATCACATGGGGTATCTTGTTTAGTTTGAGCTTTTTTAATACCTCCTATGATATTATCTTGTTAGTAGAGCCAAAGTCCACCACTACCTTGTAGACCTTTCCAAGAATCTTGCATTTGATCCTAAAAAAAACACTCTTATGCTTAGGTTCATCTTGAGCTAGTAACCTAATCAATATCCTTATAAACATAAGGTTCACAAATTTCTTTGATTATATATGATCCAATTTAGGTTCTTTGCCACTATAGCTATCCCCTTGAGCATATGCCACTCTCTTGTCATGGTTTGAAGAAGAACTCTTAGCAGGGCACCTATATTGCATTCTAATTTTTGAGTACCATTCTAAAATTTGAGCCCCTTTAAGCACTTTTTGTGCATGTGTACTTGACTATCATTTTGAGGCCTATGAGGTGATTCTTGTTTCTAACACCTTTCATTTACCATATCCTTCTCTCCCATGATGTTAAATTTTCATTACAAATCATTTCATGAAGCGACATTTTGAGCACTGTTCAGATATGCATTTTTGCTTAAGTGTCAAACAATGAGGAGAAGCCTAGTTTGCATTTGAGTATCTTGCACCCAGTAAGGTTTCATGAATCACTTATTTGGGAGTGTTTAGTATGAATATAAAAGAAACTATGTTTTATTTTACAAGACATTTCAATATGGTTTGACTAGGCTTTGAATCCCTCAAAGTTGGTTGTTTATTGTTGTCATGCTGATGCATATTTCTCATAATTTTAGCAAGCCCTGTTTGATCAGTTATAACTTTGATCCAGTAGATCATAATGAGGAAATTCCTTTTGTATTGCACTCTAAGGATTAGAAACTTTCTATGTTATATATTTGAGCCTATGATGAATCCATTTCATTAGTTTTTAAATGCAATTCCAAATGCAATCTGTAAAGTTTTACCGTTGTCTTAAAGTGTAGATTGGTCAATACCCTTGTTTGGAATTTCATAGCTTTAAATCCATGATAGATGAGACAAAATAGATTATACCACTATGTTATACTTTGAAAATACTTTAATCATGCCAATTTTCAAGTCTTGATGAATCTATCTACACACTTTCCCAGGTCCATTTCATTTGTGAAGATCATAGTTCTACCAATGTTCCCAGTTCAACAATTCTGAGTACCCCATTTTGACCCTTTTCCAAATGCACCCAATTATTCATCATGATCCAATATTATAGACTTATACTCTCCTCATGACAATGAACTAATGCTATAGTTTCTATGTCATTGAGTATTTGTTTGACCTATTCCCAAAGCCAAAACTGAATGCATTTTGTTGTTCTGACATGTTTGTTTGCAAGCAGTTTAGAGAAGGAAACTTTGACGGTTAGTATATTTTGATCCAAATTTCATCATGAAAAAAAATTGATAGGGTACAAGAATGTAGAATATAGAATCAGTGTGTCAGATCTCAAGGCTTAGTTGTTTGATTTGGTCAGTTTTTAAAGCCAGTCTTAGAGGCTTCTAGGTGGAAAATCATAGTTTGCAAAAAGTGGTAAAATGATTTTAAAATAATGATTCAGTGGTTGATATCAATTTTAATTAGTGCCATATCATTAACTATTCAGTTTGAAAGGTCACATGTTTCAGTTTGACTTTTTTTTAGTTAGACCGACTTTGGGGTCCAACTAGTTTCATCAGTTTAAAATCCAAGTTATTATAGAAGTGAGGGTGAAAATTAGGATGAATTTTATTCTAAGATGATGAATGTATCCAAGAGTTTTATTTCTAGTGGTTTTCTATTTGTTGTGACCCTTTTCCCAAATATGCCCAAGGTATCAATTCAAATCAAAGTGGAAACATGAAACAATGTACACACATTCAAAGTATACTGGCTATAGATCTTGTGATTGGGCCTCAATGGAATGCTTCAAAGGATTTCCAAATAACTTCTCATAGTTCAGATTGTGGCATGCCAACATCTCAAGCTAGCTTCATCATGTGTGACACCAAAAATCTAATCATATGTGGAGCTTGTTAGAATGTTTCCCATCCACCTTAGGGCTGTAGGGATTATCTGGGAGTATGTTTTCCCACAAACATTGACCATTCATCTTTAGTTGAAAAAAAATACTTTGCACAGATCATTGAGATGAAACATCAACTAACACATGTACTAAAATCTTTAACACAGATGTGTATAATAATGAATACCTAATTACCTAGGTTACGAAGGTGAGTATCAAGTCTTGTATTGATTTTAGATGTTGCGTAAAGGGGAATCAATTGCAGCAATAGACCTCATCCCAAATGTTCATGAGGAATGAACCAATAAAGATGATAAAAACCTAGGTAAGAATGTGAATGGACATGATGCATCAATAAAAATTCTTGAAGGCCAAGTTGAGCAAGATTGTACCCATCATTATTGAGGTAAAACATGGGAAGCATTTAAAGTGTTCCCCAAGGGACATGACGGAGACGGGCATGGTCATATGAGTCCCCTTTAAAACTCATACAAAAAATGCATAGCCATAAAATAGATGAAACTCATTCATCATCTTCTTCTAAAATTTTTCGGTGCTTGTTTATCATTTTTGAGAAGTTGAAATCATTGGCTATTAGTAATGAAAGAATACATGTTTATCAATGACCTTTTAGGGAGAGGAAGCTATGTTTTCATTCCTCTAAAAAACATTCCTAATCCTTGTGATATTGCTATCAAGATTTAACTACGTGATTTTGAGTCAAACTCATTGACCCATGTTTCATGAGTAGTGATTCAACATGAATCCATCTCTCATGAGAATAAATGGAACACTTAGCACTCATTGGATCTAGGTGATACTCATAGGGGTGAAGCATCAAGACTTCCTAGGAGGTCACCCATCCTAGTACTAATCTAGCATGAGCATGCTTAACTACGAAGTTTCCTCTCTCTCTCATGAATAATGCAAAATACTAGTCATTGCTACTGCCTGGCCCTCTTATAGATCACACAAAAAATTGAAGAGATTATCCACATTGAGTGGATAGGAGGCCTTTTTATTTTTTAAATACACATTCACTCAATAGGCTATTGTCTTTAAGACACAACCTTTTTTGAGCCAGCCATGTGTGTGTGTGTGGGAACCATTACTAGACAACTAGTAGTGTGATGACAATAAGTAAATTTTGATGCAAAACAAAGGCAAATAATGATGATGTCAGCACTAACAAGGTGACTAGGTAGAGAAACCAATAGGTGCCACATGGCATGGATTTTGAGGTGGACCTAGATTTCATAGTGTCACAATAGTCAAGCCATGATTAGGCCTAACCACAATGATGGAGCGAAATAGTTAGTTAACTGCTAGGCATAATTTTTTGATAGTTGATGCCAAGTTAGATGAAATGGCTTTGAAGTTGAGAAAATACATGTTTCACATGGTCATAACCATTAACCCATGGTCAAAAAAATGAGCTTTGAGGTGCGAAAAGGAGTTAATCACATGGTTGCTTGGGTTAAGATGTAGTTAAAGGTTAAAGCCATGAAGCTACAAGACATTGACATGTGGTGAGGACCTAGTGATATAGTGAATGAGGTGATGGATTCAACCAATAGGGAGTTGACACTTGGTGCCCATATGGTGATGAATGTGCAAGTATGGACCAATCAAATGGTGACACATGTCATAGGAGGTTGATTGGGTTTGACCCATATGTAAAAATAGAGGAAAAATGTAAAGCCATAAAACCAAAATTTTATTATTTTTCCTTCAAATGTACATGCATCTTCAGATTTGAAAATTTGAAAATGAATTTAAGATAATCTAAAGTTAAAACTATATTGAATTTTTTAAATTTTCAAACTTTAAAGTGTTCTGAACATGGCCAAGGGCCTGATTTTTCAAATCAACACCAGAGGGGCCATTTTTATCCAAAATATGGAGTGTAGTATACCATTGGAAAGGGGAGAAGACAAAATTTTCAAATCTATAGTCATAATATGTACATGCATTTAGTGATAAAAGTTACAAGAAGTTTTGTAAAATATAGGGCATTCTCAGTAGAATTAGTGTTTTTCATGATTGAGCTTCAGAATTAGGTAGAGAGTAGACATGGGAGTTTGTTGGTTCTAGATCTAGGGAAAATATTTTTAAGAGTTCCATTTTGCCTCTAAAATCATTTAGAACTAGTTTTGGCATGAGTTTCAGTGAGATTTATATCTTCTTGCAAATCAGTTGTATGCTTCCATCTTCTGAAGATATTTTGGTTAGTTAGTAAAAGCAAGAGGATACGATCTAATTTCAGTTACATGAAGAGAGTAGAGGAGAAAAAATTTCATTAGTAGGTGGAATTTTTTGAAGTGGACAAATGGTACCATCATAGAAAATCTGAGATTTCTTCCATTCTTTATAATCTCTTCTCTTCTCTTTCTTTAGGGTTAGTTCCAGTTTATTGGAAAGTTTTCCATTGTTCTGATACCACCTAGTTGTTGATGGTTGGCTATTTCTAGACTATTTAGAAGAGCTCTAGCTATGATCCCAACATTCACTCGCAACATTTCTCTTTATATGAAAATTAATTAATGATGTTATAGAGATAGTCCTAGTCTATTCAACTATTTTATGAGTCATTTTCTGCATGCATCTTTTATTTATTTGTTTCATGGAAATGAATAAAAATACAGCAACAAGTTTATCTTCAATCTAATTCTTGTCTCCTATTCATGCTATCTGTAATGTTTTGTGGTTTATGACAAAAGAGCTTAAACCCAATTGCAACTCCTTAAAGTTGTATGTCTTAAAATCTATTTTGCTATTGGAACAAAGAGCCAAGTAAATGTTTAATGTATTTGACAAGATTATAAATTTCATGAAAGGATAGGTCAAGTATGAGATTTAGTTTTGATGCAGATATCTAATTCACAAAGTAATAGGATAGATCAGGGGTCTTGATACATGAGATGTATCAATGATATCCAAGGATGTATGTTTGTGATTTGTGGAATTTCCCAATAGATAAGGCACTAATCAACTACATGATCTATATGTTTTTTGTTCATAACTTGGTTTTGGTGATAATCAACACATTAATCAAAATATTTTCCCTTTTATGTTGAAAAGCTAAAAGGATTTACCTGAACTTAGCTTATCAAGTTCATAGGTCATGTTATTAACTATTTCATGTCTATGTTGTTTACATGAGTATAGAAGAATTGGGGTTTTAATATGTTTTATCTAGATTTAGATGTATGCTTTAAGAACTGGTACCATATGAATGAATCTAAGGTTCACCCGTCTAGGTCTTGCAAAGCTTGAAGGAGTATAGCCTTATAGTTGGTCCTTGTGTTTAAATAATTATGTTGAACATAGAAATTAGCTACCACTAGATGTATTTTGTTCTCATCATTGGGTTTTTGAAACCTTTAGTTTTAAAATAGAAACAAAATGGAAACTCTTCTTGGGAGGTATTGAATATCTCTCATAGAGAAACCTTGAGAATCTAAAAAGAGATTCAATATAGTTGGAAGAAAGGCATGTAAAGAATTTTCTATGGCAACAAGGTTGTGAAGTGTTTTCCATTTCCTTTGTGAAGATTCATGTCTCCTAGTAATGTTTTATTCATTTACAACAATACCTTTGAAATTTGAATGCAAATTGTATTGTTACTAGCAAATTCATCTTCAATTAGTTCATCTATTCACAAAGTGCTATTGTAAAACCAAAGTCATAATTGATCAAAATTTTTCTCTCTTTCTAAGTGTTTGATGATTTACAAGTTTAACAAGTTTAAAGTTTGATTCAAATTTGTCAAGTGATAAATCATGTTTTAAATCTTGTCTCAAAAGTGCGAGTGGTAACTCTTGAAAGATCTCTGTACTAGTGAAAATTGGTTTTATGTGAATGTTTTTCAAGGATTTTCAACTTAGTAGTGTAGATTTGGAAGTTTTGTTTGTAAGAAGAACTTGGCAAGAAAAGAGAAATTATCATTTCTTGATTTAAGTTTAGGTGGTGTATGCATCTGCTATTGTAAAAAATTGAATGTTAGCAAGTTAATCACATCAAGGTATTTATTTTTCCTCTTCAAGGAGGTGGAAAATCTACATGGTTTTGATAAACAGTGTGAAGAAGTTGAGGTTTGCACCCATGACAAATTAGTACATCAAAGTTTAGCATTAACACTTAAAGTATTTTTTTTTTCATGAGATTTTCTTTCATGAAATTCAAGTGTTAAAATTTTTTGCCTCTATTTAATGACTTTTAGCACTAAGAGAAAGAGATAGAATTTTTTCTTTTCAAGATGGAATCAGATCTTAGATCTGAAGTTAGTTTACCAAGTAATGAAAGTGTGCTTGAAGATATTGTACAGATAAAAAGGAACTTCATAATGAGATTATCAGATTCATAAGAAATATGGTAGGAGATATCTAAGGTCTAAGAAATGATCAAGTTTATACAAAGTTCAAATCAACACTCATGGAGTTGCATTTATCTTTAAGACCTAAGAAATTGTCATGGTCTATTGTTTTCCTAGATACTTTTATGCCTAATTCAGTTGATTGGCCAGTACATTTGAGATTATAAAATATTTTGAATGTTGAAGATCTTTTCAAGAAATTTGAGAGTGATTTAAGTAGTAATGAATTTTGTACTAAATCCTTTGATAAAAAATTTAAATGTGTTGAACATAATAGTGAATGTAGTGAATCCATAGATGCTAACAATGTGTCTAGTGATTATGAAGAGATGGATTCTAGATCTAGTGAATCATATGATTTCAATAAACAAGAGAAAGATGGAAACATGACAAAAAATGAATCATGTAACAATATGTGTGAGAGAGTAGAAATTTACAACAACAATATGGATAACTCTTCTTGTGATGAAAATGAAAATGAAACATTTATTGTTTAGATATTGCATAAAGAAGAGGAAATATGTTGTAGTAATGATTTTGATTTTTTAGATTGTTATACTAATGGTATTGCTGTATATATTTTTCAGATCAGCCAGATTATGATCAAAGCCAAGGAGAATAGACTTGTGATGAAGTCTTGTTGAATGCTAATGAAAGTTTAGAACTATTGGCTTATGGTTATGAAAGGTATGAAATTTCTTTTACAGATGATCCATTTTTCCCTTGTTATGTTGATTCTCAAGATAAATTCCTTTCCCTAATGTTTGATACTGAAAGTGATATAAAATCAGAACATTCTTTATCAAAGTTTTGAGGTATATGTGATAATAGTTCAAGTGTCAATACACATGATGACTTCTCTTATGTGGAGAATACCACTAGGGAGAAATTTCATACTATTTCATATTCTTATCATGCTAATGACACTAAAGTTAGTTTTGATTATTCATATGACAAAGAGGAAAATGCTGGAAGTTGTAAATCTGATTGTGAGTTTCCCTTTTATGATGATGAATCTTGTGATGATAAGTTCAAAGTTCACTCTAATGAGTTGTTAGATGAAAACTATGATTATGATCAACATAATATATGTCAACACTTTCATGAGAGTTTTTCAAACTTGGTGACTAATCGGTTATTTGAGTGTGACAAAGTTTCAGCATGTGACAAATCTGATTGGATGAGTAACAAGATTGTAAGTGATGAGAAATTAGATTTTATGTATTCTTCAACTTGGTTACACAAGGTGAGTTGCAAACTCTTGACATATGTAACTTTTTGAATGAAGTAGAATATGAAGCCTTTGTGTTTCTAGTTGATAGCATGCATTAGTCATATATGGATGAAGATGTCCACTTTGATTCTAGTTTCTATGAGAATGCTGATTCACATTTTCATAGTGAGCATGATGTTGAAGTAAATTTTGATTGTTATATGCACTATGAGAGTGAAGAGAGTTATTTTGTTTTGCCAAGTGAGCTAATTCATAGTGTTGATTTTGTTGGTGAAACTAATGAGAATTATTTTTATAGATTGTATCATGAAAATGGAAATGAGAATAGGTATATGATAGAGATAAGAAGTTTTCTTGAAGTTTTGGTGGCCTAGGGCCATCATTTGTATAACTTAGAAGTAGTTTTTCTTTATTTCAATAAAGTTGTTTGAGAGAATGTTTTGGAGTGGTCTACTTCTTCCACATATATGAATCCTTGAAATTCTCACAAGGGACATGTATCCCTAGATAGAGTTGCTAATGGGACTCAAAATTGCATTCTAATTTTTGAGCACCGTTCTAAAATTTGAGCCCCTTTAAGCGCTTTTCATACATATGTAGCCAACCGTCATTTTGAGGCCTATGAATTTCATGTTTCTAAAACCTTTCATTTAGAATATCCTTGGGTCCAATGATGTTAAATTTTCATTTTGAATCATTTTGTAAAGTGTCATTTTGAGCACTATTTAGATCTACAATTTTTCTCAAGTGTCAAACAATGACAGGAAGCCTAGTTTGCATTTGAGTATCTTGCACCTGCTAAAGTTTCATGACTCACCACTTTGGGAGTGTTTGGAATGCATATAAAAGAAACTATATTTCATTTTTATAGACATTTTAATATGTTTTGATTAGGTTTTGAATCCCTCATAGCTGGTTGTCTATTGTTGTCATGCTAATGCATATTTCTTAGAATTTTGGGAAGTCCTGTTTGACTAGTTATAACTTTGACCTAGTTGAAACTAATGAGAATTTTTTTTGGAATTACATTCTAGGGGTTAGACACTTGCTATGTTCTAGATTCGAACCTATGAATAATCCATTTGATTAGTTTTTGAATGTGATTCCAAATGCAATTTGTAACATTTTACTGGTGTCTTAAAGTGCAGATTAATCAGTACCCTTGTTTGGGATGTCACAACTATGAATATATGATAGATGAGACCAAATGGATTGTACCACTATGATGTGAAAATCATAGTTTTTCTAGTGTTCCCAGTTTTGCAATTCTAAGTACCCCACTTTGACCCTTTTCCAAATGCATCCAATTATTTGTCATGAAAAAAAATCATGGACTTATAATATCTCTTAACAATGAACTAATATATGTGCCCAAGTATCTATTTGACTTGTTCTTAAAACCAAAATCAAATGCATTTTGTTGTTTTGACATGTTTGTTTGTAGGCAGTTCAAAGAAGGTAACTTCAATGGTTAGTATATTTTGATCCATACGTCCTCATGACACAAAATGTAAAAGGGTACAAGAATTTGGAACAAAGAATTAGTGTGTCAGAACTTAGGGCCTAATTTTTTGATTTGGTTAGTTTTTAAAGCCAGTCTCAGAGGCTTCTGGGAAGAAAATCATAAGTTGTAGAAAATGGTAAAATGATGATTTAGTGATCAATTTCAATTTTAACCAGTGCTAGATCATTAACTATTCAATTTCAAGGGTCACATGTTTTAGTTTGAATTTTTTTAGTTAGACCCGCTTTGGGGCCCAACCAGTTTCATCAATATAAATTCCAAGTTATTATAGAAGCAAAGGTGCAAATCAGGACGAATGCTATTC
This sequence comes from Cupressus sempervirens, assembly GCA_028749045.1. Classification (NCBI taxonomy): domain Eukaryota; kingdom Viridiplantae; phylum Streptophyta; class Pinopsida; order Cupressales; family Cupressaceae; genus Cupressus; species Cupressus sempervirens. The sequence goes on from CM053785.1 coordinate 200,212,908, forward strand.
TAAGTTGATGAATGTATCGATGAGTTTTATTTCAAGTGGTTTTCTCTTTTTTGTGCTCATTTTCTCAAATATGCTCAAGTTATCAATTTAGATCAAAGTGGAAACATGAAACAATGTACAAACATTCGAAGTATGAAGGTTATAGACTCATGAATCTTTGAAATAAAATCATAATGGGATAAGGGAAATTAAATATGAATCCATGGTAGAAATGGATGGCTCCATGCATACAAAAGAAGTAGCTACATAAGAAACACTATTAGACATCCACAATGAAGTTGAAGATTTGATTGACATTGCAAACTTAGGATACATCTCTATTTTCATGATCAATTGGACTATTGCCATTTCCCAGTCTTCCAGATATGTCTCCCAAGATTTTTTTTGCCATAAATAATATCTATGTCTCACCACTACACTTTGGCAAGAGGGAGAAAACTTAGTTCAAACCATTCAAATATTTTGTATGCATGTGTTGGTGAAGGTACTCACCCATATCAAAGCCCTTCAAAATATTTAATGGCTATTAAACGACTACCTCAACAATAGACATGTTATTAGGAGACTCAATTTTGATGATGTATGTTTAATGAGTGACGTTGAAGTTGTGAGATACTTGTCTACAATGCAAATGTAGGTGAAAAAAATTTCTCACATAAGAATAACATTAAATTAATGTTGATTGGGATGTCGATGAATTAGATATTGAGCTACTTGTAGATCTTGTGATTGGGCCTCAATGCAATGCTTCAAAGAACTTCCAAATCACTGCTCATGGTTTAGATTTTGGAATGCCAATATTTCAAGCTAGCTTCATCATGTGTGACACCAGAAAACTAACCATTTGTGGAGCTTTCTAGAATTTTTTCCCATTCACCTCAGATTTGTGGGGCTTATCTATGAGCATGTTTTCCCATAAACATTGACCATTCATCTCTAGTCAAAAAAACATTAATTTGCATAGATCATTGAGATGAAACATTAGCTAACACATGTACTGAAACCTTTAACATAGATGTGTATAACTATGAATGCCCAATTGCCTAGGTTATAGAGGTGAGTATCAAGTCTTGTATTGATTTTAGATGTTTCATAAAGGGGAATCAAGTGCATCAATATACCTCATCCTAAGTGCTCACAGGGATTGACCTAATCAAGATGATAGGAACCTAGGTAAGAATGTGAATAGACATGATGCAACAATCAAAATGCTCGAAGGCCAAGCTGATCCAAATTGTGCCTATCATTATTGAGGTAAAACATGGGAAGAATTTAAACCCCAAGGGAGATGATGGAGAGGGGCACGGTCATATGAGTCCCCTTTAAAACTCATACAAAAAATGTGTAGGCATAAAATAGATGAAACTCATTCATCATCTCCTCCCAAAATTTGTTAGTGCTTGTTTATAATTTTCTAGAAGTTGAAATCATTGGCTGTTAGTGATGAAAGAATACATGGTTATCAATGGCCTTTTAGGGAGAGGAAGCTACATTTTCATTCCTCTATAAACATTCCTGATACTCACTTTCTCATGAATAATGCAAAATATTGGAGTCATTACTACCACTTAGAAGAGATTTATCCCACATTGGGTGGGTAAGAGGCCTTTTTACTTTTTAAATACAAATTCACTCAATTGGCTATTGTCTTTAAGACATGAGCTCTTTTGAGCTGGACATGTGTGCATGGGACCCATTACCCAATAGCTAGCAACATGATGACAGTAAGTAATTTTTTAATCAAAACATAGGAAAGAATGATGACATCAGCAATGATGATATGACCAAGTGGATGAACTAGCACATGCCACATGGCACAAATTTTGAGGTAGAACCAAATTTCACAACATCACAATAGTTAAGTTGTGATTAGGCCTAGCCATAGTTAGGGCTAATTATGATGATAGAGAAAAATGGTTAGTTAATCACCAGGCATAGTTTCACAATAGTTAATGCCAGGTTAAATGAAATGGCTCCAAAGCTACAAAAATGCATGTTTTTCATGGTCACAACTCTTAATCCATGGTTAGGAAAATGAGCTTCGAAGGTGTGAAAAGGAGTTAATTGCATGGTCACTTAGGTTAAGCTATGGTTAAGGGTTAAAGCCACAAAGGTTCAAGAAGCTAACCTAAGGTGAGGATTTGGTGATGTAGTGAGTGAGGTGATATATTTAGCCAATAGAGAGTTGACACTTGGTGCCTAGATGGCAATGACTATGCAAGGATGAACTAATCAAATGGTGACATGTGTCATAGGAGTTTGACTAGGTTTGACCCAGATGCAAAAATAGAGGAAAAACTATAAAGTCATAAAATTAAATTTTTATTATTTTTCTATCAAATGTACATGCACCTTCAAATTTTAAAAGTTGAAAATGAATTTGAGATAATATAAAGTTCAAACTATATTGGAGTTCTAAATTATTCAAACTTTTAAAGTGTTCTAAACATGGCCAAGGGCTTAATTTTTCAAATCAACACTAGAAGGGCCATTTTTATCTAAAATATGGAGTTTTGCATACCACTAGAAAGGGGAGAAGATGAAATTTTCAAATCTATAGTTAGAATATGCATAGGTATTTAGTGGTAAAAGTTATATGTAGTTTTGTAAAATCTAGGGCATTCTCAGTAGAATGAGTGCTTTTCATGATTGAGCTTCAGAATCAGTTAGAAAGCAGAAAATGGAGTTTGTTGCTCTAGATTTAGGGAAAATATTTTTAAGAGTTTCATTTTTCCTCTAAAATCATTTAGAAATAGTTTAGGCATGAGTTTTAGTGAGATTTATATCTTCTTGCAAATTAGTTATATGTTCCATCTTCTGAAGATTTTTTGATCAATTAGTAAGGGTAAGAGGATATGATTTGATTTTTAGTTATAGGAAGAGATTAGAGAGAAGTTTTTCATCAATAGGTGGAAGTTTTTCAAGTGTACAAATGGCAACATCATATCAAATTCAGGATTTCTTCCATTCTTTATAATGTCTTCTCTTCTCTTTCTTTAGGGTTGGTTCTAGTTTATTGGAAAGTTTTCTATTGCTATGATACCACATAGTTGTTGATGATTGGTTGTTTCTAGGATATTGAGTGGAGCTCTAGCTATGATCCCACCATTCATTCCCAATATTTCTAATGATGTTACAGAGATAGTTCTAGTCTATTCAGCTATTTTATGAGCCATTTTCATTCATCATTTATGTATTTGTTTCAAGGAAATGAATAAAAATGTAGAAACATGTTTATCTTCAATCTAATTCCTATCTCCTATTCATGCTATAAGTAATGTTTTTTGGTTTATGAACAAAGAGCTTAAAACCAGTTGCAACTCCTTTAAGTTGTATGCCTTAATATGTTTTGCTATTGGGACAAAGAGCCAAGTAAATGCTTGATGTATTTGATAGGATTGCAGATTTCATGAATGGATAGGTCAAGTATGAGATTTAGTTTTGATTTAGATGTTTGATTCACAAACTAATAAGATAGATCAAGGGTCTTGATATATGAGATGTATGAATGATTGCCAAGGATGTAAGTTTGTTATTTGTGGAATTGCCCAATGGATAAGGCAATGATTAGCTACAAGATCTATATGTTTGTTGTTCATACATTGGTTTTGCTAATAATTACCACATTAATCAAAATATATTCCCTTTTATGTTGAAGAGCTGAAAGGATTTACCCACACTTAGCTTACGAAGTTCATGGGTCATGTTATTAGCTATTTCATGTCTATGTTGTTTACATGAGTATAGAAGAATTGGGGTTTCAATTTGCTTTATCCAGACATATAGGAAATGGTAGCATATGAAAAAATATAAGGTTGATGTAGGAGAATCCTAGGATGATGTGTTTTCTTTCTCACTTGTTTCCATTTTGTTAGTTGTTTCCTAGTTGTAGTCATTGCCTAGTTACAACCATTATCGAGTGCTAGTAATTTACAAGTATAAGACGAGTTGAAGTTATCCTATGTCATGTTAACATTCAGAGTTGCGTATTATCCCATCTCATTCTATAGTGTGTACCAAGTTCTATAGTGTGTGCCAAGCTATCCAATGGGTGCTAAGTGATCCTTCATGTGCTGAGTGATCCATTATGTTCTAAGTGAACTTGTTGATGCCAAGTGTCAACATTTTGGACTAGTTTTCTACGTTTTGGTTCTTAATGGGAGCCAACTTGCGAGATTAATTTCAATCATTAATTTTATGATAATATCTGGTCTTGGGATATTTGGAGACCATTTTAGGGTTGACCTTTTTTTTTTTTTATGTTCTAGAATCTTCTATAAGCCATTTTGGCAAGTATAAATAGGGTGTTTAGGCTTAGAGTTAGGAAACTTTTTGGGAGTGGAACTTAGAGATTTCAAAGGAATGAGAAAGTTTGATGTATATGTGTCTAGAAGTGTGAATTTGAAGTTGGATCTTGGATTTGGAATGTATTTTGTATCTAGCTATAACTAAGAAGGCCTTATAGCTAGGCATGTATGCTAATTATTTGATGAATCAATAAAAGAATATTGTTCTCTCCTCTCTCTCTCTCTCTCTCTCTCTCTCTCTCTCTCTCTCTCTCTCTCTCTCTCTTTGTAGTGCTATTCTCTTGTTGTGTTTGCTTTGGTTGTGTGTTAACTCTACAAGGTTGTTTTGGATTTTTGTGTGTGACTTTTTCCTTAGTTCTTCTTTCCCTCTATGTGTCAGAGGTTCACCCACCTAGGTCTTGCATAGCCTAAAGAAGGAGTATAGCCTTATAGTTTGTCCTATTGTCTAAATTGGTATGTTGAACATGGGAATTATATACCCCTAGATGTATGTATTTTCATCATTGGGTTTTTGAAACTTGATGTTATAAAATACCAACACATATGCCACTCTATTGTCATGGTTTGAAGAAGAAGGCTTATTAGGGCACCTATATGTTGGATGGCCTATTTGACCATAGTTATAACATTTTATACTAGAAAAGAAAGAGTTAGTTCTACCTGATTCTCTACCTCTATTAGATCCTCCTTGGTTACCCATCCCTCTCCTATAACCTCCTCTAGTAGTGCCTTTAGTGCTTTTCTCAGTGAATTTGGTCTAACCTTGGTTCCTCCACTCATTACCTCTACCTTGATATCCTCCTCTTTATCCCCTTTGATTTCTTCCCTTGCCTCATCTTTGAAGTTAGAATCCCCTTTCTTCCTATTTTTTTCTTCCACCTTTAGGGCTAGTTGATGGAATCTCTAAACAGTAGTAGGTGTCTAAAAATTTAGCTCCTCTTGGATATTCCACTTTAGACCACTGAAGTATCTGGCCACTTTTATTGGCTCCTCTTCTTGTTTATTGGAACCATGAAAAAACCTTTGAAAATCCTCTGTATAAGAGGCCACATCTATGTCTTTCTTCTTTAGTCCTTGTCTCCTCTTGTGAAGTTGAATCTCATAGTTCTCTAGTAGGAAATTCTCCGTTAGTTTAGTTATCATTTCATTCCAATAGGCTACAGGCTTCTTACCCATCCCAATCCTCTCATCATGGACATATCTCCACCATGTTAATGCTAACCCCTAGAGTCTTCACTTAGCCACCCTAACCTTTTGTGCCTCTGTCACTTCTTCACATTCAAAATGATTCTCCATCCCATCTATCCAATCCATTACTACATCAATGTCTATCTTCCCACTAAATAAGGGTACGCCTTCCAAGGCCTTCCCTCCTAGGGCTTTTATGGCTTTCAAGAAAGTATCTTCATTCAAGATAGGGTGTAATTTAGGGACAACATCTTACTCTTCTATATCCTTACCCCTATCATTTCTTTCTTCTTCCTTTTTCTTGGCTATATCAACAACTGCATCCAAATTTATCTTCACATCTTCTAAGGTTTCTTCAAGGATTCTATTCCTCTTCTTTTTCTCATCAACCTCTTTGGCTAGCTCTACATTTTCCACCATGTTTGACTTACCCATTGATTCCCCAGTAGCCAAAAACATATACTAGGTTCCCATATCTTTAACCCACTATGATACCACTTAGATGTACCACTAATCTTTTTTCTACCCCAACTCACACTAGGGCCTCCTTAGGTCTTTCTTCTAACCTAATAGGGTTAATCACTACCCTATTCTCCTTATCTTCACTATAAGATCCTATATCCTTCAATAAGTCAACATCAATTGAAAAGAGCTACAACTCCATCCATTGTTTCCTAGGCTTGCACTAGCCCTAATGCTTCCTCTGCACCAATTCTGATTCCTACATCCTTTTGATTAGTAGATAATCCAAAAATAGGCATAGGCCTTTTGAAGGTAATTTGAATCCCTTCCAATATCTAAATCCACTTTTTATATTGGAACCCTAATTGAGTTCACAAAAACACATTATTTGCTTCCCAAATAGCCAAACAAAGCTATAAGCAATTAGCCTTACTATTGAGGAAAATATTGAATAACTTGAAAAAGTCCTTAACAAGGAGGGGAACTAAGTCTTGATCTAGTCACCCTTTTGAGATACCTAAAATATTTCTAAGTTCTTTGGCCCCCAATCTATCCATACAACATGACCTATAAATGTGCCTAAAAATTAAGGTTTTAAGGATTTTTAAGCCTATCTAGCAAGAACTTAACTTTCACCTCCTAAAACATTTCACCAATACCTCTAATTAATTTTGGGACTCTTATTCTCATTCTACTACCTTCCTCCAAGATTAATTGAAGCTATCTATGCATTTAATCCCTCCTAACACCTTTGCAGTCCACTATGATCCCTAGCCATACAATTGTGGCTCACCTAGGGAATCACCTTCAAAATATGATCATTTATTTCTAGGGCCCCTCCTTCATTGTAAAAAAATTGCATGGAGTCATTTTCCTAATCCCAAAAGGCTATATAGGTCCTATGGTGGGAAGAGGCTCTATGACTCCATCTTGGCCAACTACATGGTTTAGGACAACAAAATGACAAGAAACAAAATAATTTAACCAACTAACTAGAAATCCAAAAAACTAAAATCTAACACTAAAGATAATCTAGAAAGGAATTATACTAACATTTCTACTAGTTATTAAGATGGAGATGCCACTAGCTAGATTATTAATTGGAACAAAAGTGTGATTTACTTTATCAATGTTAGTGAAGCTAGACAATTAAAGATTAAAAGAATTATTGGGTGTGAGAGTAGTTCTTTGCAAGGCACTTAGCTGGGGTTACCTATGGGTTTATCCCCTCCTAACAGTTTTTGGAATTCTTTGATTGATAAGATTCATGTCAAACTTGCTAGCTGGAAGGGTTCTCTCCTCAGTTAGGTGGGGAAGGTGATTGTTTTGAAATCTATTCTTCAAAGTGATCCACTTTATGCCTTGAGTGTCTTTAAGATTCCAAGAAAGTTTTCTGTTGCTATTGAGAAAATTTAGAAGACCTTTTTGTGGAATGGTATGGAGTCTAAAAAGAGAATCCCTCTTATTGCTTGGGAGAATGTTTTTATTCCTAAGGGGAAAGGTGGACTTGGGCTACGAAGGATTTCTACTATGAACAAACTTTTACTGGCTAAACTTCTTTGGAGATGGCATAAGGAAGAGGGTAAATGGAGAAACATTTGGGCTGATAAATACAATTTGGATAACTTTGATTTTTAGCATTTCATTTTTTCTAATGGTGATCAAGGGGGATCTCAGATATGGAAGAATACTAGAAAATTTAAACATATATTAAGGAAAGGAGTTAAATGGAAGGTTGGTAATAGATTGAAAGTCCTTTTTTGGGATGACATTTGGATTTTGGATCACCCCCTTTGTGCTGACCCTAGATGGAATGGCTTTATGGTGCAGTATAAGAATCAGTTTGGTACTTTGGTTAGTGATTACTAGAATAATGATATGTGGGTCAATCTTCTTAGGATGGATCTAAATTTGGTGGAGCTTCCTAATTTCCTGAATGCTTGTTGTTTGAATCATGAAGAGGATGGTCTGATTCTAAAAGATGATCCTAGTGGAGAATACTCCATTTCATTTGTCTACAAAAATTCTTTTGAGGATCATGATGTACCTTGCTAGGCTACAACTTGGGTGAAAGGTATGACTCCTAAAGTTAATATTTTTTTTGGATTCTTTTGCAAAACAAAAATTTAACTCTTGAAAATCTTAAGAAGAGGGGGTTTTTCATTGTCAATCGATGTGTCCTCTGCAAAAATGATGGGGAGTCATTGGACCATATTATGCTCCATTGCTCCTTTACTAAGCAGGTGTGGGATTTTATTTGGAGTTTGATGAACATGGACTAGGTTTCCCATGCTACCATCCAGCTGTTCTTTTCCTCTTAGAGAGCTCCTTCCAAGAATACTTTAATTATCAAATTGTGGGAACTTATTCTTCCTTATCTTTGCTGGGGTATATGGAAGGAACGTAATGACAAAATCTTTAGAGGGGTGGAATCCAATCCTACTCAGGTTTTCCATAAAATCAAGGTCTTTTTGCATGAAAATATCAAAATTTGTGGTAAGGGATAGCAACCTTTGAATGAATGGGATGCTAGGATGATGAATAACTGGAATATTAGGAATATGATTTTGAATGCTAAAGATCCCAACCCTAGGGAAAGTGCTAGATGGGATTGGCCTCTGACTAATTGGTTCAAAATTAACTTTGATGGGGCCTCAGAAGGGAACTCAAGCATTACTAGTTGTGGAGTGATGATTAGAAATTCTAACGGGGACTTTGTTGGTGGTATGGTAATACCTTTGGGTCATCAAACCAATCATGTTGCTGAAGCCTCTACTGCTCTTTATGGTCTTATTTATGCTAAAGATTTGAACTTGAAGAACATTTGGATTGAAGGTGACTCCCTCAATATTATAAACTGCTTAAGAAAAATTTATCCACCTGCATGGACCATTAGTAATATTATGTCTAAGACTAGTTAAATTATTAACTCCTTTCAAAATTGCATTATATCCCATAATTATAGGGTAGCTAATGATTTAGCTGATTGGGCTTCGAATGTGGCATATTGTAATGATCAAAAAATCATATGGGATTCATATGACACTTTACCTATTGATGGCTACAAGCTTGTTAAGAAAGACAAATGGAAATCTTGGCAAAATTCCTTTAATTATGATGTTGTCAGAGAATTATGATCTTAACTCCTTTGGAGTGACGTGGGCAATTATGTTTAGCAATGTGGGCAGAACACATGATTTTTGGGTTTCCTCTTTCTATCCATGCTTAGGTAGTGGTTTTTGCAAAGTTTTTGGGGACTTTTAGTGCATGCAAACTAGTACTTTTGTTGGAGAGTCATGGGAGGTAAGAGGAAATGGGTCAAACCGCCTAGTTGTGTGGATTGGAAGAAGAAAACTAAGGTGTGGGATATCCTTAGGCGGGGCAATTTTACTGGTTACATGGAGAGACTCAAAGGTAACAACCCAACTATTACGCACCAATTTGTGAAATCTTGGAAGGATGGTTCTATCATGGTCAGGAACTAGAGGCTGGAGGTTATAGAAGAAATCATAGCGGAGGCAATGAGTTTGGAGTTGGATGGGTTGAATTTCTACAAGGAAAGGAAGATCTTGGATAAGGCGATTGATGACTTTGTCGAGACCGAATAAGAATGAAATTGACTGGTTAAAATAGGTACTTCTTATTTTAACCTAGCATTTGTGTCTCATTCATGGCAGTTTGTGTTCTATGTTATTATGGAATATCTGACTTTGGATGGAAGATATACAAAACTATATGGTTACCATTTTGTGTTGGCAAATCATTTTCATCATGACATTAGGGTTAATTTTCCTTCATACCTATTGCAATATCTCACCAATTCTACCCTAGCTATTCAACATGACCTAATTAGTGAACATGTTTGTCATGAAGGATTAATGGTTTTGATTATGAATGTGGTGAAATCTAATTTTTTTTTGAAACCTAGAAATTTTAAAGGGAAAGATCAAGATATCGAAGGAAGTATTCTGGAAAAGGGCTACGACTCTGAGACATAGATGAGGTAGAAGGGGGTCTAGTTAATCCTAAAAGAGGTTCGAGTGGTAGCACTAAAAAAAAAAGGTAGAGTGTTGAGAAGGATGATTCTAATCAGGAAAGGGAAAGTGATTTTGTTGATGAAATTGTTAGAGAACATGCAAAAAATAGGGGATGTAGCAAAGGGAAGGGAAAAGGTCATATTGATGAGAGGGTTTCTCCTCTATCGAATGATGAGCCCCTTGCTAATCATTTGGAAAGAAAAAGAAAGTCTTTATAGTGATAGGAAAACAAAGAGGTGAAAACAAGGATTGAGGCTTCTAACTTTTCTGATGATGGTGAATAGGGGTCCAAATCTAATGGAGGTGATTGTGTTGGTGGTGGAACTAGGCCCTCTAAAGGCTTATTTGGTAACCCTAGTTCTATAATGAAGGACATCGACATTCTAAAACATAAAATGGTGCTATTGAACAAAGAAATGGAGCATCTTAGCAAGATGGCCAAAGGGGAAAGAACATTAGGTTAGCATATTGAAAAGCTCTTGGAGGTCATAGGTAATGCGAAAGAAGTGAAAAATTTGATGCATAAGATCCCTGTATTGGAAGCCAAGCAAAAGGTAATGGACAAGGACATTAGCAGTATCCAGGGGAAGGTGTCTAAATTTGAAACTAGGCTACGTAACATGGATAAAAAACTCAGAAAATTGGGGGATAACATGACTAGCCTCCTAAAAAAGAACGAGGCAGATAAAAGTTAGGTTTCTCCCTTAGGAGCAGACTCTCAAGGTCCTAGCAAGCGTACTTGGGCCAATTCAAAGAAGATGGAGGAAACCACTAAGAAGGACGAGGTGAATTCTACTTCTAGACTATGCATTCTCTAGTGGACCAGATTGTGCATCTAATTAATACTCCTTATTTGGTTGGTTGCTTTTCCTTTGTTGGTCTTTTGCTATCTTTTCCAACAATGTTGTCTGTGACCTCTTTTTATTTTCTGAGGTCTATTTCATGTTGTTTGTTTGTTCTCTTTTAGGATACTTTCTTAATAATCTACTGATGTAAGGTTTTGGGTCCTTTAAAACCTATTTTTACATAATCAAAACATTTCTACTAGTTACCACACTTCATTCAATCCAATAAAAAGCCAAAATACTCAAAAAGCAAGAACTATCACTATTATTGCTTTGTTTTAGTCTAGATACACAAAACCAAAAATTCTTCCAACCCCTTGATCATGTTGGGCATAGACTTAAATAGTTTTCCAAGATCCAACACTAAATTCTACCCTCAAAGTTTCTCTAATGCAACAAAAAATTGTTAATGTTGTCAATGAAAACATTGACAAGTTTTGAGCAACTTTTACATCTTTTTCAATGTTTCACTCAAACTTGTCCCAAAGGCTACCAAACTTCACCAAAATCCTAAAAAGGACTTAAAAAATGTAAAAAGGACCTTAATCCTCTTATTTTTCCATTCTACCCTCAAAATCAAACAATTAGCCTATTTGACCTAAAATGGACAATTCTTGCAACTAAGGCCTAACATGCCTTCCTATTGTTGACATTATGGTCAATGTTTGCTTATTAGTGAATCCAACTTCATCAATTGGTTAGTAGCTACTAAGATTATCCTATAGTTTACAATTTTAACTGGGTAATCTAGGTTCTACCAATTCATACAGATGTTATCGAGTTCCAGAATCAACATTCAATTCATGCAGAATAGTATCTATCAAGTTCATCAATGAAAGTGAAAATTGAGCTTCGTAGTACTAACTAAGTTGCACAGTGTCAACCATGTTCTCTAGTCTCTACTAATTTCACACTATCAGTGATGTGAATTTATTGTTGATTGAGTCAAAGAGTGTCAACCAAGTGATTCCATTTATATGTTGAGTTTTGTAGTGCTTACTAAGTCACCGGTGCTGACCAAGTTTAGGCTATTCTGAATTGATTAGTATGAACCAAGATTCTATGTCTACTGAGTGCATGATGATGTTGAGTGTTGACAATGGTTGCCAAGTATCAGAGCCTCACCGAGTTTTTCTTCAAAACTTGAATGCCAGTAGTTGGGCTAACTTTGTGATCTTGATTGAAACTTATGTTGTAGCTAACTTTGATGAATTGTAATTTGGACTGGTATATATGTAATGTATTGTATCACATTCAAATAAGAATATAGAAGAATATATGATGCAAATATAGATAGTAGAATTGCAAAGTGAAAAGGCTACAAGTAGTATAAGGGACATAAAAGATATATCTATTAAAACAAGGTGATCATTACATTTCAAAGGAATCTCAATCAACAATTTAGAGTTGTAGATTAGAGATCAACCACTGGTTCATTCTAATAGGTGTATCAACTAAATCCTTTAACCAGGTAGACCTAATAGTATTTGTCAAATCTCTTTACTGAGTGCATACTTCATTGTATGTTTTGTAAATCCTTTTACAAGGTGGACCTAGTGGTCCTTATTGCTCCTAATAGGGAAGATCATTAGAGGTGATCAATTGTAAGCTTTAACAAGCCAAATTTATACTATAGTACTAAAGATTGTGGGTATCATCCCCACCCTAGTTTTACTTTCTATTTGGAAGGTTTCTAGGTCACCATATCTTGTGTCAATATGTTATGAATGTTTTACTAATTTCATTATTTCATGCATGCAAATTAGATCAGAATATTTTACAAAGGATTAATTGGTGAAATAAGTTGAAGTTTTATTGGTTCCTAATTCACCTTGGGCTCTTAGTAACCTTTCCTACCTCACATTTCCAACAATTGGTATTAGAGAAAGTGAATGCAAGGAGAAACCTAAGTTTGAAGGTAAATGTCACAAGTGCAATAAACATGGACACAAATCTTCTGATTACAAAACCAAGATATTGAATCCAATAGAATAGATTGTGAAAGATATATTTACATGGGACTACAACACTTGGTGTAGATGCCACTACCATGGAGAATTTGGGCATATTGGAGAAAATTGTGTGAAACATCACGAGGACAAGGGACACCACTAGAAGATGATTTATTTGTACAAAACTTAGACATCTTGCCAAGAACTATATGAACACTAGAAGAGTTGAGGATGAAAGGAAAACTAGAGCTGACAACAATTAGAAAGTAGATGAGGAAGTAATGGATTCCTAAATCTTCTAAGAATGCAAGTCTAAGTCATGAAGTAGATGTCACTCAAGAGTTGGGTGACTCAAGCATGTCAACTTGAATTCCCATGGGAATAACTAGAATTAAGACTCTAAAGTAGACATCTCACATCAATTCTAGCTAACAAGAAGGAAAGATCCATATCAACATTTAAGATGCAAAGGAATCATCGAGTGATTGAAAACATTTGAGACCTTATTGAGCTAGGTCAGGTTACAAAGCCTTGCCAAGCTAGGTCAGGATACACTAAAATCGTTGTGTAGACATTGAACTATGAATGAATCTACCAAGCATTAAGGTTGAACCAAGTGGAAGATAGTCTTTCACCAAATGAGCAATTATACCAAGAATTTATGGCATTTGAAAGGTGGAAATTGTTAAAAGGAAGGAAATAAAATTCATTTATCATCAGGAATTTTTGAAGAGCTATTTGCAAGGAGCAATTTCTGTGCTTCCAAGTGATTTGTGTATTTTTGGCTGAAGATTTTTGTGTTTTCATAAACCCTACCAAGCATGGCATCTTCTAGCAACAAAACCAAGAAAGGATCTGAGATGTTGATTCATGGAATTGAATGGAATGCACTATATTTCAATATGAGTTTGATAATTATAGAAGTGATTGACTCAACTAGAGCTCAATCTTAGATTCTACCTAAGGTATTACTTGTTAATGATATCTATTCAGATTTTCACTATTTGATACACGAACATGGAACCCTAGAGATGAATGAGTCTTTGAAGATGTTATGTGTTAATGGTGTGTTGAAACCTAAACATCAACTTTTGGAGAGAAAGGGTTTGACACACATTTTGCATATGCCCTCAGATTTTAGAATCAAATGGATCATGTTTATTCTCATCTATGTACACAATGGGTAGTTATGGTTGGAGTAGCCTATTCTAATCAGAAATAAAATGATTCATAGAATAATAGGGCTCCCAATATTGAACAAAGCTAAGACTATCAAAATGCTAAGTTAGGTAGAACTAGAAAATACGACTCTTGCCAAGTGGGATGGAAGAAGAATGAAGATCACCAATGTGATTGACATGGAGCTAAAATTTTGAATTCATGTGATTGCCCATAAGATATATAGCTCTAGTCATCTCAACATCATGTCATATAGTGAAGAACAACATGTACTTTGAAGCCATCAAGCTCAGAGAAAGCTTCTACCGAGTTGGCTATGGTAACCACTACAACACCATGCACCCAACCAATCTCTACATCTATTTAGTTGAGTACCATATTGAATAAAGTTATCAATACTTCATCTAATGAGAAGCTAGTGCTTCCACCATCATCAAATTTAGCTACACAACAATGAGGCATTTCTACCATTAGTGAAATAACTACTTTTATTGCTAGCCCTTCTATTTTCACTATTATTACAATTCAAAGTGTGCAAATAGTTAGTACAAGGATAGTTAAGATCAAGTTTTAGCTAAATACTAAAGTGTTTAGTAAGGATAAAGTAAAGAAGAAGACATTGATCTTGATGAGGATATCATTATCTCAAATTGGGTTATCTCTACTCTAAATCCTAATCAAATGAATATAGTGGGTGAACTGTTGCAAAAGAGAGATAAGAAATAGAAGCTTAGAGTAGAAAATAGGAAAGAAAACCAAGTGCTTGAAGATGTAAAGAACATACTTATGGATGCATTGATTATTGAGGTTGATAGTACACAAAATATTTTGTATCAGTTGGCAGAAGTTGTCTAGAAATTCAATGAAGATATGAATGGATAAGAAAATTTATTACAGAGGGTAGAGAGGAAATTTGAGAACAAAGTATTGGAGCCAGGTAGCATAGAAAATTGTAATAAATCAAGTAGAATTGTCTACTACTCTTAGCTCATTGGAAACCTCTGCAAATAATGTTACTTCATTATTTATAAAGTTGTGTGATACATCTATCTTCATCGAGGAAATCAAAGATAAACTATCTAATATAGATGAAGACTTGAAGGCAAGTTCACACCATTTTTCACTTGACCCAAGCTACAATTCTGCTCACTATTCAAAGATCAAATTTTTGACTAATCTGCAAGAAACATTATTAAGGGAAGAAGCCAATATAAGAACCACACTTGTAGATATCCAAGGTATGATTATTCCAAACATGGGTGCATTATAGAAACACATTGCACATGCCAAAACTCTCATCCATGACAATAACTTCTCCATAGCTGATCATATGATGGAGTTATCAACAGAAGTATAGATTTCATGTCATGAAAGAAAGGTGCTACAAGAAAATTGGGACAAGAAAATGGCACTAATTTTAAAGGTACATTCTGACTTCTTGTCACATTTTGGCATCAACATGTAGTATACACCTTTGGCATTTATGTCAAAAAGGGGGAGAAGATGTGATATATAAAGGGGAGAAGATGAGATATATAAAGGGGGAGAAGTATAAGAATATATATATTGAGAAAGTATAATATGTGTATATATGCATGGGGGAGTAGCATAATATTATACATATACATGTATAGATAATTAGAAAAGATCTTTTACAAAAGAAATTTTTGAAAAATTTCAAAAAAAAAGTATGTTACCAAGTTGAAGACACATAATGGAAATAAAGAACATTTTGACCTAAAAATTTTGAGTATTCAGTTTTGGATTGATAAGTGTTTTTGTCACTAATGCCAAAGGGGGAGATTGTTGACATTATGGTCAAAGTTTATTTATTAGTGATTCACACTTAGTTAATTCGTTAGTAGCTACTAAGCATATCCTATAGCTTGCAGTGTTAACTAAGTAATCTAGGTTCTACCAAGTTCTATAGTTGCTACCAAGTTCTAGAATCAACATTCAATTCATGATGAGTAGTATCTAGCAAGTTCATTAATGACAGTGCAAACTGAGCTTTAGAGTACTAACTAAGTTGCATAATGCCAACTATTTTCTCCAATGTTTACCAAGTTTGCAATGTTAGTGATATGAATCTAGTGTTGACCAAGTCAAGGAGTGTCAACCAAGTGACTTAGTTTATATGGTGAGTTTTTCAGTGCTCAATGAGTCACCAACATTGACCAAGTTCAAGCTACATTAAAGTGATTAGTATGAACCAAGATTCTATGTCTATTGAGTACATGACAATACAAAGTGTTGAAAATGGTTGACAAGTATCAGAACCTCACTGAGTTTGTCTTTAGAACTTAAGTGCTAGTAGTTGGGCCAAATTTATGATCTTGATGGAAACTTATGTTGTAGCCAACTTTGATGAATTGTAATTTGGAATGGTATAAATGTAATGTATTGTATGACATCCAAATAAGAATATAAAAGAATATATGATATGAATATAGAGAGAAGAAGTATGAAGTGAAAAGGCTACAAGTAGGATAAGGGAAAACAAAGATTTATCTATCAAAGTAAGGTGATCATTACATTTCAAAGGAATCTCAACTAGTAAATTATAGTTGCAAATTAGAGATCAGCCACTGGTTCATCCTAATAGGTGTATCAACTAAATCCTTTAATCAGGTAGACATAACAGTCTTTGTCAAATCTTTTTACTAAGTCCATACTTCATTGTATGTTTTCTAAATCCTTTTACAAGGTGGACCTAGTAGTCCTTATTGCTCCTAACATGGTAGATCATCAATTGTAAGCTTAAGCAGCCAATTTTATACTATCTTACTAAAGCTTGTGGGTATCATCCCCACCCTAGTTTTACTTTCTATTTGGAAGGTTTCTATGTCAGTATGTTATGAATGTTTTACTACTTTCATTATTTCATACATACAATTAGATTAGAATATTTAATGAAGGATTAATTAGTGAAATAAGTTGAAGTTTTAGTGCTTCTTGATTCACCCCCCCTTGGTAACCTTGCCTACCTCACATTTCCAACACCTATACCTAATACTTCCCACCTTAGGATCTAGCTAGTCCCTTTATTAATCTAGCGGTGTGGCTAGTACCATTACAAGACACAATAACTTAAGAATACTAGTTCTTCATTCAACCTTACTTAAGTGCCCCTGCACCATACTCTCGAACAAAGGAAAACTATGTGACTCCTATGGAAAATAAATCAATGGAGATGCCTAATTTGTTGAAGTCTTCCTCAATAATTGAAGTTGTCTTTGAATTTGGGTTATGTTTTGACTTCATGAGGTGTTCCATGCACACCTTATGTCTGATGGCCTTCTTGACTCTAGAGTCTAACACTTATTCAGCTTCTAGTTTTCTTGGTGAAGGTATCACTGTAGGTTCTAGATCAGCATTGACTTCTTGAATATTGTGAGAAATTTGGGGCAATGGACCTTTGAACTAAACTAAATGTTGCACATTGAAAACATGAGAAATGCCCAAATTTGATGGAAAATTCACCTTATAGGCATTGGCCCCATATTTTTCTATGATTTTACAAGGCCCCACTCTCATCTTCATTTTTGTTGGCACACCTTTCTGTAATCTTGATTTGTTCAAGTGCACCATGAAAATATCTCCAATAGAAAATTGAATGTCTCTTCTCTTTTCATCCACCTTGGCTTTCAAGTTTTGTGTGCTATCTTGGATGGTCATCTTTACCTTCTCCTAGATTTTTTCCATAGTTTGAGCAAAATCCTTAGCATGACCACTCCTATATTCCATGCCTCCAAGATCTCTCAACTCACATATACCCCTTGGATGCATCCCATACACAATCTCAAATGGGCTTTTGCATGTGGTTCTATTCCTATTATCATTGTAAGCATATTTTTCTTGAGGAATGATAACATCCCATGTTTTCCCATATTCCTTAGTTAGGAACCTCAAGAGATTACCCAACACCCTATTAACCATCGTATTCTAGCCATCTATTTGAGGATGGTAGGCTGATCCAAATGAAAGGTTTGTACCAAATCTTCTCCACAAGGTCTTCCAAAAATGGCTCTTGAACTTTACATCCCTATCTAAAACAATTTTCAATGGAAGTCCATGAATCCTCACAATAGTCTTAAAAAATAAATGGGCAATGTTGCTAGCATCATTGGTAGTCTTGCATGGTATAAAATGCCCCATTTTATTGAATCTGTCCACCACTACATAAATACTATCATATCCCTCTTTTTTGGGTAGATCTACTATGAATTCCATGCTCATACACTCCCTTGATCTATTTGGGATTGATAATGGTTGATTTAAACTTGCATTTGTCATTCCACCCTTGGCTTTCATATACACCATGCATTTCTCAACATACTTAGTCTCATCCTTGACTAGTTTTGGCCAATAGAAGAGTCTTTGGACTAATTCAAGGGTCTTTTTCACACAAAAGTGACTACTTAGGATAAAATTATGGTTTTCCTAAATTAGGTTTTCCCTTATTGATCCTCTTGTGACACATAACTGATTTCCCTTAAACAATAATCAATTCTGCAAAGTAAATTCAGAGAACTTGCTATGGAAATGTTTCTCAAAATCAGAACATAACTTATATGACTCTGCAAAATCTCCATCCTCCTTATAGATATTCTTGAAACTCTCTATCCCAATTCTATGCAATTTAACTATTTGGACACTTAGTAATCTCCTCCTCAATGCATCTACTACCTTGTTCATTTGCTCTTTCTTATTCTTTATTGTGAAAGTGAAGGCTTGTAAGTGTTCCATCCATTTCAAATGCCCATTAATCAACTTTTCTTGAGTATTAATATAAATTAGGGCTTGATTATCAATAAATAAAAAACAATTACATGGGAAACAAATGTCTCCACTTAATAAGTGACTAAACTAAGGCATACATTTATAGGTCATTAGAAGAGTATTTCTTCTTAGCTTCATTTAAATTTTCACTAAAGAAGGCTACTGAACTACCTTCTTGGCTCAACACCCTCCCTAGTGCTAAGCCACTTTCATTACATTCTATGGTGAAGAGCTTCTCAAAACTAGGCAATTGCAAGATAGGTTGGGTAGCCACTTATTTCTTTAGAAACTCAAAGGATTTCTCTTCTTCTAAAGTCCATTTGAAGTTAGACACTACCCCACCCTTAATGGTATCAAAAAAAGGTGCACGTATTCCACTAAAATTCCTAATGAATTTTCTATAAAACTAAGCTAGACCATGAAAACTTTATAGCTCCGTAGATGTGGTAGGTGATGGCCAATTGAGAATAGTTGCAACCTTCTCTCGATCCATCTTCAAGGACCCCTTTGACACCACAAAGACTAAGCACACAAGCTCTTGTTTGAAAAATGCACATTTCTCAAGGTTAATAGCAAGCTTCTCCTCATGTAACCTCTACAATACAACTTACATATGTGTAATGTGTTCTTTCTTGATCTTTCTGAATATTAGTATATCATCTATGCTAAGAATAAAGTGTCTCAACCTTGGATAATTCCTATTCTTATTTTTTGTTTTGTAAATGTATTTTTTGCAAATAATGTAATTAAGTGTGAGTGTACATGTCTATTTGGCATGATCATGTGTCACTCCACTTGCATGTGTTACCATCATGAAGTATGATGGATTCCTATGACACGTAAGAGCTATCTTTGCAAAATTAAATTGTGTGTAAGGAAATCATGAATAAAATAGTTATGATAGATTCCTATGACACATAAGGGCTATCTTTGGAAGATTTAATTCTATATAAGGAAATCATTTCCAAAATGGTTATGATGGATTCCTATGATGCATAAGAGCTATCTTTGAAAGATGTCCTAAAAATGGAAAGTGCATTATATAGGCACTTTGAGGGCTGTGGATAGTTGGGAATGTGAGTGTGTGAGTAGTGTATTGTTGGTTTCTACTAGATAAGTCTTCCATGTTCTAAAAAAGCTTGTACTTTAAGTGTGTTTTAATCTTTGAGTTGAAGATAGTACATTATGTAGGTTTTGGAGGGGTGGAGTTGTTTTATTGAAAGGTTTTTTCCCACAGGCATATCTCTGTGTTTATGTGTTATTATTTCTCTATCTATTTTCAGTATTCATGGTTGACTATAATATTATTATTTATATAATATTGAATCTCAAATTGTAAGGATTTTAAAAGTAATTTACACAATACTTTCCTTAAGAGATTAGTGTAGGAAGTTGTTTCCACACCTGAGTTTCCTTGCAAGTGGTATTGGACCAAGATCATAGTTGTTGGGTAGGGTTTTTTGAGCTAATCTCAAGGTAAGTGGGATTTTTATGTAGAGAATTTTGAATCTTATTTTCCAATTGAGATAGCTAATTCATCATATAGAAAAATGGAGGTGAAGAAATTTAATGGCAGTAATTTTGAGTTGTCGAAACTCAAGATGGAAGACTTGCTTGAAGTTCGTGATCTATGGGAGTTGACTTCACTTGATGTGAGACCTAAAACAAAATCTCAAGTAGATTGGGATCTCAAGGATTACAAAGCTAAGGGTCTCATTTGACTCTGTCTAGCTGATTTAGTGATCTTGAATGTTCTTGATGAGAAGACTGCAAGACAAATCTCTACTGAACAAGTTGTTCCTAAGAAATAAGTTTTATTCTCTAAGAATGGAGGAAGGAGGATCTATTATGGATCATTTAAGTGCTTTTAATTTACTGATTGCACAGTTGGCATCATCTAGTGTGAAGATAGAGGAGGAGGGTCAATGTATGACCCTATTATGTTCCTTGCCAGATTCATGGGACCATCTTGTGATGGCTCTTGGAAGTACTTTAGTCACTTTTAGAATGGATGATGTGGTGTCTTCATTGTTATTTGAGGAGATGAGGAGAAATTCATCATATTTGGCTAAGGAAGCTCATGGTAGATCCAAAAATAGAGGCAAGCAAAATGATAACAAATCTGGAAAGGGTAGATCCAAATCCCATGGAAAATAAAAGACTCTTGGAAAGTCCAAGGAAAAATGCTGGAACTACGGTAAGATTGGGAATTTCTATAAAGACTATAAAGAGCTAAAGAAGATGAAGAAGGCCTCAGATTTAGGTTCATAAAAATCTCAAGAAGATGGCAATGCTTTCGTTACAACCTTGAAAACGCATGCATCTGACGATGTGTGTATGATAAACTTGGGTGCTTCTTTCCACATGACCTCTCATTGAAGATGGTTCTTAGAGTATGAAGTTTTTGATGGTGGAAAGGTGTAACTAGGTGATGATCCTCACCTAAAGATAGTTGGATGAGGATGAGTCACTATCTGATTCCCTGATGGATGAGTAAAGGGGATCAATAAGGTAATGCACATCCCTAGTTTGGCATGAAACATATTATTTGTAAGTATGCTAAATGATGTAGGTGTGCTACTTGTTTTTTCCATAGATAGATGTAAGATGATGAGAGGAGCTATGGTGCTTGCTAACAGTACTAGGAGAGGTACTCATTTTTTAGGTTGATGCATACATTTCTTAGTGTATTAGTTCTTATGTTTCAAAGAAGAGAGAAGCTATCACATCATCCCCACCATCTAAAAAAGTAGTAAAGAAGACTATGATTATTGGTTTTGATGGAAGTGCAACATGTGTACCTAAGGGTGCAAATACATTGAAAGGAAAGGTTCCTGTAGAAAAGACAATGTTGTGGCATATGAGATTTGGCCACATTGGTGAGAAGGGTCTCAGAACCTTGAAGAACAAGAACCTCATTGAGGGGTTAAATGATTGTAATCTTGAGTTTGATTTCTGTGAACATTGTGTCTATGGTAAACAAAATTATGTTCAATTTTACTCTAGTTCTCAAAAATCTTCTAATGTTTTGGATCTTATTCATTTCAATGTATTTGGTCTTGTAAAAGTTCCTTCAATCTCCAAGTCTATATTTTTTGTATCTTTCATAGATGATTATATTAGAAGGACATGGATTTATTTCCTAAAAAGTAAGACACAAGTCATTAGTAAGTTGAAGGAATTTAAAGCCCTTGTAGAGAATTAGACTAGTAAGAAGATTAAGTGTGTGAGAACTAAAAATGGTGGCAAGTTTTGCAGAGTAGAGTTCAAATGGTTATGCAAAGAACAAGGTATCAAGAGGCATAAGAAAACTCCTTATACCCCACAAAAAATGGATTTGTAGAAAGAATGAAAAGGATAGTGATGGAGAAGGCTAGGAGTATGCATAGTGGAGCTAGAATTGAACAATGGTTTTGGGCTAAAGTTGTGGCCACTACTTGCTATCTAGTTAATAGATCTCCTACATCAGCTCTTGTTGGTAAGAAACCCATGGAGGTGTGGTCTAGTAAGAATCCTTCAATTAGACATCTTCATGTTTTTGGTTGTGAAGCCTATGCACATGTTCCAAAGGAGAAAATATCTATGTTGAAAAATAAATCTGTCAAATGTATTTACATCAGATATAGTATTGATATGAAAGGATACATGCCTTGGGACCCTATGACTAGTAAGGTGTTGTATAGAAAAAATGTTATTTTTAGAGAGCTAACATCTTCTCCTATTATGCTACAACCAGATGAAGATGAAGAAGAAGATATTGTTCAATTGCCTCCTACCCTTAAGAAGACTAAACATAAAGATCATGTTGGGTCTAATGATGAGGAGAGCTCTAGTAGCTCTGATAGTTTAGAAGAAAAGGAAGAAAAACCTCAACCTCAGCCCTTGAGGAGATCCACAAGAGTAAGGAAGCAACTAGAAAGGTTTGGTTGTTCTATGCTAGATTTTAGTTGTGTCTTTTCTTTGATTACTAACACTGATGAACCTAGATTTGTGAAAGAGGCTTTAGATATGGAAGGTTTAGGTTCTTGGATTGAGGCCATGGATGATGAGATGGATTTGTTGGATAAAAAAAAAATTTGGGACCATGTACCTTTTCCTAAAGGATGGAAACCTATTGGTAGCAAATGGGTGTTCAAGAAGAAATTTTGTACAGATGGTAGTGTTGAAAGGTACAGAGCTAGATTGGTTGTGAAGGGGTATTAATAGGTAGAGGGAATAAATTATGGTGAAATATTCTCTCCTATTGAAAAGTTGACATCCATTATTTCTATTATCTCTTTCTGCATCATATGATTTAGAGATAGAACAGATGGACATGAAGACAAATTTCCTTCACGGTGATTTGGAGGAAGAGATTTATGTGTCACAATCTAAGCACTACATTGTTTAAGGTAAAGAATCTTTGGTTTGCAGATTAAAGAAGTCTTTGTATGGTCTGACACAATCTCCTAGGATGTACCTTAAGTTTGACAACTTTGTGTTGTCAATTGGATTTGTAAGATCAAAATTATATCAATGTGTTTACTTCAGAGTTGAAAATGATTGCCTTCTTATTGTTGCATTATATGTTGATGATATGTTGCTATTTGAGAAGGGTAAGGGTATGATTTCTAATTTTAAATCTTCGTTGTCAACATAGTTTGAGATGAAAGATCTTGGTGCAAAAAGGTACATCTTGGGTATTGAAATTAGTAGAGATATATCTAATAGAAAAATTTGGTTGAGTCAGAGGAAGTATGTGAAGTTTGTGTTGGAAAGGTTTTGCATGGTAGATTATGAACCATTTTGTGTTCCTATTTCTATGGGAACAAATTTATCTATAGATGATTGTCCAAAATCTGCTACTGAGGTTGAGGACATGAGTAGAGTACCTTATGCTAGTGTAGTTGGTAGTCTTATGTATACTATGGTCTGTACTAGACCAGACATTGCAAGAGTAGTAGGAGTTCTGAGCTAGTTTATGGTTAATCCTAGATGGATACATTGGGATGCAGTTAAGTGAGTATTCAAATATTTGAGTGGTACATCAGATTACTCCATTTTTTAACATGGTAACTCTTCTATAGCTTTTCATTTAGTTTGTATTCATGGGTTTATAGATTCAGATTGGGTAGTTGATATTAATAATAGGAGATGCACTAGTGCTTATGTATTCACTATGTTTGGTGGTGCTATCAGTTGGATGAGTAAGCAAAAAACTATGGTTTCTTTGTCCACTACAAAAGTTGAGTACATGGCTTCTACTCATGCTTGTAAGAAAGCCATTTGGCTTAGGAGATTGTGTTCTAATATTGGTGTTTATGCAAGATAGATTAGTATTTGTTGCAACAGTCAGAGTGCTATTTGCCTTGCAAAGAATCCAACTTTCTGTGCTAGAAAAAAGGAAATTGATGTCCAGTTTCACTTTGTGAGAGATATGGTGGAAGATGCAAAGATAAATTTGGAGAAGGTAGATACTATAAAGAATTTTGTAGATGCATTGACAAAACTAGTAGGCACAAAGAAGCTTAGATGATTTTTAGAGCGTATGGGCTTTTTGGTCTACAATGGTTACTTCTTGTTATGTTCCTATTGCTCTTACAAGGTGTTCAAGAATTGGGAGAATGTTAGGAATAAGGTGTCTCAACCTTGGATAAATGTTTTATTTGTCTTATTATGATGAATTCCAATGATGCATAAGAGCTATCTTTGGAATATTTAATTATGTGTAAGGAAATAATAACTAAAATGGTTATAACAAATTCCTATGACACATAAGAGCTATCTTTGGAAGATTTAATTGTTTGTAAGAAAATTGTAACCAAAACGGTTATGATAGATTCCTATGACGTGTAAGAGCTATCTTTGAAATATGTCCTAAAAATAGAAAGTGCATAATATAAGCACTTTGAGGGCTATAGATAGTTGGGAGTGTGAGTGTGTGAGTACTGTATTGTTGGTCACTACTAGATAAGTCTTCCATTCTTGGAAGAGCTTGCATTGTAAGTGTGTTGTAATCTTTGAGTTGAAGATAATACATTGTGCAGGTTTTGGATGGGTGGGGTTGTTTTACTGAAAGGTTTTCCCCACCAACATATCTTTGTGTTTATGCATTATTATTTCTCTATATGTTTTTTGTATTCATGGTTGACTGCAATATTATTGTTTACATAATATTGAATCTATAATTGTAAGAATTTTAAAATGAATATGCACAATAATTTTCGTAAGAGATTAGTGTAGGTAGTTGTTTTTGCACCTGAGTTTTCTTATAATCTAGATACACAACCACAAACCTTCTAGTGAAGTCCTTAAGGACTTCATTCAAGAGCCTCATGAATGTGCTAGGAGAAAACAAGATAGTTTAAGGAATTGAAGGAAAACTAAACTCTTTAAGGAATGTTTAAGGATTTGAAGCAGAAAACAAGATAGTTTGCATGTAGAGAATTCATGGTGACTTATAAGTTATGAAGAAAGAGTGAATTACAGAATCAATTAGAGAAGAATAGAGGGTAGAGATAAGGATTCAACATTGAGACATCTGATCATGAAGGATCAAGAAGAAATTTTTTAGAGGTGATCTATTATTAGGCAAGCAAGTGCCAACCACAGGATCTATGCCGAGACATTTTAATAGGTGATTTTAGTTAAATCTCTTAACAAAGTAGTCCTAATAGGCTATATGAAATCCTTTATCAAGGTGCTTAATTAGTTGTAATTTGAAGTCCTCTAACAAGACACACTTCTAACAGGTTGTTGAAATCCTCTAACAAGGTGAGACCTAATAGTCTTTGTAAGTCTTTAATAGTGAAGACCTTTAACAAGGTAGATCATGTTTCATGGTCAAAAAATTATAACCTTCATTGGATACACTTTATTACTATAGTAGTGAAGATTTGTGGGTGTCATCTCCATCCCAATTTTACCTTCTCACTTGGAGGGTTTTTGGGTGATCATATCTGATGTTACTTGTGTGAATGCTTACATGGTTATATGATTTAGATGTATATGCTTTACATGTTATTTCAATTTACTTATTTAATGCATGTGATGAATGTATGGTGAAATTTTTATGGGTCCAAGTTTAAACTACTAATTCACCCCTCCCCCCCCCTCAAATTTTTACCTTTCCTCTTGTAATTCCAAAAATCCAACTATTTGTATCATAGCTTAGTTCTTTGAAAGAGAAGCTTTGGAACTTTGAGGAAAGATCTTGAAATGGAAGTCTACAAGTTGGGAAAGACTATTGAGAACTAGAAGATTGAAATACATCTTATACTACATCAATTGAATGAAGCAAGAGAGGAACTAAGGAAATCCTTAAAGAGAAGGAAAGAGATTGCTATTGTGGAGAATGACACACTATACAAAGAGATAGACACTACTAAGCTATTTGTAGATGGTAACTCCAATGAATTTGATGTAGCAGTTGTAGATCTAATGGATAAGAATAGAGTCCAAGTTGAGGAAATCATAAATCACAAGATAGAACAAGAATCACAAGCTATACTACTATGTGAGGTGATGGACCAAAAGAATAAAGATTAAAGATATGGAAGACAAATCCATGATTGAAGAAGACAAAAGAATTCTAGCCAACAGATTGGAAGAGATGTCAAAAGAGCTAACCAAGATTTCCAACATCCAATTGGATACTCTAAGTCAAATGATGAGTGCCAACTATGAACTAAATGTCAAGGACATTGAGATAACTACATTGAAGTTGCAGAATGAACAATTGTAGTGTGACCTAAAGAGAGAAAAGGAATTTGTTGAAAGTTTCAACAAACCAAATGAAGCCATCAAATACTTTGAGTAATTATTGAGATCCCCTAGATCCAACAATGATATATCATGATTGGGCTACACAAGCAATGAAGAAGAAGAATCATCGAAAGATGTAGAAGAAAGGAACACCAAAGCTAAGAAATCTAAACCTACTTGTCATAATTGTGGTAAGAAAGGACATACTACTAATGTTTGTAGGAGAAAGACTACAAATTAGAATGTCAAGCCTAAGAAAATGGCTCATTTTCTTAAATGCAACAAGGAAGGTCATTAGGCACATGAATGCAGAACCAGGACCATGCATACACAAAGATTTGAAGGATATTGCTATAATTTTTAGAAGTATGGACACAGAGATTTTGGATGCAAATCCAAATCCATGTGGTCATCAAACAAGAAAACAAAGGTAAGGAACAATGGAAACTTTTATAATTTGGATTATAATACAAGATATAATTGTCATTATTGTTAAGAATATGGATATGTTCCTCAGAATTGTATTAGGACACACTTTAGTGGCAATTACAAAAGATGATTAAGTCAAACTACATGTTTTAGCTATTTGAAGATTAGTCACATCAATAAATATTGTTCAACTAAGTTAAGGCACCAATTTATGAATTTGATAAAGGTAAAGGCAAGGCAGATGTTGAACACATCAAAGATGAGAT
This sequence comes from Cupressus sempervirens, assembly GCA_028749045.1. Classification (NCBI taxonomy): domain Eukaryota; kingdom Viridiplantae; phylum Streptophyta; class Pinopsida; order Cupressales; family Cupressaceae; genus Cupressus; species Cupressus sempervirens. Next base: position 200,240,098 of record CM053785.1, read on the forward strand.
GAAGAAGACATGGAAAAAGAAAGATATTTGTAGCACATCAAATGGAGAAGGGATCACTTCACCCAATGGGTTAGGTGATCACACCTCATCAAACTAGACAAACAAGAGGTATGTGGGAATAATATTTAAAGGTTATATCATGCATTAGTTCCAAAAGGAGATAGTACTAAAAGGAATACATTAGCATGAATAAATATGGAAGATGTTATTAGAAATTTAAGACAAATATTTAAGTTTTTCATGTTGTTTCTGAGTATGAAAATTTTCCTATATGTTATGAGTGGAATGCAAGAAGATGCCAATATATTAGACTAGGTAGTTGATGTTGAGCTCATTGTAGCTACTGAGTGATGGAAACATCAATGGATGCTGAGTGAACCCAAAATTGGTTATTACCGAGCTTACAGCTATGTAGGAACTTGACATTAAGTGAAAGGTTTACAAAGGGTACATGATTGATTTGAGCTCATTTTTCATCATTTCAAACTCAAGAAAGAGAGAGAAGAGCTATAAGTGACCTAGAAATTCATCAGAAGTGATTGTAGAAGATTTGTGCAATGATTCATTGCTATTTCATCAAGTTCTCTAAGGTATTTATCAAGAGTTGAGCTATGCAGTTAAAATTTTTCATAAACCCTAGCTTGACAGAATGATATCAAGTTCAAAAAAAGTTGAAGGAAAGGAAGTTTTAAATGTTCAGCTAGTTAGTAATGAAGCTAAGAAACTTGTATTCAAAACCATTCTTAACATCACTTATAAATAAGACCCTTCTGGCACATTGTCTATGATCCCACGAAATGTGATAATGGTGCAAGATGTGAGGAAATACTACTCTTTCAAGAGAGGAAGCATTGCTAACATGGAAATAAGAGGTGCATACAATAGGTTGTGTGAAAATAATGTTTTGAAAGAAGAATTTAAAATTGTCGAGTAAAAGGGTTTAACATGAGCCTTAGATTTTCCTAATGTATTTAAAATAGAGTGGATATGAATTGTACTGATATGAATTCATGATGGTTCTTTGTGGCTAGAAGCGGGACCAATCAAAATAACTAAGAGAATAATTCATAGGGTTACTAGCTATCCAACCCTAGATTGACCTATGACATTCATAAGTGATTCCAAGGAAATGATTGAGAAGAATACTATAACAATCTAGAATAAGAGAGGTATGACCGTAGATACAATCACAAATCCTCTTATCAATTTTTTTATAAGGGTAATCTCACATAAATTCTATCAATCTAGTAGATTGAATAGTGTATCCTATATAGCTATGGATTTTGGTTATAAGATTATTAAGAAAGATCATACATATGATCTAGTATAAATTCAATTGCAACAACTTATGGAGAACCTTGGAGAAATAAGGAAAACCAAGAGTGCATAATGCAAGTTTGGTTCTATACTAGTTTGTATATTCTTTTATGTATAGAACACATTCCCCTCATTTGGAATAATAGGATTGAAGACTAAAAAATAAACTTTGCACTTCAGATTGGAGAGTACATTGAGCAACTAGGAGAAAATTTTGAATTCTTAATGACTAGTTACCATGAAGATTTCAAGAAGTCAATGAAGTAGAGACTCTATTAGTTTCCTTAGTTGAGAAACATTATAATGATGTATGTTTTCTTTTTGATCTTGACCACACATTTGTGAAAGATGCCACACCAAGGGTAAGATGGTTGAGACCTTTAGGGTATGAGGAAAATGTAGATGAAGCCTCTATAGAAATAACAACTCTACTTACAAAAGAAGTAGATAAGACTGCAAATATTTTTGGAAACTATGAGATGGAAAAATTCAAAACTACCATGGATTTTAAAACTACCTCTGCCATGAAGAAAAAGGAAAAGGTTGTAAAGAAATTGAAAGAAAAATTTGGGGAAGGTGTCAAGGACGAGGAAGAAAAAACTCAAGCTCTAGAACCTCTAGCATTAATAGAGGTCATTGGAGAAGATAAGGAAGAGGAGGAGACTGAAGGTGCTGAGGTTGAAGAAGCTGAGGAAGCACCCACTCCTACCAAGCAAAAGAAAATAAAGAAAAATGCACAAGCAATGAAAAGAACAAAGAAACTTGTCAAACCAAGTTAGCCAAAGCCCATTGCACCTACAACTAGAGCTAGCACACATACTACAACACAAAAGGCTAAAGAAAGGTCAAAGCAGACATAGCAAGGAGGTCAAGAAAAAAAAAGATAGAGAAGGAAGTATGTGGCTCAAACAAATTCAGATGAAGAGAAGACATAATAAGATGACAACAACCAATTCAAGGTGGTGAGTCACAATCCTCTCTCAGATCTTGAGAATATATGTGAAAATGTCAAGAACAATGCCAATTTATTAGGTTTTAGTCATGATGATTTTGATAAACTTGGTAAAAAAGAGAAAAGTAAAGTGGAAGAGGCATAATATGCCATGATGTCAAAGTTCAAGACTACACCACTAGAATTTTCCAACTTACTACCAAAAAGTCTATAGGACATAGTTGAGCAGAAATGACATTATTGTCTAAATTTGGAAAGAAAAATTAGCAAAACAACACTAGCCGAAGTAATGCCTGAGTTAACAAAGGAAAAAATTGCTAAGGAAATAAAGAAATATGTACTTAGGTTCACAACCATGTATAGAGGCTTTAGCATTCTCCAAAATAGTATTGAAGATGTTGAGAAATCAACACAAATATGGAAACTCATTTATGGGATAACCACTATCAAGAAAGAAGAAGCTGACCCTTCATAGGATAAAGATGATGGTAAAGATGATGATAAAGATGATGAAAAAGATGATGATAAGGAATATGATGACAAAGATAACATAGTTGGAGGAGAGTCAAAAAAGAAAGAAGATGACAAGGCAACAGTTGAGCATCAACAAGAAGAACAGAGTGTGCATGACACACAATTTTTGAGTATCAATCCTCCCCATGATACAACCAAAACTACTAAAACTATAACTATCAAAATGACTCTGATCCATCAGCTTAGAACATCAATCCTCTTACTATAGAAGATTTAAATAAGATTTTAGATCAATCTACATTGCAAGCCAAACTATGTGGCAATCTAGTTTTGGTTAGTGTAGAAGAACTCCAAAAGGTAGTAACAGATATAACAAGGGAAAAGGTGAATCCACAAGAACCACCTTTCATCATCCCTTCAAATAATAATGTAAAAAATTTGACCCAAATGATAGTAGATACATCTACCAAGGTTGATACAATTGTCAAGGTTAATATAATTGAGAAGAAAACAACAGAAGCGAAAGACACCACTGTAGGACAACATAAGGAAACAAGATAGATAGCTAGATCCATCTGTACCTACAACACAAGAAAAAGTTGCAAGCCAAGTAATAGTGATAGACCAGGGCAAGCCTAAAGAGATAGAACCAAAGGTGAAGGAACAAGTGGCCATTCAAGCACTAGTAGCTTTATCAACATCTGGCACTCCTTCTACATAAACTCTTTAGAAGCTGACCACAAATGCTACTCCATTATAGATCTTAGTGCCAAGCCCAAGATTGTCAAAGGATGAAAAGGTAATACATTAAAGAGATATAAGTCTTGATGAAGAAATTGTTATTCCAAAGTATGATTATAATAACATGATTTTGGAACAAATAGCCATTTTACAACAAACCTTGGAAAGGAAAAAGCATCAAGAAATGCTTAGGAGAGAACATAGGTAGAAGCAAGCACTTCAAAATATTAAGGACATCTTTCTAGATGCATTTAGTTTGCCAAATCCTAAAGAGAATAAGCCACTTATAGAAAAAATGATAGATATAGTGGAGAAGGTTAGTAATGAAGACCTTGATACAAATGCAAAACTATTAGAATGGTTAGAGAAAAATTTCCAAAATAGAGTAAATGAGAAAATATTTGGTGATATAGCACTTACTCAAGTTACATTGGCAACTAAGGTTGAGGATGTGAAAGAGGTACTTGAGAATATATTCTCATTGTACACAAAACTATGAAATTCTACACTCTTCACCCAAGACACTAGAAGTCACATTCTGAGTTTGGAAAGCCAAATATCTACATCAAGTGCAAGACTACCAACAACTCCAGCTCAGAGTTAGAAATTTTTTAGGACATTGCTTTAGAAATCAAGTCAGTTAGCTATCTTAATAGCAGATGAGGCTAACATTAGAGCCAAATTGATAAGCATACAAGCTACCCTCACCTCACACATGGAGATATTGCACAAGGAGCTAGGCTATACTAAAACTCTATCAAAGAAAGATCCCAATCTTTCTACTTTAGATGGTCTAGTACACCTTTCTATTGATCTTGCAATCCAAATTAAGTCATTAGATGTTGCATGTGATAACTTAGATGTAACCCTAAAGATCATAATGGATGTCCATAAATCCTTTTTGGACAAAGACACCATAGGTGTATAGATCATTTGACATAAATGTTAAAAAGGGGGAGAAATATAAGATATGGGGAGCCTAGTAGTAGGAAGAATAAAACATAGGAGAATAAGAACAAAGTAGCATAGTAGTAGGGAGAATAAAATAGAGGAGAATAAGAATAAAAGAGGAGATATGTCATTGGAGAAATATATATTTTTGGGCAAGAAAGTAGCAAAAAGGGATATATATCAACTAAGGAAGAGCATATCAGATGAAAGAGTATCAGTAACATAGTGCATTGAAGTCAAAGTGTATCAACAAAGACATATTTACTCAAAGGGAGCACATAATTTTGGCTACAATACAAACATATTAACTCAAGGGGAGTTATCAAATTTTGAGGTATACAAGTTAGTGCAACATTTTGAAATTTTGAAGTTTTCTATATAAGCCAAGTCATGGATATGTTATGCTTGAGAGATTAAGGATAATATTGTATATTCAAGTGTTTTTGACTCTCATATCAGAGGGGGATATTTTTGATCTTAGATTGGTCTTGATAAGTGAGTGTCAACAAACTTAAGCCATTTACTTAGTTCATGCCAAACTAGTAATACATCCCAAGCACAACATGTAAATATTAGACCATGTTGATTTGTAATGAGTGCTGAGTCACTCAAGTGCCAAGAAAATAGATCATGCCGAGTGATTCAAGAGCCAAGTAAATAGTGGATGCTGAGCAATGTAGGTGCCAAGTCATAGTAAAAAGATTAGTGCATGATGAGCATCAAAGACTTCATATGCTAAGTGATATAGTTTCGACATTTTTGTTTGTACTGACACAAAAAAATATGTAAACTATTTTTGAGCCAACTTAAGATTATATTTTGGTATTTGGGAGATAAGGACGAATCTCTATTTAGATTCCCTATGCAATTACATGCAACCAATTAGAAAAAGGGAATGATTAAGTGGAAAAATGGATGAATCTCAGTCGTAGAGTCATACCTAACCCTAAGCCACAAAATTCTTCTTAAGGAGGACAAAGCCCTCAACTCTTTATTGAATGTTTAAGGAATTAAAGGAGATGTAGAGCATTCCTGGTGACTTAGAAGTTAGAAGAAAGAGTGAATTATAGAATCAATTAGAGAAGAATAAAGGATAGAGATAAGGATACAACATTGAGACATCTAATCATGAATGATCAAGAAGAAAATGTTTAGAGGTGATTTGTTACCAGGCAAGCAAGTCCCAACTGCATGATCTATGTTGACACATTTTAATAGGCGATTTCAATCAAATCTCTTAATAGAGTAGTCCTAATACACTATACGAAATCCTTTATCAAGGTTCTTACTTAGTTGTAAGTTGAAGTCCTATAACAAGGCACACTTCTAATAGAGTGTTGAAATCCTCTAACAAGGTGAGACCTAACAGTCTTTGTAAGCCTTTAACATGGCATACCTTTCACAAGGTGGGTCATGTTTCATGGTCAAAACATTGTAACCTTCATTGGATACACTTTATTACTACAATAGTGAAGATTTGTGGGTGTCATCTCCACCCCAGTTTTACCTTCTCACTTGGAGGGTTTCTAGGTAATCATATCTGGTGTTATGTGTGTGAATGCTTACATGGTTATATGATTTATATGTATAGTCTTTACATGTTAATAAGTTTACTTATTGAATGCATGTGATAAATTTATGGTGAAAATTTTATGGGTCCAAGTTTAAACTATTGCTTCACCCCCCCTAGAAGTTTACCTTTCCTCTTTTAATTCCAACATAGGTATGGGGAACCTATACATAATTGTGATCCTATATATAGCCATTGAGTCTATTCATAGCCTCCACTTTCCCCCCTTCTTGGATGCTAGTACAATAGGGACTACACATGGACTTATACTTTTCTTGATTAGGCCTTGATCCAAGAGTTCTTGCACTTATCTTGCTACTTCCAAATTTTGATAAGGAGTGAGGTTATATGCTACTTTGTTTTGTAAGGATGCACTAGGAAAAAACTCAATTTGATGGCTTATCACCCTTCTAGGAGGTAAGGTGGTAGGAGTTCCATCACTCACAATCTCTTTGTACTTTTCAAGCAGTGCTTGTACCTCTACAGGTAGTGGCTCCTTGTCTATAAATCCTCTCCTTTTGGACTTTTGAACAATTAAAAATCTTTGGCTCCCACCATTCATGATATCCTTGAAAAAATCCTTTCTACTACATAGAATTGTTAGAGTAAATAATTATTGATTCTTTTACTTAATTTTACTTAGGTTAATGCATTTATTTAATAGTTGTAGTTGATGAGTTGTTGACAACATGAGAGTTTGTTCCTATCTAGTCATACTTATCCTCTCACCTTGATCAAAGATATTCCACCTTTTTTGGATGTAAGCTTAGTTTTCAACCTTATCTTCTAGCTCCTTCTAGCTTGTTCTACAAGCTTCCTTGAGGTCTTTATATTCAATCTCTCTCATTGTAAATTCATCTCATTCACATAGCAATTTCATTTCTCATTGTTGCAATATAATTTCTCTTGTTGCTTCAAGCTCTTGGTCCTTCCTTCTTTGGTTTCTCTTCAACAGGTTATTTGCATGCAGGTGATCTTGGCACACTATGAATTTGACTTTCATCAACTTCTACATGGTATCAGAGCCTCCCTACTACTTCCTAGTTTGAAGGATTTTTGAAGCTGCGATTTAGAGACACAAACCCTAGTTTGTTTGTGATTTTTTCTTCAATCAAGAGCAAGAGAATTTTTTTAGTATTTGGAGAAAAAGGAGAAAGAGGGTTTGACATAATAGATCTAACATTTTTTGGGATTTTTTTCTTCATTTTTTGGAGGTGCGATGGTGGTGATTTAGAAAAATAACTACATAGGTGATTTTTAAACAGCAATATCTCCCTCATACAAACTCATTTTTTTGAGTAATTTTTTTTTGTTTTGGGGTAGAATTTTGTGATCTACACATTGGTGCAGGAAGTTTGACATCTTTCTTCTTGAATTTTCCTATAACTTGAAAATCCCCTTTTTACACCTTCAAAGGATTCATTTGGGCTCATATGGACACATATTTCAATGCTATTTTTTAAAAGTGCATGTTTTGTTGTCTACTTTCTAGATCTAGAATCAATTTGGACTAATATTGAGCTCTAATTTTTGCTGTTGAAGTAGAGGCTTTAGTTTCCTCCCTCTCTACATCTAGAATTCAGGTTCTTTTCTTAGTTTTTGTACTTTCTATAGTTGTTTATTTGGTATTTGAGGGATATCTTTATCAGTTGTTAGGGGGGCATTTTCATTTTTGTAATTTACTTTAGAATAGACCCTTTTGCTTCTATCTTCTTCTCTCAATGTTAGATCCTTCTGTGACTTGACTCATGCTGCACAACTATCACACCTAGAAAACACAAATGACTAGGCTTCTCATGTCATGAGGTTTATGGTCATGTCTAGATGAGAACCAACCTATTATGCAATGCCCCTTTGAGGTTCTTCAACACAAAAAAAAATGGATGAGGCTATGGGATTGATTGTACTAAACATTTCAGATAGTCTATTGTTTCACTTGGATTGTTTGACCACTCCATAGGCTTATTGGACAAAATTTTAGACTTTGTTTGGCACAATGAATGAGTTCCAGGCACTTCAACTTGATGCTAAGTTGATGTCTTTAACACCTACCAACTTCCCACCATTGAGGACTTCTTGATGAAGTTCAAGTCTCTACATACACTTTTGTAGGGATGTGGAAAAAATAAGACAAATGATGAGTGTATCTTTTTGATACTCTCAAAGTTGAGGGGATAGTATTAGATCTTCTCTTCCACCTTCTACTCCACTATGGATGCCTTGGGTGATAGAAACATGATGCTTTCATTTGAGATTTTTTCTGATTAGTTAACTCATGAACAATCCAAGATTACTCAGATGGATTCATTTTGAGGTTCACAACCATAGGCATTGCTTGTCAAGGATACACAAGAGCAGAAGCCAAAGTAGATATCAAATTCTTCTTCTACTATTTCATCATCTTCTTCTAAGAAGAAGGATAAAAAGAAGACTAAGACTCCTACCTATTCCTATTGTCACAAAGGATCTCATGATGAGGCACATTATTTTCAGAAGAGATTTGATGGCTTTGAAAAATAAATTGCAGATTTGCAAGCTCTCCTTCAAAAGAGCACTATTTCCTCTCCATCCTCTTCTACCTCACACTTTTTAGGCTTCTTCCAAACCTTTGACATCTACATCAGATCTTGGAAAGGGTCATGCACTATAGGTATCCTTTACATTCCCTTCATAGGTCCCTTGGATACTGGATTCAGCTGCTTCTCACCATATGACATCTCCTCAAGGTGTCTTCTCTACTCTTGAGGCTTCTCCCATTCGTCATTTTCTCATGGGGAATAACACTACCATACTAGTTTGTGGGAAAGGTTTAGTTTGCATTTAGGATGGTATATTTAATGATGTATTGTATGTTTCATCTTTATTTGCCAACCTTCTCTTGATTTCTCAGATTACACGCAGTGGATTAGGGAAGATAGTTGAGTTCACCATTGATTCAGTATTCATTTAGCATCATGCTACAAGAGGCCTTATTTCTATAGGGATAGTTTATTCTTCCACCCATCTCTACACCTTTTCACACTTTTGTCCACCATCTACATTTCTGAGCATGACTCTTCTCTTTCGCATGAGCATCATGTGGTGTAGTCAAGATACTTAAACCTTTGTATTTTTCTTGAGATCCCTATTTTGACTTCCACACCACATCCAATTGAGGGTTTTTCTCTTCTATAGGATTCTTCTTCAACTTTGCTTGATCCTCCAACTCCATTCATCGAGCTTCCTGGAGCACTTATTGTAGATTCTATAGTGGACATTCATGATAGCATCATCATACCTACCTTGGGGATTCCCTTTTAGGATCCTCATATTTTCTCCTTTGAGCATCATCTAGGCCTTCCAATTTTCACTCTCATTTAGGGGTTCCCTTGTTTTGTTCCCTTGTTACTCTACATTGGAGTTTCATTGGTTCAATTCTTTCTCTAGGGGCTCCATTATTTTTGGGGGGCTTTGGCATATTTTCTATCTCTCATGGGGGGTGGTTGGTTGTACTCATGGAATTGAGAAAGTCTCTTGAAACATTTTTGGTGGAAGTTGTCCTTGGTGGGTCTTGTTGAGGCCTTCCTTCCTTCATTTTTTCAGCATGTTTGTACTTACCCCTTTTTCGGGGAGGGTTTTTTCCATGAGGTTTTCCCTCTTTCCCCATTTTTAGAGGTTGCATTTCTTTGCATTATACATGGGTACCTAACATGGTCTTGTTGTCAAGACCCATTTTGCATTTCATCTTAGATTTTGTGAGCTTAAGGCATTCCCCTAAGATTCACTTAAGGGGGAATGTTAGAGTAAATAATTAATAATTAATTATTTATTCTTTTACTTAATTTTAATTAGGTTAGTGCATTTATTTAATAGTTGTAGTTGATGAGTTGTTGACAACATGAGATTTTTTTCCTATCTAGTGATACTTATCCTCTCACCTTTATCGAGGATATTCCACCTTTTGTAGACGCATGCTTAGTTGTCAATCATATCTTCTAGCTCTTTCCAACTTGTTCTACAAGCATCCTTGAGGCCTTTATATTTGGTCTCTCTCATTGTAAATTCATCTCATTCACATAGAAATTTCATTTCTCATTGTTGCAGTATAATTTCTCTTGTTGCTTCAAGTTCTTGCTCCTTCCTTCTTCGGTTTCTCTTCAACAGGTTATTTGCATTTAGGTGATCTTGGCACATTGTGAAATTTTCTTTCATCAAATTCTAAAAGAAATACACTAGGAACCTAAGACTATGGTTTATGTCCTTCAAACAAAGATTGGATTTTGAAAGTTTTTCCTCCCTTCTTAAATGATATGGAATTTTCCTTTCTATCATACACTTCCTCTTTGTCAAATTGCCAAGGTCTACCCAATAGTAGATGGAAAGCATCCATGGGTAAGATGTTACACAAAAACCTATCCTATATTGCTAGGTTGGGAATTGTTAGAGAGCCAATGAACATCCATGTGATGGAGGACCTCGATAGCATAACCCATTATGATGAGCTCATCAACCTCGCTCTTTTGGTTTTGTCTGATAACATGTGGGAATCTGGCTTTGACCTTTTGAACAACATAAAGAATAGCTTGATAGATAACTTTCAATCTAGCAAATGGTTGTTTTAGGAAATTGAGGCTCTAAAGGAAAAGATTATCCAGGATAGCAGCCAGAGCCCCCATAGAGTCTAGGAGAACACTAGAAGGATGAATGACCAGGATGATAGCTAGAAGCACTGCAGTGACTAAGAATCTAGAAATGATTAGGAGGATAGATTTTCCTTGGTTGAATAGAAAGTCCAGAGGTTATACAACATCATCTAGATTCTAACTAATCAAATTGTTGACACTCTGCACACTTTGAATGAGAACATTATCAACTGGGGGGATACTCTTATGAGAATTGGCATCAGGGGGAACATGGGGAAGCTGACTAGCCAAAAAATTGGTAAGGAAGAGGCTAATCTAAATGCTAGTAGGGACTAGGTGGATCATTTGGACTAGGAGGAAGCCCAAAACATCAACCAGGAAGGAGCGAACAACTAGAATGATAATGAAGCTGTAGAAACTCTATAAGGTCTAGATAAGGAGAACCATTAGGTTTGGTTTTCCTTATCAATCTAGCGGTTGGCTTTTTCCTCCTAGCCTATGGCCTTTTGTTTCTTTTTGGCTATTGGTTGTTGGTTTTTTTTTTTCTAGACTTTATTATCTTATCTTTTATGCTATAAAACTTTTGGGTTTTAGGTCCTTATAAAACCTGTTTTCCTTAATAAAAAATAACCTGTCCTTATTCCCAACTATGGAGATGTCAACGCAAGTTTTTTCATTCACTAAAATACTTTGACCCTTGTTGAGCCAATTTACCTTATAGGGATTCACATGGGGTATCTTGGTAAGTTTTAGTTTGTTGACTGCCTCCTTTGATATTATGGTGTCAGTAGAACTAGAGACCACAACTACTTTGTAAACCTTTCTAGGAATCTTGCATCCGATCATAAAAAAATCTCTCCTATGCTTAGGCTCATCTTGAGCCTATTTATTGATCAATACCCTTCTAAACATGAGCTTATCACCTTTCTATAATTCTATATGATCCACTTTAGGTTCTTTTCCACTAGAGCTATCCTCTTGAGCATATGCCACTCTCTTGTCATGGTTTGAAGAAGAAGGCTTATTAGGGCACTTTTATGCTGGATGGCCTAGTTGACCATAACTATAATATTTCATACTAGCAAAGTAAGAGTTTCTTTTACTTGATCCTCTACCGCTATTAGAGCCTTCTTGGTTACCCCTTCCTCTACTATAACCTTCTTTAAGAGTGCCTTTAGTGCTTTCCTAAGTGAGTTTGGTCTCACCTTGGTTCCTCTAATCATTACCTCTACCTTGATATCTTCCTCTTTGTCTCCTTTGATTTCTTCCCTTGCCTCTATTTTTGAATTTAGAATCCCCCTTCTTATTATTTTCTTCCACCTTTAGGGCTAGTTGATAGCACCTCTAAATAGTACTAGGTGTCCACAAACTTAGCTTCTCCATGATATTCCACTTTAGACCACCTAAGTATCTAGCCACTTCTGTTGGATCCTCTTCTTGTTTCTTGGACCTAAGACATAACCTTTGAAAATTACTTTGTATAAGAGGCCACATTCATGTCTTTCTTCTTTAGTCCTTGTCTCCTCTTGTGAAGTTGAATCTCATAGCCCTCTAGTAGAAAATCCTCCCTCAGTTTAGTTACCATTTCATTCCAATTAGCTATGGGCTTTGTACCCATCCTAATCCTCTCATATTGGACATAGTTCCACCATGTTAATGCTGACCCTTTAAGTCTTAAATTAGCCACCTTGACCTTTTGTGTCTCTATCACTCCTTCAGATTAGAAGATATTCTCCATCCCTTCTATCTAATCCATTACTGCATCAATGTCTATCTTCCCACTAAATAAGGATACACCTTCCAAGGCCTTACCTCCTAGGTATCTTATGTTTTTCAAGAAAGGCTCTTCATTCAAGACATGGTCTAGTTCAGGGACAACATCTTCCTTTGCTATCTCCTTACCCCTATCATTGTTTTCTTCTTCTTTTTCTTGGCTGCATAAGAAATTGCATCCAACTTTATCTTCACCTCTTTTAAGGCTTGTTCAAGGAGTCTATTATTCTCCTTTTTCTCATCAACCTCTTCAGCTTGCTCTTCTTTTGTCAATATAGTTGACTCACCTACTGATTCCTGAATAGCTGCAAACATATACTAGGTTCCCAAATCTTTAACCTGCTCTAATACCATTATGATGTAACACTAATCTTGTTTCTATGCCAACTCACACTAGGGCCTCCTTAGGTCTTTCTTTTATCCTAATAGGGTTATTGGCTACCCTTAGGATCCTCACTATGAGATCTTTCCTCCATCAATTAGTGAACATTAATTGAAAAGAGCTACACCTCCATCCATTGCTTCCTAGGCTTGCACTAGCCCCAATGCTTGCTCTGCACCAATTCCACATCCTACCTCCTTTTGATCAATAGAATCTCCAAAAATAGGCATATTAATTTTGAAGGTAATTTGAATCCCTTCCAATATCTAAAACCACTTTAGAGATTGGAACCCTAATTAAGTTCACAAAAACACATTATTTGCTTCCCAAACAGTCAAATAAGGCTACAGGCAATTAGCCCTACTATTGAGGAAATCTTGAATAACTTGAAAAAGTCCTTAACAAGGACAAGAAATAATTCTTTGATCCATTCAAGGTTTTTATATACCTAAAATATTACTAAGGTCTTTGGCCCCCAATCTTTGTATACAACATGACCTAGAAATCTGCCTAAAAAATAAGGTTTTAATGTTTTTAATCCTTTGTAGCAAGAAATTAACTTTCACCCTCAGAAATATTTCAGTAATACCTTCCATTGAGTTTGGGACTTCTATTCTCATGCTACTACCCTCCTCCAAGCTTTATTGAAGCTATCTATGCATTCAATCCCTCCTAACACCTTTACAATCAACTATGATCCCTAGCCATGCAATTGTGGCTTGCCTAGGCCATCACCTTAAAAATACTATCCTTGCATTCCAAAGCCCCTCCTTTACTATACAACATTTAAATGGAGTTATTTTCCTAATACCAAAAGGCCATATAGGTCCTATGGTGGGAAGAGGCTCTATGACCCCATCTTGGCCAACTGCCTAGTTAGGGACAACAGACTATCAAGAAACAAAGTAATTTAAGCAACTAACTAGAAATCCACAAAACTAAAATCTAATAGTAAAAAGAATCTAGAAAGGAATTGTACTAACATTTCTACTAGTTATCAAACTTCATTCAATCCAATGAAAAGCCAAAATACTCAAAAATCAAGAACTATCACTATTATTACTTTGTTTCAGTCCGTAGACAGAAAACCAAAACTTTTTCCATCCCCTTGATTAGGTTGGCCATGGCCTTAAATACTCTTAGAAATATTGTTAGAGAAATAAAGATCCTTAGAGCAAGATGAGGATAAAGAATGTATAGAATTTCTAACAAGTGGTATCCTCAAAGAAGATGCCTTCCCTCCTTCATTTCTAAGCCCAGATTTACTCAAATTCTATATAGACCATTGTGATGTAAAAGCTAAGAGCATCCTGAAGAAAAATGGAGAACCCTTGTTGTCTATTACTAGAGAAACCATCTCATCTATCCTAAAGTTTCCAAAATGTGCCTTTACTAGTTTTAGCCCTACCCAATCCTTGGTTCAATATTGAGAGGATCCTTCAAAACACAAAAACAAAATGGCCAAGAAATGGACATAAACATTTTATAGTGGAGATTCAAGGCTACTTGATGTACTCACTAAGGATCATATGAAACCCCATATACATGACTTGATGGGTTTTTTTTGCATAGAACAAAGGGGTCGATCAATGTTTTGGTTTTTGAAGAATGAATGTGTCATTACATAGATATTGTTTTCACTGGTAAAAAATTTCTAGATCGAGTAAAGTTGATAGGTAGTTTATTTTGGAGCCAACTCAAGTACTCACAAACCTCTAAACAAGAGTTTTATATGTCTTCCTATCCACCTTACTGGTTCACATGTGCAAGTGATCTTGCCTTCATCCCTCATGAACCTTGGAGTGAGGACATAATGATATATCAATATTGTCCCTTGCTAAGAAAAGATAGAGTGTTAGAGGATTTCAGGAGAGTAAATGATGTTTTTATGGGAAATATACACCTTAGTCTTGTCAAAAACTCTATGCAAAGTGTTGGTAAATAGATATTTCTTTCTAATTTTAACTCTTCAATACCCTGATTTGTGAACAATATCTAATTACAATAGTTGGAAAGTTTCTTCTAAAATGACTTTCCTCTAAATTATTAGGTACAACCCCCTATTGTAGATTTGCAATGAATTTTTTTTACTCCTAAATCTAATAGGGTATGTTCTTAACTGTAGAACAAGAGAGGTAAACCAAGAAAAACCTATACAGGACTTAACTCAGGCAAGAAATGATATTTTGAGGGTCGATTAAGTTTATGAACTCACACATCTTATGAACTCATAAGGCTTAATGCTTCAATAGTGCATATTAACTAAAGCTAACTAATCTATCTAGAGACTAAATTACAAAGAAAGAGAGATTAACTTGAATGAAAACATCTAAAGGATCTCTTTGGAACCTAGGATGATAATACTTATCATATTCATCTCACTATCTCAAAATAGGGGAATGAAACTTTGTTCATTCCTCATTTCAATTCAAAATAATGAGAAATAAATAATTAACAACTAATAGAATTGAATAGTAAATAATTGATACAAAATACTGTTTAATTGACTCTACAACATCAAGTACTTCAGATCAAAAATTAGCCAACCTTTTATTAATCTTTCATTATCATACATATAGGATTTTGAGATGACTGTTACAAAGGAAGTTCAATGAGTTCATCTCCTCAAAATTGACAAATGGCAAGAAACTAGTTTGTTTATTACAATGATTATAATAATTTTTTTTTGAAAGAGATGGAATATGAATAACTTTTCCTTCTTTCCTTTTTCTACCTTTGTCCTATAGGCCTTGAAAAAAACAATGATTGGAATTATCTTTTCGTGCTTATGGATGTGTACATTAGTGTATCTTAAGAGCCATTTAGAATATTCTCGGGCCAAATCTTTGATAGTGTCCAACTAGTCTTGTAATTCTTTTGTGGCCACGTGCATGCATCCACCAACCTTTTGAAGTTCAGAGAATCTATTATGATGACCAAAAACTATTTCTATAAGACCATCTATGAAATTACAAAAATTTGTCTACATGAAAACTACTCCAATGATTGCTTTCCCTTGCCCACTAGACTACAACTCTATATGAAAACCTCTTAATGGTTCATAATCTCTATCTTGCTCCTTCTTTACTTGGCTTCAGTTTCTTTAAGCCCCTCCTCTACCACCATGATCATTTCATATTTGAACTCCATGCTCTAAAACCACTCAACTAAGGGCTCATATCATTTAGGTAGAATCTTTTCTTCAATAGCTTCCTTTACCTTCATGTGGATGATCATCTTCAATAAGGAAACACAATCATCACTCTTGGTTTTCTTTGCAACCAAGGTGGCTCTATTTGATGATATGTTATCTTTCTCTATTTCCAATCTCAATATAGCATTACCAAAATTATCTATAATGGAGAGTCCTTCCACCTCGATCTTCTTGCTCCACTCTCTATTGATTTACCCAAAATGCTTATCTTCCTAGAGCTGAGAGATAAGTGCCTGAATGTCTATAGTGATGGGATCACTAGTAATGGGCATCCTAGAGATTCTTGCCAATAGGGTCACCAATTTCCTAGTGAAACCATTCAATTCCTATATTTCTACTTTTATTTGGAGCTTTGACAACTTAAGGCTCTCTAATTGTCCTTCAATCACCTCATTTGTTGACTTCCACAAGCCAACTTTGGTATCGTGTTTGACCTCTCCAAGATCCACCAAATGAATGGTGAAATCATCTATAGTCATCTCCTCAATGCTTCCTTCTTTAGCAGGCTTTTCTATATCCATTATCAAATGCCCTATTTCAGGTTCTTGTCCAAGGATAGACAAGGTCTTCTATTTCTTAACCTTAGTCAATGAAGATCTAGAGTGGAAAACAAGAGATAAGGTATCCTTGTTGGGAGAACCTTCATCTTTCCTCTTTCTCTTCCTATCTAGAGTATCTTCCAACCATGAATCTGTGCCTATCACTCTAGAAGTCATCCCAATAGAGTCTATACTAAACATTTTTCTCTTAGTTGGGGTAATTGCTGTCACAATTAAAGAGCATGAATTCTTTGAAGTTTGTGAAACAAACTTCGAAGAATCTTTGCCTTTCTATACCTCTATAGTCTTTTTGGTTGCCTCATTTGATGCAGTGGACTCATTGTCACTACTTCCTCCATCTCCTAAGTCCATTACCTACACATGAGGGCTAATTGGTAGAAGAAGTGCAACACTTGCAGATGGAACTGGACTACAATGAGGTTAGGAGACTAGAGTAACTACACTATCTTTTAGTTCCTCCACCTCCTTCTCCTCAGCTTCTGGTTGGGTACCAATCACTGAGAGAGAACCATCTTGGAAAATTTTAGCCATATGAATATTTTTATTTGGAGGATAATCATCTCCACTTGATGGCTGAGCTAGTCCTTGAGTGATGGCTAAGGTTACACCTAATGTACCACCTTGAGAGGAAGAGGTCAATGCAACTATTAGAGAAGCTTGAGTGGATGTACTTTTACTTTGACTCCTTCTAGTTGTGTTCCATTTGACCCACTTCTTATTTCTTTTAATAATCTGGCCATCATGATCTCTAGCTCTTCTCTAGTATCCTCATAAGGCTTTGAGTTGATAGGAGTATTTCTTAGCTTTGTTAAATAGGTATTACTATACATATTTTTCCCATCATCTTCCACTCCCTCAATGTTGATATTAGCTTTATACATTTTCACTTGATCTTCTATGAGTCTCATGAAAGCATGATCATGGCTCTCAAATTCATCCTTGCAATCAACCCAGTAGTCTTCAACAGTGGTGATGTGTTTGATAACACTTCCAATCTACAACACCTCCCTTGCATATCCATTTGGATCAACCATAGGCCTCAAAACCTCATAAATCTCCAATTTATATTTCATCTCAAACACCTTTAACATGTTCTTTACATCAGAATGAGACTCACAACTGAAAGCTCCCACTTTCATAGGAAACTCGTAACCTTTCTTCTTTACGCTCCCGCTTAGCATGCTCACTTGAATCACTTGCCTCACGATCTCAATCAACACGATCGTATCACTTGGATATCTCAGAAGCTTCAATGGAAATCCATCAAAAGCTACAAGATGCAAATATGAAAATGATGAGAACTGGATGAAATAACTCCCAAACTAACTAATGGCCACCCTAGCTTTGGGGTTGAATCTCCTCTCTGGGCATCCTTGGAGCTCCCTACAAATACTCATGGTAAATGCATCATTGACTCTTATATACTCTGCATAACTAATTTCCAATTGTAAACATCGGTAGAACTAATAAGACTTCACATCATCAGGGAAATTTACTACCCTTGGGAGGCCTAACCATAATTGTAGAGTAGCTAACATGTAAAATAGAATGGAGGACATATAGAAGGTGTTGTAGAATTTTGCAACATGAAGAGAATTGAACAAAATCTCATTTACCTTGTGAGCCCAATCAATATATTGGGTGTCAGAGTAGATAACTTGTACCAAAAAGAAATATTGCTCAACAAAATTTAAAGCTTCTACCTCACCTTTCAATTTATGCAAGAGAACCATGATGTTCACAATCTCAAGCTTGAGATTAGTACCAAAAAGAGTCTTAGGAACCTTACTCTTGGGGCTCCATGGTTTTTGAAACCATGATTGCATGATTTCATTTCTCCAAATCATTTTCTTCACAAAAACTCAAAGATCTCTCTACCAAATGTCAAATCTAAAAACTTCTCTCACTCTAGAACTCAAAGGCAATTTACCATAGTTTTCCTATCAATGGAGATCAATATTGTGTCATTTGGCAATACAATCTATCTAGTGTCTAGGTTATAATGATTTATGCATTCATGTATCAACTTTGGAGCTTTAACTACAATTGGAAAACCCACTACTTCAACTAGCCCATATCCTTGGAGCTTTTTAGTAATGGGATGAATAGGTTCTAATCTCACTCTCTTCTGAAAATCTTGCATGTCATAGAAAGAAAGAGAAGTATCCATGAAATTTTGTAGTGAAGTTTTGAATCCATTTCCATAAAAACTCACAAATCTAGTTGCCATTCTGTTTGGAAATGAATTTTGAATCTAGAAAATGAAAGGAATAGCAAATGTGCAAATACTAGCTTTTTGAAAATGTAATGCAATTTTAACAAAATAATAGTTCAAGAAAGAGTAGTAGTTTTTGTAACTGTTCATGTTTCCATCTATATAGGAGCTTTAATTCATCCATTGATCTTTAGAATTTGTGCCACACAAATGAATTGAAGGATAGATCTGTTGAAATAGAAAATGTATGGTTTTAACAGATATTTAGGTATCTTTTCACTATTCTGTTGGTCCAATGGTAACCTATTTCCCATTAAGTTTTGAGAAGTTATAAAAGGAGTACTCTATAATAAAATATTTTCTAAGTCAAATTATTCCTAATAGTTTTTTCTTGCAATGGTTAGATCACTTTCATTATCATCTTAAGCTTTTTTGCACATGAAAAATAACTTCACTCTTCTTACAAACTTGATTTTCTTTAAAATCCAAAAAATTGTCCTCATGGGTTGAAAACCCACTGAGGAGAAGATAATTTCCATTTCTTTGCCTAGGCTTTCCTTTAACTTTACCTATTGATTATTGTTTTATTTTGGTTTAGAGATGTCCAAAAGTAGTGAAAACATTCATTAGGGACCCACCTTTGTTTCTTCTCCCTCAGAATTACCTTTTATGGGAAATTGACTTCATGGGTTGAAAACCCACCAAGGAGAAGTCAGTTTCTAGTTTTCCACCTAGAATGTTTATGATAAATGTTCCAAATCTTGAATGTTTCCTAAGGTAGGTAATTGTAAAAGGAACATTAATTTTTCATTGGGTACCTTATTATCTTCTTATTTTGACCCATATACATCATTTGCTTCTCTCCACAGGAAATCACCTTCATCGGTTGAAAACCCACCAAGGAGAAGCCAAAGTCTAGATTTCCTCAAGCTTCTATTCTCATGGAGAAAATAATGGACCATAAGTAAATATAACTCTTTTAAATTATCTTTGCATGTTTTGTAAATCTCCATCAGATTAGGTACTAAGCTACCTACAAAATCTCTAAACATAAAGGGAAAACCACCCGGCTAAGAAATGTGGAGAAGGGGAAAATGAAAAATTTGATGGAGAATATTTCCACCTAAGGGGGATTCAACTTAGACTTGGACACATCTAGTACCTTACTAGAACACAAATTTCCACTTTACTAATTGGTTAGAGGATAAAAAGTGGGGCAACACAAATGATGTCTCCAGAGGCTCAAAGATTGATTCAAACCTATGGAATTTTCAACATCTAGCTCCTTGGATTCACCTCTCTAAGAATACAAGGTTTTGAAGAAGAACCCATTAAGCTGCCTTGGTATGCTCTGGATTATTTTGTCATAGCTGAAGTATGTAGAAAAATGTTCTTTGTAGTAAAAGAAATTATCCTTGAAGAGATATGGGAATCTATTTCCCCCATTAAACTTGACTCCCTATCTTGCAACACAATGATTAATGCCTTAGTAATTGTTAGTGACCTATTGAATTTCAAGTTTGGGTTCTACCAAGGAAGGAGAGACTTTGATAATCAAAAGTTTGCAAGACTAGTGCTTGGTATAAAGGATCAACTTCAACTAGTGCCTCACCTTGAATATTTTTGGGAAGACTGCAAAAATGTACAAGAGGTCATTAGAAGACACCAATCAAGGTTGAAACTTTCTAATATCACCTCATTAAAGTTGAAGTTCAAACTGGAGGGATTTATTGAAGATAGTTCAAAAGTTATTGAACCAGGCTGTGAAGAAATGAATGAACAAATTCAACCCAAGGTTGATTGGAACAAAGATGAGGAGGATGACATAAATCTCAGGACTTGATCCATATTGGCTAGCATAGATAATTGGTTGAGAGGAAAAAGAACCAAGTCACCCATCGAGAAGAAAATTGCAAGACCCACAAAGGTGTGAGGCCTCACCCACACCCATAATAGCATAGATACTTTGTCTACATTTTAATACTTAGAACTTGATATTTTGACATACATTTGAGTTTATAATGGAAATTGACATATATTACCTATTTGATTTAGGTATTTACATTAGTGACTTTCACCTATGGTAGGTACTAGGACCTCATTTGCATGTTTGATGATTTAATAGTATAGATTTAGTATTTCTTTAATATGATAGATTATGGATTATGATGTGATTCAGAAGAGTAATTGGATAATGCTATTTAAGAGTAATGTTGTTATGTAGATTTGTGATATTTTATTGTTTTTAATGTTTGGTATGGGAATGATTAGAAAAGGAAAGTTAATTGTGATAATTGACTATGTTAATTTATGTGAATTATGCAATATTAAAATTGTTAGGCACCTATATACATGTAATCTTATATGATTTTCATTGGACAATTGATGCTCAAGTTTAGTGTGCAAGAAATTGAACCATGGACATTAATTGGGTAAACAAGGTCCACACTTATGTGGACACAATTTAACCAAGGTGAATTTTTGAAAGATTCAAAGCCTCATTGTGATGTGTTTATTTTGTAAATGTAAGTTTTCATGTGTATAGTAAATAAAAATTCATAAATAAATTAGGGACATGGAATGGTGATCTGTAATGTGTTTTAATGTGTCACTTGACACTTGTAAATTATTTATGTGTTGATGACATGTCACCTAGGGTTTTGGTCATGGTAGCACTTAACCTCAAATTAATTTCCTTTCAAAAGATTAAGTAAATCCACTTGGAGAAAGGATAGGATGGGTCACCATCAAGGGAAATTTGAATTCAAACTTGACAAGTATTTTAGAAAGTCAATAAGTGGTCCCAAGGTGTCATGTTTGTGAAAACAAGCCACCCATATGTTAGGGGCCTAAATTTGACTATTTTAGTGCTTAGATATCCTAGGGGACCCGTTAACCAATGCATTCTTCCACCAATTCTAAAATTGACTTGTCCCATGAGTTTTTCCCCATCTTTCCACTTAGTTAAAGGTAGTAAAATTGGTAGGGATAAAGTTGTAAGAGATAGTGGCTTGATGTTTTTGCCAAAGAGATAGTGGGAGAGTCTTTTTAGGGAACTTGGAAAAACTAGTGGGGTGTTCACCCACTCTCTAATTTTATAGACTATTGGGACTAAAAAATGCATCCCTGATTTTGTGTACTATTCTAAATTTTGAGTCTAATTAAGCCCATATAAGAGCTTTTTGTGCATGTGTACCCAACTATCACTTTGAAGCCTATAAAGTGTTTTATGTTTCTAACACTTTTCATTTATTATATGCATGCATACTATAATGATAAATTTCCATTCCAAATCATTTTCTGAAGAATCATTTTGAGCATTGCTTAAATTTGCATTTTTACCTAAGTCCCAAACAACAAAAAGAAGCCTAGTTTTTGCAATTGAATATCTTGCACCTAGTAAAATTTCATGACTCTTTTCTTTGGAGTATTTAGCATGCATATTTGAGAACCTATGTTTTAGTTCTCAATTCATTCTAATATGTTTTGACTAGATTTTGAATCCCTCAAAGTTGGTTGTTTATTGTTGTCACGTTGATGCATATTGCTAAGAATTCTAGGAGGCCTTGTTTGACTAGTTATAACTTTGGACCAGTTGACCAAAATGAGAAATTTCCTTTTGAATTAATTCTTGGAGTTAGACACATTCTATTTTCTAGTTTTGAGCCTATGAAAAATCTATTTGACTAGTTTTCAAACACAATTCCAAATGAAATTTGTAAAGTTTTCTTGGTGTCTTAAAGTGTAGATTGGTTAGTACCCATGTTTAGGATGTCATAACTCTAAATCAATGTTAGATGAGAACAAATGGATTGTACCATTGTGTTCTACTCTAGAAATTCTCCAAGTGTGCTAGCTTGTGAGTCTTGACCAATCCATTTGCACACTTTTCTAGGTCCTTTCTATGTGTAAAAATTGTTATTTAGCCATTGTTCCCAGTTTTGCAATTTTGAGTACCCAAGTTTAATGACTTACCAAATGTACCTAGTCATTCTTCATGAGTACAAATCATAGATTTATACTCCCCTTGTGCCAATGAACTAATGTCCTAGTTTTTGTGCCCTCAAGTGTTTGTTTTACCTATTTTCAAGGCCAAAACCAAACACACTTCATTATTTTCTGATATGTTTGTTTGTAGGTAGCTCATAGAAGAAAACTTTGATAGTCAGTATCTTTCGACCCAGATGTCACCATGACATAGAATTTGATAGGGTAAAAGAATGTGAATCAAAGAATAAGTATGTGAAATCTCAGGATCAGATTGTTTGATTTAGTTAGTTTTTAAAGACAATTCATAAACCTTCCTATTAGAAAATCACAGTTTGCAAGAAGTGGTAAAATGAGATTTAAATGATATTTTAGTGATGGATTTTGAATAGGAGAATAGTATCAAGAGATTAAATGATCAGTCTAAAAATTCAGGTGTTTGAGTTTGAATTTTGTTTTAGCTAGACTCGCTTTGGGGCCAAACTATTTTCAACAAATTAAGAGTTTGGGTGATGAAAGATGCATTCATAAGTTGTGATATTTGTGATGGTCAAAATGTAGTTATGTTCTTCCTTTTGGGATCAAAGGAGCATATGAATTATAAATAATGTGATTAGATAAGGAAGGAAACTAAGCATTTTGGGATGCCATCAACACTCATCCAGATTAGGAAGGTATTTCATAAAGTGTCTCCTTCTATGATGATGCCATTTAAAACATCTCTTATCAATAATGTGTTGCAAACCCTTCATTAGTGAGATAAAATTGAAGTTGAGATTTCTATTATTGAATATTTTTTTCATCTTAATTACAAAGACAAAAGAAAAATGGATAGATTATCTCAACAATACTTAGCTAGAAATAAAGTTAGTAAATAGATTGTCAAAACTACATGGTAGTCACATGATGGAACAAATAAGCGTGACCAAAATTATTAAAATAGTAGACCCCACTAAATTTTTTGGTTGATTTAATCACCTAATTCATGACTTAGGAAAAGGATAGAGCCTAATTCTTGTTTAATACACCTCTCAATCTACTCACAAAAACCAATATTAAGGGTTTCTCTTAGCCTAATATGTGCACATGTAAAAGAGATATCACCATGCGCAGAAGGTTTTTGGAATTCCATGCTTGATTTATAAAGACTGATGCAAAAAAATACAAAATGAGATTGGAATGAAAGACTTGATAACCTATGAACTACATGCATGTAGAGAAAAAACCTTGGATAGTTTTGAGTGTAGGATGGTGAGTCACTTTTTTCGAATAGAGGAGTCAGAAAAGGTTACAGATGAATTGATGAGTTTCAAATGCTCATGTTCCTTGTATCATTTACTTATCCCTCTCCCAACATAGCATAAGGCCTTTTGGCTACATTTCATGGTTGGTAGGAATCTTTTCCTAACTCCAATGAAGGCATGGGTGAGTAGCAGCCTTAAGAAAATAGGAAAGGGATCATTTTCACATACATGCGATCTAGATGAAAGTCTAGAAGAAAGAGAGAGAGGTGTAACTATGACAACTACTATAGCACTTTTTGAAACAAATGATTTTCATGTTGTACTGCTTGATTCTCCTAGCCATAACGATTTTGTTCAAAATATGATTGTGGGTGCCTCAGAAGTAGATGTAATAGTCATAGTTGTGGATGCATCTATAGGTGAATTTGAAGTAGGAATGGATGGACAGGGAATAAGAGGGAAAACAAAAGAGAATAAATAACTAATTAGAAAATTTGTAGTGGAGTGATTGATTGTCACTAGCAATAAAATGGATGTAATTGCATATTACAAAGAAAAATTTGACTTCATAAAATTATAGCATGGGACATTTCTTTAGTGTTGTGGATTTAAAGAATCCTCTTTAACATGGACTCCCATGAGCATCATTGAAAATTAGAACTTAGTGGTTAGCCCCACAAATGAACATTTGAAGTCTTGGTAGAAGGGACCAAATTTGTTAGAGGCTATAGATCTTTTCAAGTTTTCAACTAGAAATACATGTCGACCTCTATGAATTCCCATATCAAAGGTCATATAATCATGTACACTATGTCAAATTTCTATCAGTGGAAAATTGGAAGTTGATCCATTAGAATCGGTACAAAGGTTTGAGTTATGCCTTTGGTAGAAATAGCAATAGTTAGAGCTTTTGAACAAGATGGTGTAGTGCGAATACCATAAATTCCATAATCCCACATTTCTTGTATAGAGGGAAATTCTAATGTTTAAGTCTTAAACATACAATAAGAAATTGTCTTTAAGACACATGTCTTATGAAGACAAAGAAGCTTACGTGGGACTTGTGGATAGGCGATGATGTATGCATAATTTTGAATGTAGGTATAGGTAGGAACATGATGACATTAGTAGACACACATGCGATAGGAGGAAAAACCTAAAGGTACCACATGGTATGTAGTTAGAGGAAGGCCCAGATCGCACGATTGCAATAGTCAAGCCACAATTAAGCCAAACTATGGTGAGGTGGTGAAATAGTTAAGGCAACCACTACATATGGCTTTGCAATAGTTAAGGAGCAATCAGGGCTAATTATGGTGACGGAACAAAATTATTGATCAAAACATCACTCAGCTTAATCTATGATTAAGGAAAGAAGGTACAAGGGCACACAATTACTTGATTCACATGATCATGGTGGTTAGAGGCTAGTTAAGCTTAACCACAATGATGACACAATCATAGTTATCACAATTTTGCAACAATTAATGCTAAGGTGAAGGTTGAGGGCCTTGGACATGTAAAGTAGTGACATGTGGAAGGAGCTAGTGAGTTGGTGATGAGGTGGTAGATTTGACCAATGAGGTGATGACACATGGTGCTTGGTTAGTAGTTAACTAAAGGTTTGACTAAGATGGAATTGGAGGTAATGTGAAATTTGAAATGTTAAAAATTATTGAAAATTCCTTAAAAAATGGAATGTGCATTCTTAGGTTTGAACTTTAAAATAAATTTGAGATGTAATTAAGTTTAGACTATATGAAAATATTAAATCATTCAAACATTTAAAATCTCTGATTCATGACCAAGGGTTTGAAACTTTAAATACATGCTGGAGGCCTTATTTTTTGCCAAAATATAGAGTGCAATATATCATTGGAAGAAGATGAATTTTCCATTTTTGTAGTCAAAATATGAGCAAGTCATTAGTGGTAAAAGATATAGGAAGATTTGTGAAAATAGTGATATTCTTAGCAGAATACATATTTTTCATGATGGAGCTTCATATTTAGTTAGAAAGCAAGTAGAGGAGTTTGTTGGCTCTCGATTTGGGGGAAAATATTTTTAATTGTATTTTTTTTCCTCTAAAGTCATTGAGATTTTTTTTGACTTCTCTTTTAGTAGCAAACCTAACATCTTTTTAATTTAGTTCTTTCTCCATGATTTGGGTAGTTCCTAAAGTATATTTTAAAAAAAAAATGAGGAGATTTGATTTTTAGTTGAAGGAAGAGAGAAGAGATGCTTTGCAACAACATGATGAAGATTCAAGTGGAGATGTGTCACTTCTAGATCAGATCCAGATTCTTCTTCATTCTCGATATCTTTCTCTTTTTCTCTTGTTGTAAGGGTTGGTTCTAATTTATTGCAAGGTTTTTCATTGCTATGATACACCCTAGATTGTTGATGGTTGGTTGTTTTCTAGACTATTAAGTAGAGCTCTAGTCGTTATCCCACCATTTATGCCCAACATTTCTCTCTTGTATGAACAACATTAATGGAGTTAATATAGATAGTTCTGGTCTATTAAATTATTTTTCTTAGTTATTTCATACATCCTTTATGTATTTATTTCAAAGGAATAAATAAAATGAGCAATGCATTCATCTTCAATCTAAATATTGTATGATGTTTATGTTATTTGTAAATCTTTGTGGTTTGTGAATAAAGAGCACAAAACTAGTTGCAACCTATTTTAGGTTGTATGTGTTGATATATTTTTCTTTTATTTCAAGGAGTCAAGTAAATGCTTGGTTTATCATCATAGCATTGTAGATTTCATGAAGAGATAGGTTGAGTATGAGATTTAGAAATGATGTAGATGTTTGATTCACAAGGTGAATGGATAGATATAGGGTCTTGATATATTAGATGTATCATTTTTTTTTAAAAGAGGGGTAAATGCTTTGACTTGGAGCTATGAACTAGTGAGGCCACAAATGGGGGACCTCATCCCCATTAGATTCAAACCTTGATGGCAAGGATAACTATGCAACAATTTAACCATCACAACATGCCACTATTGGCATACGAGATGTATCAATGATTTACAAGGATGTGTGTTAATGATTTGTGGAATTTCCAATAGAAAAGGCATTGATCATGTTGGCTCCTAATTTAATAGATTTGAAAATAACCTAGAAACTAGACCAATACATCTAAGGCTAGAAAATTCTTATGATGGATGCACTTGACTACAATCTTGGGCCAACTATAAGGCTAATTCATTCCTTCTTCTTTAGGCTCTGCAAGACATAGGTGGGTGGACCTAAGATTCTTATATGGTACCAATGTAAAGGCATATAACTATATCCAAATAATAGATAAAATCCCTTAATCTTCTATGTTTATGCAAGCATTAATGGGTGGAATAGCTAATAGCAGAGCACATGAACTTGATAAACCAAGTGAGGGAAACTCTTTCAACTCTTAAACGTAAAGGGAAAGATATTCAATTTATAATTTGGATCTCAATATAACCTGAGTATGCAACAATAGAGAACATGCAATCTTTAAGCTGACTAGTCCCTTATCCACTGGGCATCAACTAAACCTTAACATACACATGGATACTTGAAGTATGCTCATATATCTAGACATTTGATCTATCTACCTAACTTGCAAATAAATATCAATCTTCATAAAAAATCTCATACTTGTGATAATATCCTCCTAGTGAAACCTACAACCCTATCAATGTAAATAAGCATTCACATAGATCTTTGTTCCAATAGAAAGTTTATCTAGACATACAACCTTAAAGGATAAAAAATGAGTTTAAGCTCTTTGTTCTTAAACACAAAACATTGCAAATAATAGAGGAAGGAGATGATAATTAGAATGAAACTAAGAAAAATGAAGCTCTTGTATTAATCTCATTGAAACCAATACATCTTCTGTATGTCAAAACTTAGAAAATACAAAATGAATGACCGTATAAGCTTAAATGCTTCAAAAGAAATACAATACTAATGTTCATAATAGAGTAACATTGAGCATGGTATCATAGCAGTCAGGAAATTCTTTAAGTCTAGAACCTATTTGGTCTCACAATCATGAGAAAATCTCAAAAAATTGGAACCTATATGGTCTCACGATAGTGAGGAAAACTAAGAGAAGAAAGATATATAGAAGAGAAGATATTTTAGGATCTAGAATCTGAAATTGACATCTGTCCCATTGAAAATGTCTTCAATTTGATGATGTTGAAGCTAAACTTCTTCATCTACTTGAAATTAAAACCATAAATGATGTAGAAATATCTGATATATCCCCCTTTAAAGTAATCAGAAAAATATCATGTGAAGAAAATATCAGATACACAACAATTCTATGATGTCAACAAAACTTCATTTGCAACCAACTTCATTTAAAACAATCAAATCACCTTTAAAGTTGCTGATGAAGTCAAATATGATGAAATTCTAGCTATATTTGATCCTATTTCCTTTTAAAAGCATCAAATTTTCATTTTCATTGAGGATGCCCCGAAATCACAAAACCTCCTATAGTTGCCTCTAGCAAACACTTGTGCAAAAATTGATTGCAGAAATGGATAGTTCATTTCTTTTTGGTTCCAATGGTATGTTATACTACATATTTTGAAAAAAAATTGTGCCCCTATGGTCAATTCAAAATTTTAGCTCCCAGATTATGAGTAGAGAAATGAAATTGAAAACTTTAAAATGAGCATTTGAATACTTCTCTAAATTTTATTATTTATATTCATTTTCTCTTTATTCCCCTTATCCCTCCAATCCAACAATGCCACATGTTAGACCTTAATTTTCTATCACCATTGGATGAGTCTCACATCCAACTTCCATTTGAAATATTTTAATTTTAGGGTGAACCCACAATAGTGGATTACACTTTTTTGGAGGAAGAAATCCCTCTAAAAAAGCACGGATGGGGAAAATCATCGGAAGAGTTTTGATAGAAACAAAAATTAAAAGTATCTATCAAAACTTTATAATTTCGGAAACTAAGGACTTAGTTTTTATCGAAACTACATACCGCTTTTTAGTTTTGATCGAAACTAAACAAGTGCTTAGTTTTGATCGAAACTAAAAGCGGTATGTAGTTTTGATCAAAACTAAGCACAAACCATGGGTAGTTAGGAAATCGCACGTGGGTTATTAGTTTTGATCGAAACTAAAAAAATGGCATTTCAAAAAAATGAACACACCAAATAAAAGGGGGCCCAAGCTATTGTCTAGTCATTGTTTCAATTGGAACAAGAGGATTGACTGGCATCCGTCCCATCAATCGTCTGAAAAAGGTATGAAATACTTTTTTTTCCCTTCATATGCTTTTTTAGTTGAAATTTATGTGTTTTTAATATTTAAATATATGTTTCTTTGTATATTTTTTTTTATTTTATGTATGCACATTTATATATATATATATGTGTGTGTGTGTGTGTGTATACACATGTATCATGTGTATATATATATATATATATATATATGTATATGCATATATGTACACATATATATGCATATATGTGTATACATAGATATATGCATATACACATGATATGTATATTTGCACATATCACATGTGTGTGTATGCATATATATGTATATATCCTAATGCTATCACTCACCATAATTCCAACCATAATGCTAAATCATTTTCCTTATTGTAACATTAATTTTAACCATATCCTAAAACCTAAATGTAACCTTAACTATAACTATATTTCTAACCTAAGGATGACCCTATATATAACTATATCTTCAATGAAAAATCTAATGTTAACATTAAGCTTGAAACAAATCCTAACCTCAACTCTAGACCCTTACTATAATATTTATCCTAATCCTCAGTCTAACCTTAACCATAAATAAACCCTAAGTACAATCTAAATATTTTACATAATCTAAACTCTAAAACTAGCCATAACCATGACCTTTAAAAAAATCTCTAACACTAATTCTAACTTCAACTATAAGCTTTACTCCAATTCTAATCATAATTGAAATGCTAACCCTAATTTTTTAAAACCCCAATCTAATTATTTCTCTAACCTAAGATGATGCTAAAATTAACTATATATCACTAATCCAAACCCTTACCATGGTGTAAAACCTCAACCATAAAGCCTAACATTGACCCTAGCCATAACCCAAACATAAAACCTAGGTATGCCATATTAACCCAAACCCTATTCATGACCAACCATGATGTAAACCCTAACCTTAATCTCAAATAATATTTTCAAACTATATCTAAACCTCAACCCAACCAAATTCTAATTCTCTCCCTAACTAAGAGATAATATAAACACCTATCATAACCCTATCCCTAATCAAAGCCATAACTCTAACCCTACATGGTGCATTATATGAATCCTAACACTCGCCTTTATTATAGCCTTAACCATAAACCTTGAACTTAACTACAATCTTAATCATAACCAAAGTTACGCTAATAATAATCCTAAGAAAAGTATTTCTCTAACCTAAGAATAATTCTAAACCTAACTATATCACTAATAAAAAACCTAAACCAAACCTTAACCTTAATGTTAAACTTGACCTTGACCTTAAAGCTTAATATTAGTAGTAATACTTACACTAGCCATCCCCAAACCCCAAACCTAACTATATTTTTATTCCAAATTTTAACTCTAATTTGCTAACCATGATTTAAACAACCACACCATAAACTCAATGCAAAACCCTAAACCTAAACTTTATCCTAGTATGCACACGCACGCACACACACACACACACACACACACACACACACACACACACACACACACACACACACACACACACACACACACACACACACACACATGCATATATATGTATATATAGATCTATATGCATATACACATGACATGTATATTTACACATATCATGTGTGTGTGTATATATATGTGCATATGCACACACACACACACACACACATGATATATGTGCAAATATACATATCATGTGTATATGCATATATCTATATATAAATATATATGCATATTTACTTTAGTTGACAAGTTTATGTGCACACATATGTCTAAAACATTTGAACATTCAATCTAACTTTTAGAAATGTAACTTGCACACATAGTTCTTAAAAGGTCCTTGAGTTACAAACATTATATACAACAACATGTGCATTTTAAAATTTAGTTTTTTAAAGGTACATTTTCATTTATGTTTTAAGACTTCTATATATATGTACACATGTACACATATTTAATTTTATTAAAAGAATTTAGATTGTTTTTTAATTTTGTCAAATTGTACATGTATGTTAATATAAATTTCAAGTTTATTAAATTTTTTACATTTTAATTTTAATTTTTAGGTTTACACATTATACATGCACCTACATACATTGACACATGGCTAATCAACAACCTTCTATCCCTCTTGAGTAGCCTATCCCCCTTGAGCAGTCTATACCTAGGCTCGAGTAGCCTATCCTGGGCCCTGAGAAAAAACCTATGCCCAAGCCTTGAGCAGTAGCCTATCCCCCCTGAGCAACATCATGTCCCCCGTGATTAGCTACCTATCCCACCTAAGGAGCTCTATGATCACACTAACCAAGATATTCATAGACTTCAGGAATCCATGACTAGTGGTACATGCTAGAGTATCTTACGTAGCCTAAAATTTATTCAAGATGAGATTCGTGGCATTGCCCCATATTCTGCACAAACTATACAGACTATCCTTGATAGTAAGAGATGAGAGGTCTCCTTTGGTCTTTCACTCTAGTAGGTGCAGGGCTTAGTGCCCAAAGATGTCCTAAAGAGGGAATGTTTCCCTCATTATCTTTTACAAAAGTATGTGAAGGGGTATTCTCCCCTTAAGTGTAGAGATCCACAGATGGCTGCATTGATATACCCATGCTTCCTTGCTATCCATGGTCATTATCCAAATAACAACCAAATTCCACTCTATTTTTCTTGGAAGCTTTATGCAGAGGTTTGCTTAAGCAGGGTGGTGAACTACACAGAATTACCAGGACATTTAGGATAGGGGCATGATAGACTGGCTGATAGGTAGCCAGGTCATCCCCCACTGGCACATAGATTGATTTTTGGAGAGAGGGCATCTACTATTTCCCCTATGTTAGGTCCATCAGCTAATAAGGCCATGCATAGCACTCAGTTATGTGGGGTCATTCAGGAAGTTGGAGAGATTGTAGAATCTATCAGATCTATTTTGAGTGATGAGGTTGGTTGGTATTTGATATCTCATCAGCATTCCATATCATCATCCTATGCTTCATCTTCAGGAGACTTGTATAGTGTAGTAGGCATCCCTTTAGTGGCTAGCTTAGAGGGTCTCACTAGAGTGTTGGCATGAGACACTATGATTGGTCTGGCTGAGGATCTATTAGATACATATATATTTGTATCAGATCATCTTGTCATACCCATATTAGATGTTTGAGATCATGTCCATGGTAGTACTAGGAAACATCCTTAGCCATATTCCTCTGATCGATCAGATAGTGGTCATGGTGGTAGTGCACATGATGATCCACCTATTGACCACTCTTTTGCTCTAGAGAGACATATAGATACCATAGACCCTTTAGCCAATGTTACAAGGCAGGCTCAGAGTTTAGATGTGGGCCTTAATGATGTTGATTTGAGCTTGTTGACCATAAGATGGATGGACTTGTTGACACGTGATGATTCTACTCCTATGCCATCTCATCTACATAGTACACTTGGCTTGTCATTATTAGGATGTGTGCTGGTCACCAGTCATGGGGCTCGCATAGATGTAGAGATGGACCTTGATGTGATGTAATGAAATCTAGATGCATTAGTGGACATGATTGATGCTAGGCAATCTGAGTATTATCAGATGCCACCATCTACACATGTAATCTTTTTTTCATGTTAAAATTTCAATCATTTGAAACTAATTTAATTTACACATATGCATGTGTGCACATGTATGTATATTATGCACATAGATTTTTAATCATGGAGAAATTTTAATTTGATGTGTTGCACATGCACATGTAATGTAGGGGGACATGCCTCTTTTTACTCTAGCTTTGATGCTAGATCATGTATGTCATCGAGACTCATGGGATGATGTCAATAGTGAACAGGTAATGTTTATTTATGTTTTGATTATGTGTACATGTATTTCAATATCACTTTCTCTTGATTAAATGTATGTATGTATTGATATCACTTTCTCTTGAATTTATATATAGGGGTCAACACATCCTAGTGAGCACCTTGATAGTCAGTCTTTAGACCGTGTTGTGAGGAGGTGTGGTGATGATAGTCCTACACCTGATGATCTATAGTTTTTTTTATCTAGATGATTTGTTCTAGACTTTCATCCAGAGAGACATTCATATATTAGATAGACACTTTATATACACATATGCATGTTATATTTATATTTGATTTGATATAGATGTACCTAGATATGCATGTCTACATGTGTGCATGCTATTTATATTTGATATTATCTTTCGATAGATCTCTAGATAGATACATGCTTTTGTTATTTGTTCTCGAGATGATTGATACATGTTACATTATGCTGTGGAATTTAATACATTATAGATCTAGATCTAGTATATTATAAATTGTTTCTAGAAGATATGTAAGTAATTTATTTAGATATGTACACATGTAATATATTGATTAAATTTATATATATATAGTTCATGTAATTTAAATGTCTAGTAATATATCATGTATTAAATGTTCAAGTATCAGGTAATTAGTTGTACATAATTCCTAACTTGAGTAAATCTATAGAACTCATCCCTTTTATTTGTACACATATCCTAGAATTTTATCCCCTTAAGCCCAATGTTCTAATTCAAGTCCAAATTAAAACATGTACATGTTCAAAATTTAGTTAAACAAATCACAATTTGAACTTGAAAGCTCACATGTCCTAAAATTGAAAGCACACATCCTAATTAGTTAAATTGAAAGTTTACATGTGTCCTAAAATTGACAAGTTAAATGAAATAGAAAGTTCAATATAATTAATTTTACAGACCCCTAATTTCATCCCCTTAGGACAAGTGGTGTTTGAATTTCTTTCCCTCAAGGTGCACATGTCAGGTAATTAGTGTACACACATACATATAAGTTCATAATTTATATAATTAGTTACTTTATGACAATTTGAATTCAAGACATTGAGTTAAAAATGAAAGAGTAAAAGTTCAATTTAGAAAATTAGTTATTCCACCAAATTTCAAATTGAGCAAATGATTGTTCAACCAAATTTCAAATAGTTTGAACCAAATTTCAAATTGTTCTTGAATTAAATTTCAAATTAGGAGTTGTTTCTATCTCATATCAAGTGGATCAACTCATTCTTGGATAACATTTAATATTTTCTCATGATCATCAATATGGAGCCTCCACTTATGTATTCCAAGTCCTTTGACTAGATGAAGAGTTAGACCAATGGCAATAACATGGTTACTATATTGATATACCTTATTGTTAGGTTGATAATCGGTGAAATGAATCCCATTTTTAAGTACTTTTCTTTGCTTCAAATATGTTCTCTGTACAATAGAACCTGCACATGTACACATTTAAAAAATACATCAATCTTGAATTTAAGTCAAAGAATTTGAATTCATAAAAAACATAGATACTTGACATACATGTACATAATTCAACTATATACTAACCCGTGGGAAAAATAATTTTATCACTTATTTCAGTCTTTGTTAGCTTCTCTCTTTC
Organism: Cupressus sempervirens; assembly: GCA_028749045.1. Taxonomy (NCBI): domain Eukaryota; kingdom Viridiplantae; phylum Streptophyta; class Pinopsida; order Cupressales; family Cupressaceae; genus Cupressus; species Cupressus sempervirens. The sequence continues at coordinate 200,274,808 of CM053785.1, forward strand.
CATGGTGCAACATAATAAATAATACCTAACACCTTCTACATTTTCTGATTCTGCCATGACTGCAAAAACATTTCCTACACAAACTTATGTATGTCAAAATTCTGGATACATGTCAAGTACATAAGTACATATATATAATAAAAATTAACCAAAATTATGAAAAATTTATACACGTACATGATCTAGGTATATATATAGTTCATACATACCAACTCTGATCAATCCTAAAATATGGTTACAATCACTAGAAATCAATGGAATATCATCATAGTTTTCATCCTCAAACTCATTCGTATTAATAACATCTAGTGACACCAAAGTCCATTCACCCACATATCCATGTTCTTGATTAATGAAACCATCATAGTCTTCATCAATAAAATTAGGACAAAAACATGAGTATTCTCTTGTGTACAATGACCACACATTACTATTTGTACTCATAACTAAATGCAAAGATCATTTCTTCTCTACCCTCTTGCATGCATGCATTGATCTTCTATCAACACCTGAATGTACACAAGGTCCATAATTTAGTTAGAGATCACCTAAGGTAACATATTAAATATAAATTTAAGATTTAATTTAAAAATATGAATAAATTAATTTATATATACCTGATACCTCCCAAAACACTCTAAATGGTATGACTTGATCTGCTTGTGTTGATGTGTTATCTATATTTGTTGGCACCAAAAAATGTGTTTTACACCACTCAACCACATCATGAGCATTATTAATGTGATATCCTTTATAGTCCATTTGACACTTTCTTAAAGCACATTTGATACAAGCTCCTAAACCATCATGCTCACCCTTTCCATGTCCACTCTCAAAAAAACTCCAAATGTGTGGTATATTAAGGTATCGATGATTTCTACACAATTCATAAAATGGTCTAGCTGATTTAAATTGTGTTGCACATCCATCTGACCATACAAAATGTTTTTCTATTTTAATTTTCTTTTCTTCAGATATTCAAAAAATGTCTTAAAACAATGTTCGACAAAATGTGTGTCATGTTCTTTGTCATCACTAATGTAAAAGCGATACTCTTTTTTAATGACTCGTGCTTGATTTGTACTTTCCACACCATCCAGATCAATTTGTGCATGTCGATAAGACACTTGAACCATAATAGTAACCTGCTCTATAGAGTAGTATTTTTCTTGAAGTTGTTTTTGAGATACGAAAGACTAATTCTTTGCAAAGTCAACAATAGATAGAATTTTTCTGAGTGGGAAAGTTTCTCTTAGTGGTTGAAATTTTTCTGCTTGCCACTTAGCAAAAAATGCATGGCATATATATGGTTGAATCAATTTACAAAAAAATGACATAAATTCTCCAGCCGATATCTCATCCTCTACATATTCTAACCTTGTTGATTCTTTTCTAGCTTTTGTTTCTGATTTTATGTATGTATATCTCTTACATTTTACCATCCTTGTTGTATTAGTATCTTCTTCTCTCAAAGGAAATTTAGTCAATTTACCACATGTTTCACAAGTTCCTCTTATACAATCTATTTCACCTATTGCACAATCATTTGGTTTGTCACATAAGATTGATGTTATGAATTGACTCAGTCATTTAGGAAAAGTATTTTGAGAAGTTCCACCACTTTCTTCTATCATCTTTCGAAACTTATCATAGTACAGATCAAAGTCAACATGATATCGACAACAAAATGTTTCAAAAGATTTATTTATCTTCAGAAAATAGGGATTCAATCTTTCAAACATTGTTTGTCCACTCTTTATGTTAGGATTTAAATTACAAAATGAGAGATACAATTCATATTGAGTGACATCCAACCAATATTTTGCGTGTTGAATATATTCCTGAGGCCCAATCATTTGCTTGATGATATCTCTTCTATTTGGTGAAGGATGAGTAATATCAATCCAAAATTGAATAAGTAAGTTCTTAACTATTTCCCCAATCCTATCAGATCGAGTAGCTCTACACATTACTGCCCAATTGCCTTCTAATGTACTATCATTCAAATTGTTTCTCCTTTTTAGATAATGTAGTACTGTCTTTCGACTATACCCGAAATGAGATGATAATGAAGAGATCTATCTATTTTGGGATGTTTTCTTATTTAAAATAGATGTCAGTATCACTCTTCATGCAATGGATTTATCTATAGATCTTGTTTTTTCCTCAATGGAATGTAACCCTTCCTTAACACTTTCAACAATATCTTTTTCTAGTTTAGAAGTCCTCCTCTTTTTTATACTTGTATCTATACCCAATAGTCTCAGTAACTCTTTTAATTCATCTTTAAGAAGTGAAATTGATAATAGTTGAGTTTTCTCCACTATTGATAGATTCTCAAATTGTGCAATTATATCATTAGACTTTTTATTCAAATTCCTCTTCATAGTATGTGTAGGTTGATTAGTATATTCTCTCAATTTTTCCACATCCATTTCAATTAAATGATCTATGTTTCTATGAATAAATTTTCTCTTTAATCTTTGAGCTAGATTAATATTCTCATTTGTTGTTTGATCTTGGGTTGCACAAGAGAAAATGAAACAAAGTCTTAAGATACAATCTCTTTAGGGGACATATATGTATACATATATACATGTTGAACTTGAGTGAAATATTATGTACTTGATTAAATTATCTAACCTTCAAATGATCCTTCTTCAATATCCATTGCTTCATCTTCAATTTCTTCATGTCCAACATTTTCATCATCTACTAGAGTTGCACATGCACAATATAACAAATAAAATCAAGTAAGTTTATAAGGGGAAATATCACTCACTAAATTTAAAAATTAAAGATATAAAGTTTGATAGAGACCTAGAAATCTAGAGAGATCTATATTATATACTTTCAAGAGATGCACATGTACCTGTTTGAACTTGAGATGAACCTTCGCTAATGTCGGTAGGTTGTCCTAGTTGACTACGTCCTAAATAAATTCATTTATTTATATTTAATCATAATCTAATAAACCTTAATGGACTATAAATTATTAACATAATTGAATAAACAAGGTAATTCCCATGCTAAATAAATTCATAATTTAAATTTATTCATAATGTAATATTTACCCTAAGGACTAAATATGGACATAATTGAATAAACCCTAATGGCCTAAATATGAACATAATTTCAAATAAACTCTTAATATTAAGTTAATAGTAATGATAATTTAAGATAAATATCATATTCCTAATTGGATTTAAACCCTAATCCTAACTAAATAAACAAATTAAATACATTGGAAAAAAGATTGTGCATGTGTACCTGATCTAAGATAGTATCTTGCTAGCATTTTTAACGATTTTCATCTTCTTTTTCCTTAGTTCTTCGTGCATATTTACTTTCTCTTTTATCTTTATTGCCTATGTCATAAATTCTTCCTCCAAAATTCAAAAATAGGTTGAAGTTTGTCAAATATTTCTTCCTTCCCAATTCAAAAGAGAATAACTTGATTTCACATAAATGTAAATTGAAAAAAATGAAACTCATATTTATAGAATATTTTTTCTTTAAAAAAAAACCTTATTAGCTAACTAGGGAAAAACCCCTAGGGGTCGACTAGAGAAACACCCCTAGATTATGTTGAAGGACTTAAAACTATAATTTTTTGAGTGTGTCATAAATAAATAGTTCGAGTTGCAAGGTTGAGTTTGAGAACAAGATTGCTAAGATATATGATACTGATGGAAAACTAATGGGAAAAGGTGATCAAACTAGAGGTAATCTATTCTACCTTGATATGGATGGTGTTACTTGTCTAATTGTAGAATTTGATAATGTGTGGCTATTGCGCAAGAGGTTATGTCATGTTAAATTTGATAACTTGGTTAGTATTAGCAACACGAGAATAGTTAGAGGTTTTCCTAAGTTGAAGAAACCTGACAATATAATTTGCAAACAATGTTAGTTAGGAAAAATGACAAAGTCAAGTTTTAAGACTAAGGCTCATACCTCTAAAGGATTTTAGGAGATTTTTCATACTGACTTGTGTGGACTAATTAACATGTAAAGCTACAAAGGTGATAAGTAAATTTTTTTATTTGTTGATGTTTATTCGAAGATGATGATAGTTTTGTTTTTGAAAGAGAAATTTGATTCTTTCCAAATGGTTAAGTGATGGTTGGCAAGAGTTGAGAAGGAAATAGGTAAAAGTTTGAAATGTTTGAGATCTAATAGAGAAGAATTTACATCAAATGATTTTGAGATGTTTTCTAATGACAAAGAAATAAAAAGATAGACATCTACCCCTAGAATCCATCCACAAAATGGAATTGCTAAAAGGAGGAATAGATCTATAATGGACTGTGTTAGGACACTCATGATAGAAAAGAATGTTACTTTGAAATAATGGACATATGTTGTAAGTATAGCTATCATACTTTGAATCATGTGCAAGTCAATAAAGGTACTCACTCAACACCTTTTGAACTATGGTATGGATACTCACCAAATGTAAAATATTTTAATGTATTTGGAAGAAAGTTTTATATTCTCAAAGATTTCAAGAATGGTAAACTAGATGCAAAAAGTGAAGAAGGTATATTCCTTGGCCATTTGACAAGAAGTAGAGCTTATAAGTGTTTAAATACTAATGCTAACAAATTTGTGGAAAGTGCAAATGTGAACTTTGATGAACATACGAAGGAACCAAAGGAATACAAACCATTTATATACTTTTATGAAGGTATGCCTACTGATGAATATTATGCAAATCAAGTTTAAAATCAACAACAAGTTTAAGTGATTGTCAAGTCACATACTATGAATGTCGAGTTGTATTCAAGAATTGAGCTATAATCAGGTGCTGAGTTATAGAATGAAGTTGAGATAAATTTTGATTCTAATACTAGTGTACGTAAAAGATATGTTGATTTACATAAAAGAGATGTACACAGTGATTCAAAAGTTGATATACCTAACAAACAAAACAAAGAAAAAGCAAGATTGTCCAAGTATATCAAGAGACATCACCCTGCTGCACAAATTATTGGAGATAAAGATGCAAGAAAAATGACAAGGAATAAGTTGAGAAAGGATAAATGATTGGTTAGCATGCATGAACCTAAAATAGTGAAAGATGCCTTAGGAGATGTCGAATAGAGTAAAGTCATGAAAGAAGAGATTGAAGAGATTGAAAAAATAAGACATTGACTCTAGTTCCTAGACTAGAAGATAAAAATGTGATTGGCACCAAGTGGGTGTAAAAAAACAAGTTAGATGAAAATGGTGAATTCATAAGGAATAAAGGTAGATTAGTCTACAAAGGATATGTGTAAGAAGAATGTATTGACTATTGTGAAAAATTAACTCCTATTACAAGATTGGAATGAGTAAGAACTCTACTTGCTTACTTTGCAGACATAGGTTTCAAAGTTTAATAAATAAATTCTAAATCTGTCATGCCCAAACTACGAGGGCAAAAACACAATTTTTTTTTTTGAATAATGATTAATAATTAAACATGATCTAAGTTTGAAATGGTTGTGATAAAAGTTTTAGTAAAGGTTCTCTCCATTATGTCTTAAGATTATAAACATGAGTACGATTACATCGTTAAGATATTGAAGCTTTTGTTATAAGATTGATATCGATCATAGGGTATGTTATTTTATTAACTTACAACAATAGGAAACCATTATTTAGATGATAATCTAAATGTATTCAAGTTAAGATTAATTGAAAAATATCTAATCAAAACAACTACAATCTCTTTGTCAAATATCGATTGACAATCTAACCGATATTGTAAAGTCACTTTTAAGAAAAAAATAATTAACTAAAATTAAAACTGAATATATATATATATCCAAATTTATTAACTTTAAACATTTCAACTATCTTAACATAAAAATTAACTATCTAATCTTACTAAATTTACATGATGATAGAACCTAAAATTTAATATTAATTTAGCATGATGCTTATAACAAAATTTAACTTATCCTTTTAATTCAAATAAAATCACCATTCAGACACACTTTCGATTAACGCTAAATTAAAACTATGATTGCAACTAAACTATATAATTAAAAAAAAAATCTATTTAAAAAAAATACTAACTACTTTAAAATCTAAACTATATTACATTTAATATAAATTTGATACTAAACTAACTTAATATATAACTAACTTAATTCTAAACCCTAACTAAATTACATATCACATAACTAACATGCTAAAAATTTAAAATAATTTAAAATTTAAATTAACTTAACACAATTCCCTAACACTTAAACTAAATCTAACTAAATTATAAACTAAAACTCTTTGAATTAACATATATCTTTAAAACAATTAACATTAAAACAAACATATTAATCAATTAACTAAAATTATTAATATTTAACAAATAACAAACAATAACTATCATAAAACTTTAATAAATTAACTAACTTAAATACTAACATACTAAATCTAAAACAAATATTAAATTAACTACTTAATAACAAAAATAAATGTAAATACTATTTCTTGTAAAGAATTTTATTAAATCACTTAATCAAATTTATGACTAACGAACTCTTAATAACATAATTACTATCGATACTAATAAAAAAAATGTAACAAAATTACTATAACTAATTATACTAAACTAAATTAAATTACATTTTAACTCACTACTAAAATAGAGACTTAACTTAACACTACTCATACTAAAACAAAATAAATATCTAACACAAATCTAAATTTATATTAAACTAACTATCAAAATAAACTAACCTAACTTACTAACTACCCTACACCTTGCTCCACCCTTACTCCCCCCTACACCTCCTACACCCTATTCCAAGTGGGCGTGACAGGGGGGCCCTCTTCCCAATAGCTCGCACGCTGTGCAAAGGCTTGCGCAAGCAGACCAACCCCCTTCCCAAAACCCAATGCCAATCAAAGTGCAGGCTTCACCCTAAAAAGTGGTGACCAGACCAAGAGGAGTAATGATAAAAGGCAAAAATTAAACCATGTTTTTAAACAAAACAACTCCCATCCCATCATAAGGTGAGCACCCAAAATGATAGGGGGGGTAGATGGGAGATGGGATGTGGGGACAGAATGATGTCACCCTCCCACAAGTAAAAGAATTTGATTAAACAAAATTCCATTTTAAATCTAATTCAAAACTGACGTCCAAGATGGAAGAGATGGTTAAGACATAAAGTCATAAAGTTTATTAGGTAGCAAGTAGATATTTATGATATTAGGAAGTAGCATAATATTACTTTAGTTATTTATATTCATTTTATTGATTATTAATTTTGAATTTAAATAAAAAAATAAGGAATCATAGAGAATATTTTCTGTTGCACATTTAGATTTATTTCTTTCTTCCATGCAAAATCCAGAGAGCATTTTGCTCTTGGGGAAAATTTTTGAAGCTTTATTTTTCTAAGTATAGATTTTAAAGCAATGTATTTGATCTTTTTTTTTTTCAAAAAGAGGTATTATTATTTTATTTTCTTAATGGCTTTAAAACATAGGTTCAATAATTGTTCACAACAATACAATATTTATTTGATCTTCCACTAGGTACAAATTGAATTAAAAAATTGATCATATCCATCATTCTTTCTTAACATACTTAAACTCACAATTTGCATAATTGAACGTCATCATATTCATCCTATTTTGATGTGAATCTTTCCAAATTAAAATTTACAATCAAATCACATGACAAGCAATTTTACTCAAACACCAATTTTTATTGGCAAACCTGATTCAAAGGCTCAGCCAAGAAAGAATCAGGAAGAAAAGCCGATTTCATTGCCAATCCAACAAAGTTTTGAGATACAATTTACATAGGATTTCAATCCTAAATTACAACACTTAAATGAAATTTCCTTCATGACCCTCAACAAGGGTTCCATATCCAATTCAGCAACACATTTCTAGAACCATGGAGGGAACAAAATCTGATTGGGTGACAGCCAAGCATAACCAAGAGACAATCAACATACAACCTCATACATGGTTTACACAATAGGATTCAAAATGAATCAAAACTAAGGACAGGTGGATTCTTCCAACCAGGAGAAGTCAAGCACAACACCAAACAGATGCCCAATCGGGGCTATACACCAAGAACTTTCATTCTTCCATTTCAACATACTAGAATCATACAAGGTTTGTGCTGACAGTAGGGGCCCATAACACCCTACCCTTTCTCCCTCTTCTCATCCTAAGAAGAGACTCTACACTGGTTGGAGTCTGACTAAATAGACCTTTCCCAAAATTGGTCACTTCTGCCCTCTCCAAGGGTGAGTAATACCAAAACACCCATGCAAGAAAATCTCAAAATTGCAAACATAAACATGAAAGGAAATCACCCAAAAAATAATATGGTTTTCAAATCTTCCCAACATACCCACAAACATACAACCATTTGAGAACAACAAGGTAGCATAAGCATGAATACAAGAATGAAATCTGAACAAGGGACATGAGAATTCCAACTTTCAAAAAGAGGCAACGGCAATGAACAAGTTTGAGTAGAGTTTCCTTCTCCTTGCTTCAATCTTCAAGAACTCCTCTCTAAATGTAGAGATTGGGTAACAACCTCCACTAGTCCAATGAAGGCCTCTAAATAAGCCTCCAATTCAACCACCCAAAAGGAGAAATAACTACTTCCATCCACTAGCAATTCTCGAAACTCCTAACTCAACCTACACTATGGTTAAACCCTAAGTGGAGATGAGGTGAGGTAACACAAGATAACCATGGTCAATTTTCGCACAAAGGCAAAAAGAGACTTTTTGAGTGACCTCAAAAGTCAATAAAAGGGGCTTAGGGGTTGGAAAAGACCCCTAACCCATACCCATACCCTTTAGGTATAATTATATCAAGTTTTAAGCCTTAGGAAAGAGGTTTAGAGCCAAACAAAATCTAGGAATAAAATAGGACCATCTAACTACTCTAACATTGTAGATTAAACACTAATCTAGATTAAGGGATGACTAACCTTGATTAAGAACCCAATTAGCAAACTGACACCTACTAAGCCAACTTGGGTCCAAAGGTTAAAAAAACTAACCCTAAAGAGCACACTGAAGCACATACACACTTTACGAGTGTCAAGCAACACTAAAAGAACATAATTACGAACATTAACATTCACTAAACAAAAAAGATACATACATATATCTCACAAGACAATACGTGAATTACGAACAACAAGGTCTCCAAAATTAGCACAAGGAGATTAGTTCTGTTCCTTCGTAGGGTTTCTCGGCTAAATATCTGCACACTCATTACACACATCAGTAGTCCCATAAAATCACATGTACATAAATATATACGTATCAGAAATTATTATAAATTAAAACATACATCAATAAGGGTTTCTTCATCCTGCTTAATTCTTAATCATTTAAAATCTCTTTAATCAAAGTCTCAATCGTACATTTACTAATTTCATCAACATACATATACATGAAACATTAAATGACAATCATCAAATATATCTGAAAGTAACATCACACAACATGAAATAATAAAGTATGTTCTAAGTATCAAATAATATCTCAACATCTCGAGTCGTGAGTATCAAAATGATAATGTAATAACTAAGGCTACGAAGGGTGGGGGCGAGGCCTCACATCCTCCCCCACTAGGCATGAACTTCCTCCTGGAGTTCATCAAAAGATAAGGATATAGAGATCGCATCCATGGTACATCCCTCCATGAAGTTGTGACATCATTGTAACATTCCCACGAGACCCTAACCTGGTCTAGCTCTCGACCTCGAGGAGCTAGGGTCTGTCAGGCAAAAATAGGGATAGGCTCTAGTGCTAACTGGCTGACCAACTCCACCTATAGCCTCAATAACTATAGCCTAACGATAAATCTGGCAGTTTTCAACTGCTATAAAAACTTTGTGTGACCTGCCCATGTCTCCAACTGTCGGCTCTGAAAAAGCCCCTCTCTGACCACTGGATGACTGTCCCTGTGGACACTCTCTAGCTATATGACCCATGCCACCACAAGTGTAGCATGTCCCTTAGGTATAAGATCATGTATCCTATGATCCTTACTGCTATGGGCCCCTTGACCTGCTAGACCCACTGTATCCACCCCTGGAAGACTGCTGAGTCTGCACTGACTGTGACTGTGGTGTATGTACTTTCTGATCCTGCTGTAACTGCCACTGCTTGGGCTCAGAGCCCTAGTAACCCTGTGAGAGTTCCTATTGCTGCTACTGATACTATTGGCCCTTAGAGGACCCTGGTGTATAATTTTGATTCCCTTTCCAAGGGGGTTTCTGTCAAGTAGAGTTTCGGTTTTGAGACCGATCCCGTGATTCCTATCTACCCCGAGTATCCTCTGCCACTAGTGCTATCTCCACTACCTGTCTGAAGATGGTAGGGAAGGCCATCCGAATAGGACCCTGAAGTGAGAAATTAAAACTCATGATAAAATGATGTATCTGTAGTTTCTCATCCTTCATGTATTCCACATAAGGAAGGAGCTCGAGAAACCTACTCTCATACTGTGCCACTGTAAGACCTCTTTGATAAAGAGAATGGAACTCCTCTATCTGTTTTTGTCAAAAATTCTTTGACAAGTACCTCTCTTAGAATCTTTCTAGGAATGATTCCCATGTGAGGGTATCCATCCTCACTCCACCTATGATCTCCCCCTGATGCCACCAATTGGAGGCATCCCCTCTCAACTGATGAACTGCTAGGCATGCCTTTAGATTACTCCCATAAGGGCGTAATCCAAAGCACCGCTGTAGGCTCTACAACCATGCCTCTTCTACTGCCCCCTCAGTAGAACCAGTAAATAATGGTGGCCCAAGTCAAATCAATTCCCTGATATCATCTCCTACATGTCTAGGAGGTCTGCCAAGTGGGGGTCTTCTCTGGTGTATTGACTCACCTTCATGCTCATCCTACCCCTCTAACTATCTTGGTGGGGGACTCCTAGTCCTCTCTCTGACTCTGGGCCTACCTCCTCCAGGTCCCCCTGCTTCCACTACTGGAATCTGCTGAACTGGCTGAACCATAGGTACTAATCTCTATTGATCTACACTGATCAAAGTTTGGAGTGCATCGATAATGTCCTGGTTTGGGTTCGGTGGTGGTGGAGGTGGTCCATCCCCCTATCCCTCTCTACCACCTCTCGCCTATGACCTCTGCCTCGTGGGTTGCTTCGAGTAGCAGGAGGCATCCTATACAATTTGATGTTTAGATAAAGTTTTCAGAAGCATAATGGTTTAAGGTTTCTAGTGTTGAAACACGAGCTCTGATACCAAAATGTCATGCCCAAACTACGAGGGAAAAAAAACAATTTTTTTTTTTGAATAATGATTAATAATTAAACATGCTCTAAGTTTGAAATGATTGTGATAGAAGTTTTAGTAAAGGTTCTCTCCATTATGTCTTAAGATTATAAACATGAGTACGATTACATCGTTAAGATATTGAAGCTTTTGTTATAAGATTGATATCGATCATAGGGTACATTATTTTATTAACTTATAACAATAGGAAACCATTATTTAGATGATAATCTAAATGTATTCAAGTTAAGATTAATTGAAAAATATCTAATCAAAACAACTACAATCTCTTTGTCAAATATTGATTGAGAATCTAACCGATATTGTAAAGTCACTTTTAAGAAAAAAACAATTAACTAAAATTAAAACTGAATATATATATCCAAATTTATTAACTTTAAACATTTCAACTATCTTAACATAAAAATTAACTATCTAATCTTACTAAATTTACATGATGATAGAACCTAAAATTTAATATTAATTTAGCATGATGCTTATAACAAAATTTAACTTATCCTTTTAATTCAAATAAAATCACCATTTAGATACCAATTCAATTAACACTAAATTAAAACTATGATTGCAACTAAACTATATATTAAAAAATAAATCTGTTTAAAAGAAATACTAACTACTTTAAAATCTAAACTATATTACATTTAATATAAATTTGATACTAAACTACCTTAATATATAACTAACTTAATTCTAAACCCTAACTAAATTACTTATCACATAACTAACATGCTAAAAATTTAAAATAACTTAAAATTTAAATTAACTTAACACAATTCCCTAACACCTAAACTAAATCTAACTAAATTTTAAACTAAAACTCTTTGAATTAACATATATCTTTAAAACAATTAACATTAAAACAAATGTATTAATCAATTAACTAAAATTATTAATATTTAACAAATAACAAACAATAACTATCATAAAACTTTAATAAATTAACTAACTTAAATACTAACATACTAAATCTAAAACAAATATTAAATTAACTACTTACTAACAAATAAATGTAAATACTATTTCTTGTAAAGAATTTTATTAAATCACTTAATCAAATTTATGACTAACTCTTAATAACACAATTTACTATCAATACTAATAAAAAAATGTAACAAAATTACTATAACTAATTATACTAAACTAAATTAAATTACATTTTAACTCACTACTAAACTAGAGACTTAACTTAACACTACTCATACTGAAAAAAATAAATATCTAACACAAATCTAAATTTATATTAAACTAACTATCAAAATAAACTAACCTAACTTACTAACTACCCTACACCCTACTCTACCCTTACTCCCCCCTACACCTCCTAGACCCTATGCCAAGTTGGCGTGATAGGGGGGCCCTCTTCCCAATAGTCCGTACGCTGCCCAAAGGCCTGCGCATGCAGACCAACCCCCCTCCCAAAACCCAATGCCAATCAAAGTGCAGGCTTCACCCTAAAAAGTGGTGACCGGACCAAGGGGGAGTAATGATAAAAGGGAAAAATTAAACCATGTTTTTAAACAAAACAACTCCCATCCCATCATAAGGTGAGCGCCCAAAATGATAAGGGGGGGTAGATGGGAGGTGGGATGTGGGGACAAAATGATGTCACCCTCCCACAAGCAAAAGACCTTGATTAAACAAAATTCCATTTTAAATCTAATTCAAAACTGACGTCCAAGATGGAAGAGATGGTTAAGACATAAAGTCATAAAGTTTATTAGGTATCAAGTAGATATTTAGGATATTAGGAAGTAGCATAATATTACTTTAGTTATTTATATTCATTTTATTGATTATTAATTTTGAATTTAAATAAAAAAATAAGGAATCAAAAAGAATATTCTCTGTTGCACATTTAGATTTATTTCTTTCTTCCATGCAAAATCCAGAGAGCATTTTGCTCTTGGGGAAAATTTTTGAAGCTTTATTTTTCTAAGTATAGATTTTAAAGCAATGTATTTGATCTTTTTTTTTTCAAAAAGAGGTATTATTATTTTATTTTCTTAATGGCTTTAAAACATAGGTTCAATAATTGTTCACAACAATACAATATTTATTTGATCTTCTACTAGGTACAAATTGAATTGAAAAATTGATCATATCCATCTTTCTTTCTTAACATACTTAAACTCACAATTTGCATAATTGAACGTCATCATATTCATCCTATTTTGATGTGCATCTTTCCAAATTAAAATTTACAATTAAATCACATGACAAGCAATTTTACTTAAACACCAATTTTTATTGGCAAACCTGATTCAAAGGCTCAGCCGGGAAAGAATCAAGAAGAAAACCCGGCTTCGTTGCCAATCCAACAAAGTTTTGAGATAAAATTTACATATGATTTCAATCCTGAATTACAACACTTAAATGAAATTTCCTTCATGATCCTCAACAAGGGTTCCATATCCAATTCAACAACACATTTCTAGAACCATAGAGGGAACAAAATCTGATCGGGTGACAACCAAGCATAACCAAGAGACAATCAACATACAACCTCATACATGGTTTACACAATAGGATTCACAATGAATCAAAATTAGGGAAAGGTGGATTCTTCCAACCAGGAGAAGTCAAGCACAACACCAAAAGATGCCCAATCGGGGCTATATACCAAGAACTTCCGTTCTTCCATTTCAACATACCAGAATCATACAAGGTTTGTGCTGATAGCTAGGGGCCCATAACACCCTACCCTTTCTCCCTCTTCTCATCCTGAGAAGAGACTCTACACTAGTTGGAGTCTAACTAAATAGGCCTTTCCCAAAATTGGTCACTTCTACCCTCTCCAAGGGTGAGTAATACCAAAACACCCATGCAAGAAAATCTCAAAATTGCAAACATAAATATGAAAGAAAATCACCCAAAAAATAACATGGTTTTCAAATCTTCCCAACATACCCACAAACATACAACCATATAAGAACAACAAGGTAGCATAAGCATGAATACAAGAATGAAATCTGAACAAGGGACATGAGAATTCCAACCTTCAAAAAGAGGTAATGGCAATGAACAAGTTTGAGTAGAGTTTCCTTCTCCTTGCTTCAATCTTCAAGAACTCCTCTCTAAATGTAGAGATTGGTTAACAACCTCCACTAGTCCAATGAAGACCTCTAAATAAGCCTCCAACTCAACCACCCAAAAGGAGCAATAACTACTTCCACCCACTAGCAATTCTAAAAACTCCTAACTCAACCTACACCATGGTTAAACCCTAAGTGGAGGTGAGGTGAGGTAACTCAAGATAACCATGGTCAATTTTCGCACAAAGGCAAAGAGAGACTTTTTGAGTGACCTCAAAAGTCAATAAAAGGGGCTTAGGGGTTGGAAAAGACCCCTAACCCATACCCACACCCTTTGGGTATAATTATATCAAGTTTTAAGCCTTAGGAAAGAGGTTTAGAGCCAAACAAAATCTAGGAATAAAATAGGACCATCTAAGTACTCTCACATTGCAGATTAAACACTAATCCAGATTAAGGGATGACTAACCTTGATTAAGAACTCAATTAGAAAACTAACACCAACTAAACCAACTTGGGTCCAAAGGTTAAACAACTAACCGTAAACAACACACTGAAGCACATAAACACTTTACGAGTGTCAAGCGACACTAAAAGAACATAATTACGAACATTAACATTCACTGAACAAAAAAGATACATACATATATCTCACAAGAAAATACGTGAATTACGAACAACAAGGTCTCCAAAATTAGCACAAGGAGATCAGTTCTGTTCCTTCGTAGGGTTTCTCGGCTAAATATCTTCACACTCATTGCACACATTAGTAGTCCCGTAAAATTACATGTACATAAATGTATACGTATCAGAAATTCTCATAAATTAAAACATACATCAATAAGGGTTTCTTCATCTTGCTTAATTCTTAATCATTTAAAATCTCTTAAATCAAAGTCTCAATCCTACATTTACTGATTTCATCAACATACATATACATGAAACATTAAATGACAATCATCAAATATATTTAGAAGTAACCTCACACAACATGAAATAATAAAGTATGTTCTAAGTATCAGATAATGTCTCGACATCTTGAGTTGTGAGTATCAAAATGATAAAGTAATAACTAAGGCTGTGAAGGGTCGAGGCGAGGCCTCACATCATCTACATTTCTGAATGGCATATTGGAGGAAGAGGTCTATATATAATAGCCAGAAGGATTTGTTGATGCTAACAATAAAAATATGGTATGTAGACTACCAAAAGCTTTATATGATTTGAAACAAGCACTAAGAGCATGGTATGAAAGGCTTCACAATTATGTTGTGAAAATTGGATTTGAGAAGATCGATGATAAAAAAAGGGTAGTAAAAGTACAAAGTTGTGTCACCTTTCGGGCTAACTTATCAGAATGACTAAATTTGAGTATTTTTATCTAAAAATCAAATTTTTCAAACATATGATCTTCATAAGTTTATTCTAGCTAAATTAATATGGTCTCACACTTTTTCAATTGGAAAGGTCTATTAAATGCATGTTTTATACTAGTTTATATCCAATTACTAAATAAATAAAATTATTTTAGAAAACTGACATTTCAATTAATCTTCCTATTTTTTATGACATTTTTAAATAACATATAAATGTCATTTTATAGAGCTCAAAGTCAAGAATATTCTCATATAGAATTTATAGTATTTAAATTAGTTATAGTATATTGTAATTAAAAAATCTACAAGTACACATTTTAACACTCAAGAAGATGTTGATTTTAAGAAAGAAAAAATATTAAATCATATCAAAAAAATTTAAAATTTATATGACATTCTAGAGGAGAGAGTCCTCTTCCAGAATATAATTTTTTTTTTGGTTAGAATAGATTTGTTTTTAAAAATGTGGTGGGAGATGAAAACTATCAATTTCAAGTGAGTTTAAATTTGAATTGTTATAAAAAAAAGAAAATATAGATCTAAATTCAATTTGTATTTTTGATTGTTCTAGCTATATATGTTATCTATAAAATAAGCTAAGATCAAAGGGAAATGAGTTTATTTCTATATAGTTTTGTGGTGGGAACTAGACCCCTAATTTTCAGCATTTTTCAAAAACTAAAAAGCCATCTTTTAAAATTAGGAAAATATATTAGTTCTAATTCCAAATAATTATTAAAAATTATAATCCTAAACCTCATCCATTTCTAAAAATTTCATTACCTTACTTCATTTTCAAATTCTAAATAATAATACCTATTTTATGTCATTGAAGGTGAACATTTATACTTTTGTTAGCCTTTTCCTTTATAAAAGGGTGACAAAGTTTTGTGCTTTTACCCAAAAATCTATACTTCAAGAAAAAAAAAGGAAAATATATTTTACTATTTGTAATTTTTGTTGATTATATCATATTTGGAGGTCAAGATACCTTATGCAAAGCTTTTGCAAATGAAATGAAAAGAGTTTGAGATGTCTATGTTTGGAGAAATTAAGTTCTTTGTGGGTTTACGAGTACATTAGATGAAATATGGTATATACATCACTCAGTCAAAGTATGCAAAGGAGATACTAAGAACTTTTGAATTGGAAAGATTCAAATCTAGTAAGCACATCTATGGTAGTAGGACACAAATTGTCAAAGAATGATGATTCAGCTAAGGTGAATCAAACATGGTACATTTTTAAGAATGTTGGAAGATTTTCTACTAATCCTAGGGAGAATCATTTGATGGTTGTTAAGAGAATAATGAAATGTATGAAAGCAACAAAAGACTATGGTGTATACTACAAGAAAAATAAAAAATTTGAATTGAGAGCCTACACTGATGCTAACTAGGCTAGAAATATTGATGACATAAAGAGCACTTGCAGAGAAGCATTTTTCTTAGGAAAGAGACTAGTTACATGGACTAGCAAGAAACAAGATTACATATCTCAATCTACTACTAAAGCTGAAGATGTTGATGCTATCATAAATTGTAAAAACATTGTATGGATCAAACAACTATGTTCTATCACATACCTGTGTCACCCCTTTGTCAAGGAAAAGGCTAACAAAAGTATAGTTCTTCACCTTCAATGACATAAAATTGGTATTATTATTTTGAATTTGAAAATGAAGTAAACTAACAAAATGTGTAAAAATGGACAAAGTTTAGAATTATAAATTTAAATAATTATTTAGAATAAGAATTGATATATTTTCCTAATTTTTATAGATAATTTTTTAGTTTTTAAAAAATGTTGGAAATTAGGGGTTTAGTTCCCACCACAAAACTATGTGAAAATGAACTTATTTCCTTTTTATCTCAAACTATTTTATAGATAACATATATATCTAGAACAATAAAGAATAAAAATTTCCTTTAGAAATATATTTTCTCTTTTATAATGATTCAAATTTGAACTCACCTGAAATCGATAGTTTTCATCTCCAACCATATTTTTTAGAACAAATCTATTCTAACTAGAAGAAAAAATATACATTCTTGAAGAGGGCTCTCCTTTAGAATACCATATAATTTTAAATTTCATTTTATGTGATTTAATATTTTTTTCTTCTCAAAAATCAACATCTTTTTGAGTGTTAAAGTACATGCTTGTAGAATTTTTAAATTATAATATACTATATCTAATTAAAACACTATAAACTCTATATGAGAATAGTCTTGACTCCAAGCTCTATAAAATGGTGTTTATATGTTATTGAAAAATATCATAAAAACTAGTAAGATTTATTGAAATGCCACTTTTCTAAAATAATTTTATTTCTTTAGTAATTGGATAAAAACTAGTATAAAACATGCATTTAATAGAGATTTCCAATTGGAAAAGTGTGAGACCATATATAACTTAGCTAGAATGAATTTATCTCGATCATATGTTTGAATAACATTAATTTTTAGAAAGAAATACTCAAATTTAGTTGTTCTGATAAGCCATCCTAAAAGGAGACACACCTTTGTACTTTTACCCAACTGCTCTAAGGAATGAAGGAGGAAATCACTAAACCTATGATACTTGATTGTGATAATACATGTGCTAAAAATATATCAAAGAATCCTATGAGGCACACAAAGACTAAGCAGATTGAAAAAAAATATCACTACTTAAGAGAATTAGTTCAAGATAAAGAGGTGACAATGGAATATGTGAATAAAAGAAGATCAAATAGCTAATATCTTCACAAAAGAATTACACAAGGATGCTCATGAATATCTAAGAGGTAAACTAGGGGTGATAGGTACCCTATCCAAGGCTATTTAAGAAGCATGAGAAGTGCCCTGCATCAAATGAGATGATTAACATATGTTACACATTGATGTAGTGGATCTTACTTTAGGAGCTATCTAAAGTAATCAAAGAGTTGGAGCTACAAATTAGTCACAAGCTAGGTAATAGAGGGAGAAACTGAAAATGTTCATATCTACATATTAAGATGACAAGTCTTTGGCATTGTTGTCAAAGAGGGAGAAAGACAAAGTATTGAGAAATAAAGGTAGAAATCCTACAATCCAGAGAGGGAGATTATAGATGATACAGATAGAAGAAACATGTGATATCTACTCAGAGGGAGATAGTGCTAAGGGAGATATAAGAAGTAATCAAGAGAGAGTCATAAAGATGAGTTGATTTTTTGTTGATCAGAATAGAATTTTGTAACCTATTTAGAAGATGAAAGTTGCTAATAGAAGGAGATATTTCAATACAAGGTATTATTTTATTTTTGGTATTACTATTCATTTTATTGATTAAGTTTGGTTTTCCATCAATGCTAAAGAGGGAGATTGCTAAAAATAGATTGATACAAGTATGAAAATGTGTTTCAATTTTTTTTTTTCATTGATGTCAAACTTTCTATTTTTTGGTAAGACAATTACTTAAATGATTTGAGTACTATCATTTGTTTGATTGATGAAGAGGATTTGATCAAATAAGGTCAAAAAAGCACCTAGTAGAAATGTTAAGTTATAATATGGAAAAGGGGTACACAGATCATTTAAGTTAGTGATGTTATAGTGCATTGATTATCTACCTTAAGTTACAAATGTTGGATACACCAGGATTAAGTTCTAAAGAACAAGTAAAATGAATTAAGTTTTCCCATCATAACAATCTACATAGTAGGTGTTGAGTAAAGTTAGTGTAAGACGAGCAAAAAATTAGTTGGAGCTTAGAAAATTCAAATTTTAGTGTATGCCAAGTGATACAATGTAAGCCAAGTAATGTTTAGTTGATGACAAGTACTAGTAAACCTTAGTTATGGGTGAATGCACCAAGTTGTGGTGCCAAAAGGATGACTCATTTTTTTCTTCAAAATTTCCAATAGTGCGCATGCACTATGGACTGGGTATAAGCTTGTTAAGCCTAGGCCATAGTGTGTGTGCACTATAGTACGTATGTGCTGTGGAAAAATGGATTTCTCAATAGTGCATGCATGTTATAGTGCATACACACTACAGAAAAATGGATTTTTCAATAGCAGGTGTGCGCTATAGAGCGGATGCACTATTGGAAATCACATACAAAATAGAAACCCCTACTCTCTCCCTCCCCCCTCTCTCTCCCTCCACCCTCTCTCTCCATTTCTCCCTCCCTCTCTCCCTACCCCATCCTCTCTCTCTACATCCTATCTCATACTCTTTCCCACCTCCATTTCCCTTCTCCCTCTCCCCCCCCTCTCTCTCCCTCCCTTTATCATCCACTACTCTATGTCCCCCCTCTCTCTATTAACATCCTATCCCACATACTCTTTTCACCCCCATTCCTCTCTCTCTCTCCCTCCTTCTATCATCCACTACTCTGTATCCCTCTCTCTCTATCTCTCTATCTCTCTCTCTATCTCTCTATCTATCTATCTCTCTCCCTTGCTTCCTCCCTCCTTCCCTCTCCATTTTCGTCTCTCCTTTTCTCTTTTCCTCTCTCCCTACTTCATCCTCTCTCTCTCTCTCTCTCTCCCCCTCCTTCCCTCCCTACCCCACCCTCTCTCTCTTTCTTTGCATCCTATCTCGTACTATTTCCCTCATCCCCTCTCTCTCACCTCTCTCTCTATCTATCCCAATCCCACCCTCTCAAATCCCCTACTATGTGTCCCTCCTCTTTCTATGCATCATATCCCATGTAACCTTTGATCCTCCATCCTCTACTCCCTCCCCCCCCTCTCTCTCTCCCACTCCCATCCCCTACTCTGTGTCCCTCTCTTTCCTTCTATGCATCCTATTTTGCATAATCTTTGAACCCCAATCCTCTACTCCCTATCAATATCACCCTCTTTCTTTCCTATCCACTACGCTCTTTCTCTCTCTCTCTCTCTCTCTCTCTCTCTCTCTCTCTCTCTCTCTCTCTCTCTCTCCTACTCTATGTCCCTCTCACTTTCTATGAATACTATCCAACATATGCTTTGAACTCTCATCTCCTACTCTGTGTGTGTGTGTGTGTGTGTGTGTGTTTCCCTCCCTCCCTCCCTCCCTCCCTCCTTCCCTCTCTGTTTCTCCCTTTGTCTCTCCCCATTTCTTCATCCCTCGCTACTTACCCCATCATCATCTCTCTCTCTCTCTCTCTCTCTCTCTCTCTCTCTCTCTCTCTCACACACACACACACACACACACACACACACACACACACATTCTATCCCCCTCTGCCTCACTCTCTATTCCTCTCCTATCCCCTACTCTATGTCCCTCTCTCTTTCTATGCATCCTATCCCATGTATGATTTGAACTCCCATCCCCTACTCTCTCTCTCTCTCTCTCCTTCCCCCCCTCCCTCCCTCCCTCCCTATCCCACACCCATCCCCTACTTTGTTTCCCTCCTTATATTTCTTTGCATCCTATTCCATGTACTCTTTGAGGCACCATTCCCCCCCCCCCCCCCGCCCCCCCCCCCCCCCCCCCCCCCCTTCTCTCTCTCTCCCTCTCCCATCCCCTAGTCTACGTCCCTCTCAATTTCTATGAATCCTATCCCATGTATGCTTTGAAATCCCATCCCATACTCTCTCTCTCTCTCTCTCTCTCTCACACACACACACACACACACACACACACACACTCACTCACTCACTCACTCACTCACTCACTCCCCCTCCCCTACCTCAATTATTTATTATTTATTTAATAAATGTGAACTCATTCTCTCTATGCTCTTTCTACATTCCCTTTTGTCTTTCTATTCTTCTCTGTCACTCTACATCATATCCACTAGTCTCTCCCCAATCTCTAATCTCTCTCTCACACTTTACCCTCTCTCCCTCTCTACCTCACCCCTTCCCTCTCTCCTTATACATCCTCTCTATTAAAATTGAAGGCTTAAATAGTGCATACATGCTATTTATGTCTTCAATATTATAAAAATGGTTTAAATAGCACACAGTGCTATAGTGTGTATGTGCTATTTAAGCCTTAAATTTAAAAATGTTTTAAATAGTGTGCATGCACTATAGCGTGTACAGACTATTGCAAAGATGCACTATCTAAAACATTGGATACCTCCAAGTCTAAGTCCTAGATTTTCCTTTGGGATCCAACCCAAAGGTTTGGAGGCTCTAAACTAGTCAGAGACATGTTTTGTACCAAGCATACAAAAAATTCTTATTTTTTCTTTTGTTCTCTCCTTCAAGTTTTCCTGTGGTTGAGAATCAATAAAATCAGGTTATATAGTATTATAGATATTTTTGTTAGCTATATAACCATATAATTTATTTCAAATTCATATTATTTCAAGCCTTTCAACTATAATTTCTTTTGAATGTATGTCCAATTTCTCTCAAAAACCAACATGTACTAATTGGGGCATAGATTTTAGCTCATTTGTCAAATTTTGCAAAAAGTTAGTTTTTTAGAAACTAGACTCCATTCTACACACTTTGAAAAAAAGAAGTTTTTATTTTGGATTAGTTTTCAATAATTTCTAGGGGAGCACATAGAAATTTCACATTTTTGGGATGTTTCCACTTACAAAATTCATTAAAAAATACACATTACAAAATTACCCAAAATTTTTGGGATAAACTACATGGTTTTCGGTAACTTTTGGCTAGAGCGATTAAAGAATTTCAAAATAAAAGTTAAAATTTTAGGGGGCTCACAATTTGCACTATGTTATGTTTTTTCTGAAAAAATAGTACCTCTTTCTTTGGTCAACTTTTTTAAGACCCTAAAACTAAACAATTTTGGAAAAAAATTAGTAGCTTAGAAACTAGATTCAAAGGACTACTAATTTTGTTTTTGTCATATCTTAAAATTTTGAGCATAACCATCTTAAAACTCTTGTCCAAGTAAAAAAATTGCTGATTTCAAAAAAAAAAAGGTCTCCACTTATACCCCCCTTTTGGCACCACAACTTGGTGCACTTACCCTTATTACCAAGTGATTTGATAGTGGATATTGAGAAATGCAAGTTGTGTCAAGAGTTTGAAGCAAGTTAATGCTGAGTGACAACATTATGAAAAAGATCATGTATTCGATGAATCTGAGATGACAAGTTTGATTTTTTGGATTATGTGAACCATATGGAAAATAAGCTTGATGAGTTGGTGGAGCATAATTGAAGATGAATGATTTTGTGGTGAATTCAAAGAACATTGAAGGAGAAGTTGCTAGAAGGGAATAAAAATGAAAAGATAGGTAGATTAATTGAATTCCACCTAACCCTAAAATGTACAATAGAGGATAAACAACCAAATATCTTAATTTTCTATTTATAGAGATGGCTGATCAGAAGCAAAGGTTGTAATGTGAAAGAACCTAAGGAAGAGAAGGAGTCTAGGGTATTGCTTCATTCAGTGACCAAAGAGAAGAGATTTCTATTGGCAAGCAAAGAAATAAGGCTTAAGGGTATAGATGCTTGAAGGGTGATTGAGCTATCAGAGATGAAGTGTGTGAAAGCCCAACAAAATGGAGGACTAAAACAAAAATCTATAATCTACAAGTATGTTGTAAGTTGTTATCAAATTAAACCTTAGTGTTACATTCTAATCATTGTACCAATCTAGGATAAATCCTTTGGATTAAGATTGACCTAATATTCATTTATAAATCCTTTGACCAGGTGACATTCCAAGTGAATGATCTAAAGTCCTCTAACAAGGCTCACTCCTAACAGGGTGATTGAAATCCTCTAACTAGGTCACATTTAATAGTGTGTATTGTAACCTTTAACAAGGTTGGCCTTTCATAGGGAATCACTTCAAAAGAGTGAGAATGAGTAACATGTTACTAGTGGTTTTTCTTAAATTAGGTTAACACATAAAATCATTGTGTCAAATGTGTTATTGAATTTGTTATATTTCATGCTTACATTTATGCATAATTGATTTGATAGTAACCTACAAGTTTAAGTGATTGTATAATCTAATGGATGCATGTGATGAGCCTATAAAATGTCATATTTATTTTCATCTACTATAATAGTTTACCCCATGGTTTCAATAAATTCCCAAGTCATTTCGATACATTAACCTAATTTATTGAATTATTAACTATGATAAATGATTTATTGATTAGTATTTGTATGTGTAGCTAGTTAATGCTAAATTATGACAATTTATTATGATGAGTGGTTATTATTGAAGTAAAATTATCTTGAGGTGATTAAAATATTGTTTGTGAGATATTTGATTCATTCATGTAGTTGGGAAGAAGGAGAAGCAAGTTGCCACTTGTCAATAATCAACAATTGCAGGGAATGCAAAAAAAGTCAAAAGTTAGTTTCTGTAAAATAGGCATATCACTCTCAATTATTAATGACATTAAGAATGTCTTATGGATTCAAAAATATTAAAAAAAGGCACAAAAAATATTTTGAGAATTCAAGTTAGTTCAAAATAGTCAATGAACAACATAGATCAAAAGTTGATTGAGTAAAATGTGGCATATTTTCAGGCAGTAGAAAACCACTTTGAATAAAATGATCATAACTTCCACATTTATTCATGGAATTAATATTTTGAAAATAATCTATAAATTTGAATAAGAGGATCATAACTTGATAAAATGGTTTGATCTAATTCAAAATAATAAAGGAGGGCCATGTGCTTGAGTGGACTACTAAAAAGGTGGAATAGAAAATCAGCACACTTAGTCATTAGTTTTGTAATAAGTCTCTTCCTTGTTTAAGGGAAAGATGACACACTTGTTAGATGGTTGTTAGAGAGTCAATAATCTTATATATTCTAAATTTTAATCAAGCATTTGATATGCAGATAGATGTATATGAAGACACACACACACACACACACACACACACACACACACACACACACACACAAATAGATAGATAATTGATAGTATACAGTTCTTGTAGCCATTACTATGTAGTTTCTTACAACCATTACTATGTGTCTAGTTTCTTACAGCCATTACTATATTTTTATAGTGCATATACTTTGTAGACTTGATTCAAGTATATGTCCTTAGGTTGACAATTTAAATGATTCTTCTCAATAAGAAAGATAGCTACTCATTTTGGATGTCCAATCTATGAATTGTGTTTTTTGAACCAAGCTATTGATCTAATTGGTAAGTGATGAGCCTATGAATTTTCATATTTATATCCATTTATCATAATAATTTATCCCAAGATTCATAATATATTTCCAAGCCATTTCCATACATGAACTTGACCTATGAAGCATTAACTATGATAAATCATTTATTGATTAACATTTGTATGTGTGGCTATTTAATGCTAAATTGTGATGATTTATTATGAGAAATCATTATTATTGAATAATAATTATCTTAAGGTTCTTAAAATGTTTTTTGTGAGATATTTGATTTGTTCATGTAGCTAGGAAGAAGGAGAAGTAGGTTGACACTTGTCAATATTTAACAGTTGCAAGAAATGCAGAAAAAGTCAAAAGTTAGTTTTAGTATAATGGGCATATCTCACTCAACTCTTAATTAAGTTAATAATGGATTATAGATTAGGAAAGATGAAAACAAGGAACACAAACTATTTTGAGCATTTGAATTAGTTTAGAATAGTTAATGAGCACCATGGATTAGAATTTGACTGAGTAAAAGGTGGCACATTTTTAGGTAGTAGAAAACCACTTTCAATAAAATGATCATAACTTCCACATTTTATCATGAAATTAATATTTTGAAAATGATATAGAAATTTTAAAAGGAGATGCATAACTTGATAAAATGGTTTGATCTAATTCAAAATAATAAAGAAGAACCATGCACTTGAGTTGACTACTGAAAAGGTGGAACAGAAAATCAACACACTTAGTCATTAGTTCTATAATAAGTCTCTTCCTTGTTTAAAGGAATGATGAGACACTTGTTAGATGGTTGTTAGAGAGTAAATAAGATTATATATTCTAAATTTTAATCAAGCATTTGATATGCAAATGGATGTATATGGAGATATATAGAGATACACAGATATATATAAAATTGGCAGTATACAGTTCCTACAACAACTACTATACAATTTCTTGCAGTTTCCTAAAGCCATTACTATGTGTTTAGATTTATTTCTAGCATTGCTATAGCTTATATTTTGAAATGACGTAATAGCTTAGAGATTTTTTAGTGCATATACTTTGTAGGCTACTTTCAAGTATACATCCTCGGGTTGACAATTTAAATGATTCTTTTCCATAAGAAAGATAGCTACTCATTTTGGATGTCCAATCCATGAGTTGTGTTTTTTGAACCAAGTTATTGATCTAATTGGGAAGCCAAAAACATGCATGATGAATATGTTTTATGGATATGGGCTCACTAAGCTATGAAAAGTTTTAATTTGTACATTTGGTTGGATAACAAATTCACCCCACTCTCAGTTATTCTAAAGAATTCCAACAACTCATGGATTGTGCAAAGTCATTTGCATTTCCACTTATTTCTTCATGTGGTTTTAGTTTTTTGATCTCACACATGCCTCTTAGATGGTAACCATATGACATATACTATTCGAAATGGACTTTTTCATATAGTCGTGTTCATATTGTCAGTATAGGAAAACTTTTCTTGCCATAGGACTTGATCCTAAGTTTGACCACACTCCTTTGTTAAACACTTAAAAGGTTTCCAAGTACCCTATTCATCACTTGAATTTGACCATCTATTTGTGGACAGTAATATGAACTATGGGCTAAATTTGTTTGTAGTCTCTTCCATAAAGTTTTCCAAAAGAGTCCCTTGAACTTAACATCCTATAAGAAACAATGTTGATGGGTAACCCATCTATTTTCACAATATCCTTGAATAAGAGATGAACTATGCAATTGGCATCATGTGTGCTCTTGAAGGAATGAAGTGGATCATCTTAAGGAACCTATCAAAAACAACAAAAATACTATCTCAACCTGACTTTTTCCTTGGTAAACCAATAATAAAATCAATACTAATGACCTCCCATGACTTGTTTGGTAAGGGTATGGGTTGAGTTAATCCTACATTTATAGAAGTGCCCTTAGCCTTTTGAAATATAATACACTGATCAACATAACTCTTAAATTTCTTATGCATCTTTGGACGATAGTAGGATCTCTTCATTATCTCTAGTGTCTTATCACTAGTACAAAAAAAAAAATATGTGACTAAAAAAACCACTAAAAATTGTATATATGTGACTAAAATTAGTCACGTGACTAATAGTAGTTAATATCTAGTCATTTATAACAATACTATATTTATGACTAAGCAATTTTAGTCATCTATTTGATCACTAATTTTGATCATTGATTTAGTGGTATATATATTAATATATATATATATAGTAGTACATATATAGTATTATATTATGTAATCAATTTAGTAGTTGATTTAGTATTATCTTTAATCATGTTCCTAGTCACATATTTAGTAGTTTATTTAGTGGCATATTTAATCATCTATTTGGTGACATATTTAGTCACATGTTTAGTGCTATATTTATTAGTATATTTAATCAAATATTTAATAGTGTATTTGGTCATAATAGGGCACAATGGAATCGAACCACCATACATCTTCTTGTAAAGCAGGTGCTCTTCCTTTGAGCTAGCACCCTTTGAAGACTGATCATACGATGTGGAATTTTCTACATTGTATTAGTTCTTAGCACAATCTCTAACTCTACAAACTATGATTATTAGTCTCAACATAAAGTTGATTGGACCACACACACAATTAGGGAAGAGGAATGCTCAAACTATGAAATCAATGAAAAGTTTTGGAGAAAGAATAACACATTTTGCAATAAAAGAGAAAGAAATTACATGTTTAAATAACCACTTTTGTGACTTCAAATTTAATAATTCCTCTTATTTAATTATTTTTTCTAGATAATTTTCATGAGTATAAGGCTATAAATTTCAATTTACTTAACCCTAAATAGAACATAGTTTTCCTAAATGGCAATAAAGAATGAAATAAAAAATGTGTTATTTTGGTTTAAATATACCATTCAATTCTCTATTATCATCTTTGAAATAATAAAGTTACCAAAGAAAAAAAATTGGTCTATATATCATTTAAAGTTAATTGTGCAGTTAACTATCTTTTGTCTTTTAACCCTTCAAAAATAAGGGATTATCATTTCCCAAAAGAAAGAAAATAATATCTATCCTAAAAGATGAAATTGGATCTTTCAGTAGAGTGGAAGCTTTATAATTGCTCCAAAACTTGTGTAATTAGTAATTACGCCATCTCAACCAATAGTTTGCACAAAATCCTAAAACATGTATCTTATTTGTAATAGAACCCCTGCTTCCTTCATCAAAATTATACCTCAAGTTATAATCATCTTTATCATTGATTCTTATAATTAACTAATTCATTTTCTAATTCACTTACACATCAGTAACTTTTTAGTGGCCAAATAAAGAAAGCTAAAGATCATATATAGAATAGGTTATGTTATAGGAATTGATGCATGCAGGAGGAAGTATAAAAAACAATTGTGTCCTAAAATATGAATCAACAACCAAAACAATGTAAAAATTCAGAAGTAGATTATGCTACATGTCCACACTATGCTGAGGATCCCAGATCTTAATGAATATGAAGTTACTTTGCTAGTATGACTTCAATATGATGTTTTGATAATAGAATCAATATTTAACCAAGGAAAATACTATCTAATATAGTGTACATTTTAAAACCATAAAATTCCATAGTGTGCTTCAATATTAGATAGTAGACATCCTACCTATCATTCTTAAGCCTCTCTCAAACAAGAATTCTTTCTCTCCCTACTAACTATTTGGTTCAAACAACTAGCTTTATTAACACTATTTTGAAAGATACCATAGTGCAATTTATACAAAAAAACAAATAAATTTCTAAACATAGCACTTATCAAAAAATAAAATGAACATTTAATAAGTAGAAGAGTAGAAAATTACCTCTTTGCTAGTCTACAATTACAAATTACTAGCCCTCAGTAGATTACACCACTTATCCTAAAATATAGTAAAATAATTGTTAACAACAGATACAAAAATTAAATAAAAAAAAGAAACAATATTAGTATCGTATGGTTTTTCATGGATTTCATTATCCACCTTAAGATCAATAGAAATTTTATATGCAAATAAAGAGAATGTAACTTTCTTAATATATGCCCACTTTCCAACACCACAATGGGAAACACCATCTACTAGCTTCATCACATCACATAGTGTCTATGGGTGATGATGTTTTCTTCGAATGCCACCTTTTGTCATTGGGAATATTGGAACATATTCTTCATCTAGCAAGTTAGAGTTCAAGTACTTCGAGTCTCAATGTTTCTCTATTGCATCTTGAAGCAACAATGGCTCTTTATTTTCTACTATTTTATGCACCTAACAAAGATGCAATTTTTTTAATGTTGAATAGCCATGCAAATTTTCAAATGAAATATGATCACATTTAATAGACACAAAGAATGCATATAAAAATCAATAATGGTGAAATATTCTATCCCAGCATTATGTTATTCATGTACAAGCACTAATCTTGAAGAAAACCTTTTAATGTCTCTTATAACTTGTCCTTGATTTGATTTGGTAACAACTCTAGTCTTCTATCTTATTTCTGAGCAAATACCATCACCATAGATAGATCTTACACCTAGAGATTTTTTTCACAAGTTTGGCAACTCTTCCACTAGAATTATGTTTTTGTTAATTGTAAGAAAATGTGATTAGAAAAAAGTACATAGCTTTAAAATCACATTTTCTATTAATTATATAGAATGTGACAAAGTAAATTGTTGAGGTAATGAAAATATTTTGGAAATGAGGTATTATTATTAGCTACCAATAATTAATGACCCCTAAGGGCATGTCCCAAGATAGGATACAGGATTGGACCAATAAACTTTGATAGAGCCTATTCTAATTAGTCTCTAGGCACCTTGATAACATGCCTAGTCCTTCATCAAATTAAAATAGTAGTAAGTTTGGTATATTTGTTAATAGTAATATATGTAGAGAACTTAATCTAATGAGACAAATGAATAATTATCTTTACTTTGAATGTCTTGACTAAATTGTTATATCTTTGTCCATTTGGCTTAAGACAATACAAAAATGTACCTCAAATGTACATAATGTAAAATAAAAATAGAATATATTTGTTAGAGAATTTTTTTTCAAAGTAATAATCAAAGCCTTTGAAGAATAAAGTAAATCCATGAAATCATCTACCAGTCTTTGCCTCTTTTTTGTTTCCTTTTCTTCTTTCTCCCTTGTCTGTTCAAGCACTTCTTCAAACACAAGCTGAAGGAAAAACAAAAGATGCCATCAGACAAAAAAGTTATATATATCCCAAAACAACTAGGATTAATCTCAACTTTGTCAATTCATTGATTTGACCTAGAAAATATCCACAATCTACAAATGAGAGTAGGATGTTGTGGATTCACAACAATAATTCTTGCCAGCACAAAACTATTTCAACATAATATAGTTGGTATATTTGGAATCTTAAATAAAATATGACATGATATAACACCCAATTAACATTGTTCATATCAAAATAAAATCTCAGATACTCTCTTGTAAAGAGCTCTGCACTAAGATAAAAAATCTAGATACAAAATTAATACAAACCTTAAGATTTGTTTTAGATGGAGTAGCCAAATCGTACACTTCACCAGTGGAGGCTTTGAACTTGTCAAGAGTCCATGTTGATGTTATTGTAAATTATGATAATCAAATCAAATTGATTAAATTTATATTCCATGGAAAATCCAAAGGAGGAAAAACACACCTTCCCTACCTTCAAAGCATCTTTTATGTTTTCTTTGTCCTCTTGATATTGTCAAACATACATCAGGTTCAAACTTAGATTTCATCAAAAGAAAGAAACATGCATTGCATTGATTAACAATGATTCAACATAATAGTAAAAGTATAATAAACTTCTACAATAAAATCATTGAGAAATTTCTAACTTTGATACCTATCTTTCCACCTCTTCTCCAACATCTACAAAAAAATCCTTGGGTGTTGAACCAAATGTGGTTGAAGCCATGATTAGATAAGTAGGATGGTCCTTGACCTTAAAGAGACATATAAATTTCCATCTTATGATATTTTTGAAGAAATCAAATCATGAAATTTAATCCTTCAATGTGATGACATATAGACTCATAAGTTACATATTTTTCTTATTTCTTTGTGGTGATGCACAAGAGATATATACATTTGTGAAGTCCAACGATGTTTTAGGGAAAAATATTATAATACTAGGATTGTTTCTAAATGTAGATTGCACTCCTTCAAACATAATCTTCTCTAAATCTAAGTAATCATTTTTATTAAAACCCTCATTTAGACCACTTCCACCACTAGCCAATAAAAGGCCTTCCCAAATAGGGCAATAGAGGAAACAATCTCTAGCAATGGAGCACACATGCATTAAAATAGAGAACACCTCATATGGTCACAATTTTACTCTCAGCAGTTATATTATGCTAACCACTATGTGAGTTGCAATGCCAATGAAACTTGAAGGTCACTAAACTACCAAATTTAGTATATAAATTTAATTTTTAATCTGCTACTGTATCTAGTTATTTATGTCATTTTACTCTTTAATGATGCCCCTTAAACAACAATGTGTTTTATTGAGCATATATATATAAAATAACACTATTAGCTTTAAAATTTATTTGGAAAGTGCAAAAGCACCATGCATTTAATAAGTAATGATGCATTGTTTCCCATTTGTAATAAGTCATACCTTTTATGAACCACTCTGCATAATGGAACTAGTTATAAGATGGAATCCTTCTATGGAATGGAAATGTATGACAACTAAACTAGAACAATCTAAAGGAAAGAGGAACCGAGTAGAAAAAATTGTGAGAGAATTTAACATAATAAATGTAAGTCATAAGAAAAACTATGGTACGTTCATATGCATAGATGGCCTTGTTACCTCGCTAGTTTCCACGCAAAGGTTTAATTGTTTTAGAAATGCTTCATAGTTACAAATCAAGACTATGAAGTCAACCATTGCTGATAAGATTAGATCTCAAACTAGAGAAAATGGATTAAGATTGATCCATTATGTAGGTACAATATCAAGAAACTATAATTAACCCATGTACTAAAAAATTAAGCTAAACAAAATGTTATTTGCACACAAAAGAAGAATTTTGGGTGATTTCAACATAATTATCAGAAATGGATGCATCAAAAACCCACTTAATATAATTGAAAATTTTGTACATTGATCAAGTCCACTTAACAACCAAACACATGTTCACATTGGTCAAGTTTGGTAGATGGATCTAAAAAGACTTGCATTGAAAAATTAGAAAACATTTAACTAGGCTAGTTGATAAGACTACATAAAGAGAAAAACAACCTTTATCATTAATAAGAGGATTATCTAAAAAAAAGATAAATTCTTGGTCATCAGCTATCCCTCATCATCCACCTAAACTATTGAACTCTTAAGTCTTCGTGCCTAAGATCCAAAACCAGATTTATAACCCACCTTCTAGAATTTTATGAGAGTATAAGATCTATAATTTAAAAAACCTGACATGAACAATGAAATTTCAAATCTTTCAAACAAGCAATGTAGTCTCCAATCCTCTAACTTAATCCTCTAGCTTAGGCACACACCTCATACATTGTGTAAATATTCACACTTTTGACTTTGATTAATGATTAAGAATTTGAAATTTAAGTATATATCAATATACACAATATACATACATATAATAATAGATCATTCTATTGATGAAAAGTTTTCCTTTATCTGGAAAAATTAGAAGCTCTACAAGGGAAGACATTTATTGGAGATAAATGTCTCTAGAATAAGTTAGTACTATCTATAATTTAAATTGAAATGTCATTAAAATTTTCAACTATTTTCTTAGTCTTCTCTTCATATCTATATGATTAAATGGAAAACACATGCAATTAAATTTTTCTATTTGAGTTAGACTATAGATATGCAATTCCAATAGAAGCCTACATCAAAATTTACCACATATGGTGAAATATTGAAAATTAAACTATAAAAGCATAGGAAGTTTGTAAAAGGTCACAAATGTTTATTTCAATGTGTCAAGGGTGTTAGCTCAAGTTGCAAAGGTCATTTATTGTAGGAAGTTGCAAAAGTGCAATATTTCCAAATCACAATGTTGCACCAAAATGAGTCTAACCAAACAAGGTGGTTGGTCTAAGTGGTAGTTAGATAGTGGAACTATCTAAAGCCTTATAGAAAGGTTGTAAATGGTCAATTGAAATAGAGTAAAAGTCATTTTGAAGTTGTGAGAATGAGAACAATCAGAGACACCTCTGTCTATCTCACCATTTCCTGTGAGAACCAAAAGGAAATCATGTGCTTGAAGGCATATTATCCATGTGGAAAATTTTCAAGAATGAATAGAGAAATGGAAGCTTGGATCCATAAGTTATGAATGTGATGTAATATGTTTTTGAGTTAAATGGATAAAGTTTTGACTTTTAAAAAAAATTGTTGATGATTCTTTGTGCACAATCATGTTTGAGTTCTTTTCTATACTTGCATGGATTTAATATTCATTAACTTCTATTTGGGAGTGAAGAGCAAAAAACTAGATCCAATTTAGTCTAAGTTTTATGGTTGGCTATGAAGAATTAAAAGAGATCTAAAGGATTTTGTGAATTCTATTTCAAACCCTTAGTTTCAAACCTGTTCACAAGGTTTTGATAAAATATTTAGTTTGAACCATTAATAAAAATTGAAACATGGTTCATTTTGAGGTGGTGTCTCTATGCTTTCAAATGCAATAGCTCTCATATCTAAGGGTTTTGGTATATTCAAGAGCAGTATGCCTTAACTAGAAAAATACAATAGACTCTATGTCTTTGATTGTCACTTATATTAAGTGAACTATTGTTCACTATAATAATTAGATGACAAGCATAATGAAGACTCATTAATAAATTATCGATAATGTTCTACATTGAACCAATGGAAATGCATGAACATTTTGACATATTCATGATGCCATGACATCTCATATATGGTACTAGGTCATTCATTCCTAGCAATTAAGAATGTGAATACAATAGGAATGACATATGAAAGAAAATGGTGATAAAGAAACAAATTGACCATGATAAGGAAGCTAATGAAATATCTTAGATGGACAAAAGAATATGTGAAGAAAGTTGATATTCTTTGATAGATAATGAAGCTACTCTCAATTAGTTCAACGAGTAGAATGCTCAAACATTTTGGTTCATGTTGCAACTTTTTTATGTTAAAATATTTCAATTTGGTATGTTATACTGAAACATCATTTTGCAACTAAAATTTTAAGTTCTATATGTGTAATAAACAACACACCCCCAACACCCTGCCATCATCACCCCATTGCCCCCTTGTCATTCTAAAATTTAGGCCCTCTATATATGGAGGATAGAAATTGATAAAGTAATGTGTATAGACCATCATAAATATATGTGGAGTAGATCTAAGGAAGTAAGGAATATTCTTTAATTGTCATAACTAATTTTTCTTAAGTAAGAAAATCATACTCAAAATATCATTTATTGTTTAAATATCCAAACAAGGTGTATGGTATGGAATGAATTGGTTTTACTTTGGACTCACTAATCTATTAAAGTGGGAATAAGTATATCATTGAGGTAGTAGGCAATGTAATCAACCACATTTATCTATAAATAATGATAGTTTTCATGTTCCTTTATGTTTCTATTGATCATGGATCTAGTAAGAACTAGAGTTTGTAAAAGGTGGATTTCAATGACTATATTATTCAAAATTGGAGACTATTCCATGGGTATTGTTTGTGTGATTAGTTGATGATTACAATGCTATGTCAATAATATGGTGAAGAGTACGCTAACCAATTATTGATATTAATGGAAGAGTCTTGTTTTCTTGATGTGGACAGTGGCTCATTGAAATGTTAAAGGAACTAATATGGGTATGTAGGAATTGGATGTGAAAGGGTATGGGACATGAATCATGGATTACCAAATATGTTTATAACTTTGAATGGTAATAATAGAAGTTTTTCTGATGACGACATGTGACAGTGAGATGTATTATGTACTAAGTTGGGTGATCTCTTGAATTGAGGTTCTTTGGAAGCATTAAATCATAATGAAGGCTGATCTTGTGTGTCTTCGTAAATGTGATGATTGAACCTAATTCAACAAAAAAACCTAATGAGGAATTGAATGAGTCTATTCTTGATGGAATAAGAAATTTACCTCATTGATAGGATTGAGGAACCTATAATATATATTTTTGGTTAAGAATTGAGGGGGTGACAAGATTTTGGACAATTGTTCTTTTGTTAACAATTACACTCAAAGAGATCTTGTAGGTTGATTTCAATGCCCACTTCTCTATGCATACATTCTCTTTCTAGAAATGGCTCGTAGAAACTCTTTAGCATGCTTAAATTCCCCCACAATGCATGGACCATAGAAAATAAGAGAAATTGGAATGCAAACATATTTTTTTCCCATGTGTGCTAATAGTTGAAAATCCTAAAGAACACTAAGTTGAGGTATTCCAATAAAAGTGACACAATTGTAGCCAAAACATCCATGTTAATATCCCTACTCCAACTGATCCAAAGTGAAATCATTAACAATTGTTTTTCCTATGTTTATCTATGCCTAGATCAGATTGCATGAAAGCCAATAATATAATTGTCATTGGTGATTTTATCCATTCTTAGATCACAAGCTGCATGATACAAATCTTTTAAATTTCCTAAACACCATAGGTTATGAGATGAAGTTAGAGATTATTTATAGCATCAACAACCTAGCTACCTATATTACATTACAACCTCTAGTCCTTGCTCCTTCCAATGTAGTTTAAACACTCAGCCCCAAAATTGATGTAAAGAATTTGATTAGTAAAAGCACCTTAGGAGTTGAGGAAGTTCATATTAATTCAACAAGAATAGATCAATTTTATTTCCACTAGACTTTCAGCCCATGATAAAATCCCTATGAAAAACTCTTCTATGGCGTGGCAGCCTGATGGATTTATGAAAATTGAAGGATATCATAGTCTTGGTGGGCCATATTTTTAGATGTATTTATGACATGTAAAGCAAGGTACACTAGTTTTTTTACATTTCGATTAGATTATGAATTTTAGGAAAGTTTTTGTTCATATTTTACCAAAGTTGCATGGACAAAGATACATAAAGACACAACCATATTTTAAGACTCCCAATATGGATATGGCTTGATACAACATTCATAAAAAATAAAAACATGTATATTTGACTGTCACATCCACGTTGGGAGCTCTTAAAATGGTTGCTAATGGTGAATGGAGTAAAAATTATATAAAACAAAAGTAAAAGGCTATAAAGGAAAAAGAGGACAGATGGGGGATTGTAGAGAAACACTAGGAATCTTATTCATGAGGGAAGGTGCAAGTATAATAGGGATGACCATGCATTTAATAAGCTTGAAAATCCTTTCTATGTCTTAAAAAGAGTAGGCCAAAAATGTAGGAGTGTGCATAAGGACTAGAGATGATGAAAGAAATTGCATATGAAGAAGAGAGAATGTGATATGATAACACAGCAAAAGGGCATGGTGTCTCTACCATAGAGCCATTCTAGGTAGTGAAGTGAAAAATGAAAGAAATTTCATAGGAATAAGAGAGAAGGTATGATGATAGTGAAAGGGCATGGTGCTCTACGAAAAAACCATTCTAGGTAGTGATGTTACATGTAGGAGGAGAACAAAAAGCCTTTGCATGATTGTGTAGATTCAAAGAGCACAAGATTGTAGGTAGTTGAAAGGAAAGGTAATATGATGCAGAATGTGGATATTGGATGCGTGAAAGGTCATAATGGTGTTTAGTGGTTGTGCTCACTCTTGGTGCTCCTACATTTTTGGTGCTGATGCTACTTTGGGAAGAGTTTGACTAAAGAAGTGTCTAGAAAGTAATAGCTTAATGACTAGTAAAATTTTTGCACAAAATGGTGATTTTGTTGATGGGCTTACTTGTATGTTTGGTCTACAAGATAATTCAACATTCAAATTCAATGATAGTGGTCATACCATTGAATAATTATTGACAAGTTCAGTAATATGAAGCAATTGTAAATAGAACCCCAACTCAGAATTTTACTGCTATTTTTTACATGAGAAACTCTAGTATTTGGGGGCCTTTGACTAAATGAAAAATGTTATTTATTACTAGCTTTTTATTTTCATTCAAAGTATAAGGCATCATAGTTAAGCACGTATTTAAAAGATTGCAAATATAGTGGTATTCAGTATGGAAGTTGTTCTCAACTAAGATAAAAGACTTGACGCAGAGAGACAACATGAGTGAGGTGGAAGGACTATGAATTTCAACACCAAAATTAGAAATACATTAATCTCTCTTGAAATCTAAGTATCACATCTTACAAATGGTATTGAATTTCAAATATTTCTTTTTTCATTGTTAAGAAAGGATTTTCCATATTTAGGATAAAGCCTTAAAGAATATGGCACCAAAATAAAATGACAACTAAAGTAAGGTTATTGATTTTAAGTAATTTTGTCATGTTTCAAGTCTTGTCAACTACTAAGATTAGCCAGTATGGGTTTTAGTAATGATGAAGACATATCCATATTTCCATGTTGATACAATATGTTTGATTAATAAAATAATTTTTCCTATGTGCTTATAAAAGTTTAGGTATTGTCATGTTGACTAATGAAGTTGGGTCATATGTTTATTAAAAAAACCTTGGGACATCCAAGTTGCTTCATGCATATTAATAGGAAATTTTGATCACTAACACTTTTGATATAAATTCCTAACAATAGCTAGATTTCTTTCTAATAAATTTTGAACTTAGTTTGTTCACAGGCTTGCTAATATTTTATCTCGGACTTGTAGAACTATTTGGGGATTACCCTCTTTGAAAGTCTGGTAAGTTTTGATTTTAGTTACTTCATGAACTTGGCTAATATTTGATCTTAGACTTAGCTATTTGTGACTACCCTTTCAAAATAATCAACATAATATTGTCTATATCTTTCTAATTGAAACAGTTTTTTCAATGTGAAAAATATTTTACTCCTATAATTAACCCTCATATTGTGTCCTACATTATTTAGTTGGGGGTTTTGCTAATTTTTATGTACATTGTGTTCCTTCCAATTTGGAAAATTCTAATGCAATATTTAGCTTCAAATTGTGTTGCTACATAGAATCTAGTTTTGGTTCATTTGTTGGGTCCATTGAGTGAGTTTAGCTTTTTGTTATGTAAAATATGCTTTTATCTGACACTGCCCTTTTTTTCATTTAGTTAAGTTAATTTTATAGGCTGATCTAATCTCCTTACACATACTCATTTTCTAATGGATAAGTGGTTTAGCATTATGAAACATAGTTTCTCTTTCTTTCTCATCTTGTTGGGAAGAGGTGGGAGAATTGTTAAGTATATTTCCCCTTCAATTTTTAGGATGTAGGAAAGGCTAATTCATGCTTATGTTGTTTGTATGAAAATTTTATTTTTTTTATTCCTATTACCTAATAAACCTTTGTTTCATTTTTTGGGTCTACCATAATCACACATAATCCCTTACAAGTCTTATATATTCTACAACGGGACCCCAACTATAAATATACCCAATATTGATAATTTTAAAAGGATTGCTATTTTGATTGTAGTAATAACTACTATGAAAAGTAAGAGGAATCTGATAAGAACTAAATTAATGTTACCAAGAAACATTTTCTCAGTGGCATACCTTTATGAAGAGAAAGTTACAAGCATATATAATGGATGTTAGGTAATTTGATGGTTCCCTTAGTTACAATCCCCATAGAATTCTTCATTGGATCATATCTAAGTCTATTATTGTTTCCATATATCAAGAGATCATACATTTTCTAGGCTCTATTCATTCCTTCACCTCCACACTAACATGATCCCCTAGTCCTTCAATAATATAACTAAAAAAATCAAGCAAGGATACCTGTTTTAGACTCACTTTCTTTGACTGCACTAGAAATTAAAATATTTGAACAAAATCCATGTGAATGTTTGGAACTATATTTACCAAACCTATTACAATAATAAATGGGCCTCAAATAATTACTAACTTTTTTGGAGGTCCTATCCTTGCTTTAGCATATCTTAAATCTTATTTAAGTTCAAAGACATGATACACTAGCAAAAGAAATCTAAGAACATATTTGGTATTGGCCAATTTGAAAACAAAAATTGAGAATTAGAAAAGTAATTGAAAAAAAAATCAAAACTAGGCCTTTAGGACACTCCACTTGCATGCCACCATGATCAAATGAGTATAATGTAGCATTCTGGAGTTGATTCAAAGTCTGTATTGAACAAGTATCCTACACACAAGCAAGCAACATGTTTTAGTATTATAGAGTCAAATTTAAAATCTTAAACTCAATAATGTTGGAAAAAAAATAAAAATAAATGTTATGTGTGGTCCTCTATATTTGTTTGTAGCTTGGGAATAGAAAAATCATTAACATGGAACATGCAACATTTGGATATTTTGATCCTACTTGTTCACTCACTCACATCAAATATTACTAAAGATTTCCATTGAAAAGGTCATAAGGAATATAAATTCAATTATTTATTATAAAATCCTACATCATATCTTAAGAAATAAATTGTAAACATGAAAAATAAAGCATTGAAATATTATCCTCATTAGCATCGCAGTTGGCTCAACACTATGTTTATTAGTGTTACATGCAGTAAAATTGACTTGAGACATGGACATCTATTGCTAGCAATGTGATCTAAATATATCTAGCCACCAATAGTTATAAATAAATGATTTATAAATTAATCCTTCACCTCATTCATGTCATTTCTTTCCCATGCCATGTATATAACTATAGTTCAAATCTTATAGTATCTTTGATAGAGTACAACATTGTGATATTAATCAGCTTATTCTTTTACACCTAGTACCTCTATATCTCATGAATCACCTATTCTTAAATCCACATTTTCTTGTAGTATCCGTTTACAGCATTGGATGATGTGTGTGTGGAAAGCTTGAATGGATATTTTGAAAACTACCATACAACCCTCAAAAATAGAGTTGGTGTGGAAGTTTCATAAATATCTTTTCTTGTAAACATAAAAAATTAATAGTATTCTAGAATTTATTAGTATTATGGATTTAATTTCATCTAAAATTTGTTTGAGACCAAATGATTCTATATTCTAAGAGAAAGATATTTCCTAAGCAAACTAAGCTTGCAAGTTTCTTGTTCTTTATGAGAAAAAAATAGAGTTTTGTTATAGGGCCATATCTAACAATTCCACCATTGGATATGGCTGAATTTTGGATATGTTGTCAAGGTTCAAGTTTTCTATAAAATAAATGGTGCAATTGAGAAAATAACACAAGATTAGAAAGATATGAATGTTTGTGTACAAGTTTGTAAAACTGTCATCAAAGTGACAGTAATAGTATGTGGACAATGAGATATAAGTTTTGATTGTTAATCTTGTGCATTCAAAGTCTTTGAAATGATTCATTAAATGATTAAATGATTACCTTTAAATTAATATCACCCCAATCAATTTTTTCTCTTCATTTATGGTTTTTATTTTATGCATGGACAATAGTAATGGAGATAATAGAATCATTAACAATTTAAGTTATTAGTACACATTATTGAAGTCTATGATCAAATTGATGTTGTTCATTGATATTTTCAAGGAAATTGAGTTATTTGTAGCCTAAATATTTTAATTAAGTTGATTGAATATTGGTAAGGTTTCCCCTCATTGATTGTTGCAAGCTTTACTATTTTATGTGAGCAACAATGTACACTAAAAGTGTGATCAACATATATAGACTTTGAGAAGATGAATGATAATGCTCTTAGATGAAGAATGGATGGAATGTAATGGTAAAGGTTTTTGATTAAAACTATGGTTCATTTATGTTGAGTTTATTTATTCCATGAAATAAATAAATTGAATGTTGTTTGCATACATGTTCACCTGATGATTGGGCATGGTTCAATGTCTTGATGAAAGAGATGTCTTGGATCCTAGAATGGTTAAGGATCTTAATGAAGATTTGATAATGTATAATTTGAGATGATGAATGGGGATTGTTTGATTTATTATGCCTCTAAAAAAATAAAGAAATTATGTTTCTGATTGCATTAGATAGATCCTAAGGATTGATTGATATGATATCTTGTGAGTTTGGTCATGAATATGTAAGATTGATGGATGGATCAACATGATCTTATAAGATTTAAAGTTTTGAAAGTTTTGATAGATGCTCTAAATGACACTTGATAGTATATAGGACCCACCTATGGTACTAGGTTAACTTATGGTTAATAGTGTGAATAGCTCATAACACCATCAATCATGGCTACCAATTTTTAAAAATTAGAAACTTTTTCTTAATCACCATTGTAATTATTGTCATGAGTCACAGGGATTGATGGTGACTTTCCCTTGAAGAACCTTGGGTTGTGCACTGCTAGTGCATATGATCCTTAAATGTTCATACATGCCAGGTAAAAGCTTCCATGAGGAGTTTGTTAATGATCTTAGGATTTTTTGGTTAGCAACTTCTCCCAAGTGATGTGGAAAGACTAGGTTGTAATTGAAACTATTGATCACACATACTATGAAATTTTTTGACTTATAGCCTAGGTTGCATGGGTATGTGTACCCACACCCCTATGAACCATACATAAGAACTAAGTATATGTACCCCAAGTGTTGGGTACTTAGTGGAAAGCATCATAGCTAAGAGAATTGAATTAAATTTCTTATTTTTCTTTCCATTTTTTTTTTGCATATTTTCCTATTATCTTCAATCTTAATTCAATATGTAATCAGTTTGAAACTTTGATACCATACTAATTAATAGTAAACTTGTACAAGTTTGAAGTTTTTCATTTGTAATATGTCATACCTTGATTTGATACATCCATAGTAACTTTGTGAAAAGCACAAAAAAAATTCAATATTTGTAAAGAAATGTTATGCTGCAAGAGAACATTAAAGGAAAATAATTATCATTTCTTAAACAATCAAAAATATAATATATGCATGGAAATCTTCATATCCAAAAATAGGTAAATGTTACAATACTACCTAATTATGTGGTGGAAAATAAGTAGTAGAAATTCATAACTTGTTACTTCAAACATGGAAAATAAGTAATAGATAGAAACACTATAGGGGTAGGGTTGGCAATATTTTGCCAAAATTTAAGAGAATTGTCCTATTAGGTATGGGTGTCCTATCCCATTTCTTCCTAAAATTATGATATGAAATTTATGCTTAAAGTTATCACTTTCCTATTGGCTTTATGGTGTTTAACAACCCCAAAAAATTAGAAATTTTTAATGAAACAAGATGAATTATATAAAATAATATTATTTTAATTATAAAAATTACAATAATTATATGCTTTATTTGAAAAGAGATTAATTTAAACTTTCCTATATTTAATTTACAAAGTTAATAATCAACTCTTTTTCCTTATAATAGAGAGACACCTTTGGATTGATATCTCTGGTCTATGATCAATGACCTCAAAAATCTTTGGAATGATACCTATGAACTTCTTTCTTTGTATTGAACAATAGATGAGGAAATAAATCTATGCAAAATTCAATCGCATCATAATATCTAGCACTAAGATTTTACAAACTAAAAAAAAAAAAACATATAATCTCCAACCATTTTAACCTTTCTAATAAGGAGGGATTTCATGAGACAAAACTTCTTTATTAATTAAAACATTATGCAAGGAAGTGGTTGGAAATTCCTTCCACAAATATGTTTCATTATGAATAAAAATATCAACCATTAATGACAACATATTTCCACATTCCATGATACCATTACAAACATATCAACTGACTCCCAAGATTAATAGGTCAAAGAGGAAACCTAACACCAATAATTGTTTAGCTCAAGTAGCTCTTCTCTAGGACACACTAATTTACTAAGTAGATGATTAGCCTGCATATTGTCAAGGAAGCCAAACTCAAGAAGATTTTCATTCCTTTTGAAAAGAGTAAACCCTTGGGTTTGCATGATCATTGCAATCTTTCTAGACTTTTGACATATCATTAGAAAATAGTTTAAATTGGTATTTTGTAAAATTAAAAGACTTTCTTCTTAGTCTAATTGTTATACTATAAAAAATACTCTTCAGGAGATAAAGGAAAGGGAAAATAAACTTAAAATATTTGGAAACTTGAGAGAAATAAAATAAGGGATTAAAATGGATCCACTTTCTTCTAATTATGGATCAAATACTATTTATCTTTGCATGATGGAGATCCTTCTGTCTTTGAAAATGTTATCTTTTATAAGTATTTCATTATTATTATCTGGTGAAAAATGAGTTTAAGGTAGTTATATGTTGAACACCTAAATCCAAACTTTACAGAACCAATGTCAAACTTCAACAACTTAATTCACTTTATTGGCTACATATTAAGTGTTTAGAGAGTACTCAAGTGTTGGAAGTGATCAAGGAGGAAGTGTGCACCACAAGCCTTTGTGAGTGTTAAAGGCCACTACATTACCTAACCTCTATTAAAAAAAAAAACTTTCTTCTTCACCCTTTGCTGATGTCAAGATATAAGAATACTCTTTTGAAGGATTTTTTTGGATAGAAAAAGCAACAATATTACCCCCTTTATTTAGAAAGTACACAATTTCATCATCATTGCTAATATTTTTCTTCTAGTAAGCATGATTTTGCACATAGGTTCCTTCATGTTCTAGTATATAGATAGTTCACTCCATCTACAAGTTGATGAATCATAAACTTTAGTCACAAAGGTAGGGAAAATTCCATATATGATAGTTATCTTGTGAATTTTTTTATATGGAGAAGTCACACTAAGCACTAGATTAGGGATTACTTTAGCAGTGGATCTTCACCTTTTGGCAATCTTGTCTGATGGGTCAATCATCATTTGGCGAATATTTATCATATTTGGGTCCAACCGCGTCGTCGAATATTTATCATATTTGGGTCCAATGCCCGGGGTGGTCGCCCATTAGTTATGACATGATTGGTCAAAAATATCGGTGTAATCGCCAATGCAATATACAGTTTGGATACATTTATTTTAAACAATTCACTAGCCTTTGCATGCTGTTTCTTATTGGCCGACATTATTTCACCATTACTACAACCATATTAATTTTTCCTTGGGTTGGGTGTCGCCAACCATTTTATTGACATGTGTCGATCACCCGCCCCATTTAGCCAACTATTTCCTACTATAGGCTTGCATTAGAAGGTGCATTTCACCTGCATTTGACATTCCCACTTGTTAATCTTGCCTA
This sequence comes from Cupressus sempervirens, assembly GCA_028749045.1. Classification (NCBI taxonomy): domain Eukaryota; kingdom Viridiplantae; phylum Streptophyta; class Pinopsida; order Cupressales; family Cupressaceae; genus Cupressus; species Cupressus sempervirens. The sequence goes on from CM053785.1 coordinate 200,318,862, forward strand.
ATTTGCCAACCTAGATTGGAGTATAAGAAATTATTATTCTATACAATTCACTATTTTTTGGTTTGGAGACTGGCATTTCTTATTGCTGCCAAACTTTCAGAGTGCTGAGTGCATTGGCCATTGACTCATGGACCTGGTTTTTGTAAAAGGCAAGTGATTTTTAAATTATTTTGTAAGTGGTACTGGTTATTTTTTTAGTTTCACTATCCAGTGTCCACTGGTGACTGGGCATTTCACATGCTAAGATAGCCTATAGGTATTAGGTTTGAGAATTATATTGGGTAGTATCGTAGACTGTAGTACCCTTTTTTTGAGAATGAATCATATTATTTTTATTAGATGTAGTCTAAGTAGTTAAGTCTTTTGTTCAACAACTAAGTTGATATTTTTTTGCAGCCATTATCAATTTACCATGTCAAACAAGAGGGGTCGGATCCTTGAAATTCAAGAGAGGCCACCACTACCAAAATGTAGAACCATAGCAGCATATTTTGGTGGTGAAAATGTTGGCAACCTACAAGATTTACAAGTTAGATCTCTAGTGGTTACTGAAAAAGGAGATTCATCACAAGTTGGACCCTCAGACAGTATTGAAGTTCAAGTTGGTGAACTTGATATCTCAGTCGAGGATGAACTTGAACAAGATCTGGAGGAACTTCTCCCTAGTAGGGAGTCACAAATGGAGATTATAGAGTTGGAGTCAGTCCTGGACCAGTCAGTTGAGAAAACCAAAAATTATTCCATAAATCAGGTTCATGCACAAAAGGGGGAAAAAAAACTGGAATCAAAGAAAGATCGATCTTGCTGGGATCTATCCAAAAGGAATTTTTAGTTAGAATGGGTGGAAAAGTATTGGTTCATTGAACCAGTGCCCAATCCAAATGATGGTGAGCCTCCTGAAAAATGTAGATGTAAGATTTGCACAGAGATAACAAAGAAAGAGAAGAGGTTGTAGCTTAAAATTGATACCATAGAAAAGCATGTCGATAAAGTTTACAAGAAGGAAATTATAGATGGAGTCAAAAAATCTGTGCTAACTTGGAAAAAAAAGGAGAACTATCTGCATATCAGGAATGCTGAAATATATGAGTTACACTAGCAAATGTGGGAGAAGCATTCTACAGTAAAAGGTTCCATTGAAGATTTCATTGGGAAAGCAACGAAAGTGCAAAATATGGGAAAATTAGTTCAATTAGGTGTGGTCTTTTATATATTGTGTAGAGGATTCCCTATGACAGACTACCCTACAATGACTACATTATTGCATCTTTTGAAAACTTGAAACTATCCTAACAGTCACTGGTCAGTAAACAATAGGTGGGAATGGGCCAAATGTCTTACATAGGTTGAAACAGAAGATATGAAGGAATCTATAAAAAACTTAGATTTCATTGCATTGTCTAGATGAAGTTATAGAGATTGATAATACTTCCTGGGTGTGCATGCATGTTTATATGATAAACAATCTTTGTCGTCAACCATTTCTACTATCTATTACTAAATTCAATCATAGTGCGATAGCTGAAAACTTATATGAATTATTAAAGACTACTGTAATTGAATCTAGAGGTCTGGATAGCATGGAGATTGCCAAAAAGTTGGTGTGTGTTGGAGTGGATGGTGCTTCAATTATGCAAGGTCATAAAGGCAGTCTTTGCAAAAAGATCAAGAATGATTTGGCACGCTACACTATTCCCATTCATTGCATGGCCCATTGAATGAATCTAGCTTTTGGAATTGTCAAAAATTTTGGTTGTGTAAGTAAAGTGGAATCTTTGATCAAAGAGATTTACCAATACTTCTGTCGAAGTCCAAAATGAGTCCGAGAATTTCAACACTTTGCTGCAGGACTTACTGATGGGAGGAATCTTCTTAAAGACAATGATACCAGATGGATCTCTTTGGATGGACTAATGCATCGAGTAATGTCTGAATACTTGTCATTGCTTGGACTAATCCACTCTGTGTGAGATAGATTCCCTTGGCTATATTCAAGCCTAACTAATGTTAAGGTACTCTTAACTTTAGCAGCTATTCTCCCCATGCTACAGGATATGAGAAATATTATAAAATAGGTTCAACAAAGAGCTATGTACATTACATAATATAATAAGCTACATAAAATGACATGTAGTAGCCTAGATACTCTATACTGATTATTACCATTAGATGAAATAGAGTTTGCAAAGTGGTTTGAAATCTCAAATTTGAACAATCTTGGAAAATTTTTACATATTGGTGCAAATGATGAGGTATATGCTAGGGTACGTGGAGTTGACATACCAATGCAGTACTATGCCCACGTCAACCCCAGAAAAGTAGGAAGTGAAGTTGAATTAGAACTAGAGAAGGTACTTTCACGTGTTACAAGTGAAACCTTCAAGAAGATCAAAGACTCTGTGCTTGACTCTATCAAGCGAGTTTTCAACAATCTGTCATCAAAAATCAGATTCAAATTCCCTCCAGAGGAACTGCTGGAAGCAATGTCAATTGTTTTTCCACAATATTTGTCTCTAAATAGTCCAACTAATTTTTGAAGAAGGATGACGATTTTGATTCAACATTTTTGCACACCTAAAGTAATCAATGGAGTCACCATAAATGAAATTTTAGATGAAACTCGACTGAGAGATCAATCATACTCTTTTGCAAACATAATGAGGGAACAATATGTTGTTATGGAGAACCCAAATGAAGAGGGAGTGGTAACAAAGCTTTGGAAAAACCTTGGTGAGAGCAATCAGTTGAGAGAGGCAATACCATAATATTTCAAGCTTACCAATTTATGTTTGACAATGATATTGGGTTTAGTGGAGGATGAGAGAGTTTTTAGTACTTTGGGCTTCCTTAAGTCAAAGGTTAGAAACAAATTAGACAAAAATTTGGATAATTGTTTGAGGCTCTATAATTTTAGGTATGAGGTAGAAAGTTTCCCTTATGACAGGGTTGTCAGCATTTGGAGAAAGCGATGTCAAAGAAGAGGGATTGCCAACATTTCAAACACAAGTGGCAGTGGTAGTGGTTCATATCGTGATATTGAAAGTCAAAGCAATGAAGATGATGTTGAATTTGGCATGCATAGTGAGTCTGAAGCTGACAGTGAATCTAAAGAAAACACAAAAAATAATGAAATGTTATATGCAATAAATGAGGAGGATTCTGATGATAGTGATGCTGAGCCAGTCCAGGTAGAATGGTAACTATAGATGCTTCTCAACCTTCTGCGTGAGTCAAGTAGTAGGCTAGTAGCTCTGATCTAAGACTCTACCTACTAATTAATTATGTAACATGTTTGTAGAAGTTAATTTATAGCCTTCATTCATTATCCCTTTATAGATTCTTAATTTTATTTATTTATTTTTGAACATGTTGATGTTACAAAATTAGTACTTACATGTGGAGATTTTCATTGATTGCATTTTTTTTAAATGTTGAGATGTTCATTGATTCTAGTTTTTTCTTTAAGAAATTGTAAGATAATGCATTTAACAGAATAAGCTCCATTTTAAAAAAATTGAATTATAATTTATAATTACAAATAAGCCTGTAACATAATACATTTAATGATTGTCAATTACAAACAATTACAACCCTTCACAAATGACTCAATGTCAAATTGCAATGAATGTGAATTCCCTTTTGCAGATACAAGGGAGCAACAATAGCTATAGGTCAGTTTGTAATTGTATATATGATCAGATATGCTGGCTCTTGATTCCTGATATGCCATAGTATGCTACTATGCTAGTGCCTGGCTGCCCAACTATCCTGATATGCTGGCTCTTGATTCCTGTAACAATTAACATTAAAAAAAGTTGAAATTAAATCCAAAATTTTAAATTAAAGAACAACAAGTAACAAAATGATTATAGTTCTATCACTTACTAAGTTCTTACAGTGTTACTACTTAGTGCTATCAGCTATGACTACCATTGATAGCAATAGTAACAGTTTGAGAAGAAGACCTAGCTTCACTGAATTTCTTTAGGGTGCTCCATTCTACATCATTTGGAAGCCCCATTTTTTTGAGGTTGTAGCTAATTAGTTGTACTCTTGTCAACAAAAAATACTTCTGAGAGATAGAATCATATGATAGGAGGAATCTATCTATAGCATCACTCATTGTTGACAGTGGTTTGGTGCAACTTGCAATTCCCTCTGGAGTGAATTCCTTAGGCAATTCCCCTAAATGAGAATTCATCCTACCCTGTAACTTTTTCATGTAATTTTCATTTCCAATGAACGTGCTTTCTAAGTTAGCAGGATTTGGTAATCCAACATCCAGCAAGTTCACTATGGTGTTATTCATCTTCATCAACTCTTTGGAAGTAGAATTGAGTGATTCACCAATTCGTGTTACTTCTTCACAATGTTGAGAGACATTAATGGCCATTACATAGGAATCCAAGTGGTTGTTTATTCCATGGTTTGCAAAATCCCTGTCACTAGATCTCTTTAGTTTATTGAGAACTTGGTCAGAAAGATCTTTTAAGGAACTGGTGAAGATTTTTCTTTTACCCTGAAAATCAATTTTTGCATTTTCAAAGACAACTTTGAGATTGCTATTTAAATCAAGCCATTCAACTAAACCATCACTAATCATCATTATGTTGTCCCACATTTCTTGTTTCATAAGCTTAACTGTGTTTATTATAGTATCCTTCACATGATGGTCTTCGAAAGAGGTCATTCTATTTTCTGCCATTACCTTCTCCACCTTTTTCTTCATTTCAGACATCTCTTTTTCACTCTTTTTCTGCATTTCCTCTAGTTTCCTTTGTCAATCAGTTCCTTTCTTCCTCTCATCCTCCAATTTCTTCTTCAAATCTTGGATTTTATTTGCATTAGTTACATCTTTTTTCTTGTTTTCCTCGAGTTCCCTTTTCAAATCATGGATTGTCTTTGAAGTGGACTCCTCCTTTTTCTTCACACTATCCAATTCCTTCTTCAAATCATGGAGACTTTGAGTAGACTCCTCTTTCTTCATGTTCTCCAATTCCTTTCTCAAATTGAGGTTTTTCTTTGTAGCTCACTCCTCTTTTTTCTTTTCATTCTCCAATTCCCTCCTCAATTTGTGGATAGTGTTAGTGCTTGCAGTAACACTAGACTCTGATTTCTTTGCATTCTCCAATTCCTCCTTCAAATCACTGATAGTTTTTGTAGTTGACAACTCTTTTTGATTCATATTTTCCAATTCGTTATTCAAATTGTGAATTTTTTTTGTAGTAGACTCCTCTTTTTTCTTCTCATTCCCCAATTTCTTTTTAAAATTAAAAATCATACTTGCCCTAGACTCCATTTTTTTATTTTCCTTCTCCCATTCATCCTTCAAATTTTTATTTTCCTTGGCAATAGATTCTAGTTCAGTTTTCAATTGATTCATGACCTGTGCACTACTCTCTATAGACTTGAACAACTGTGCAGTAGACGCTTGTTCATTCTTAAGTCTTTTTTGGCACTCATCCAATTCTTTAGTTAAATGTTGCATTTGTTCATTCATCTTTTCTTGCTAGACAATTGCCTCTGTAGGAGAAGATTTCTTTATCCTATTTTGCAATTCTTTGAACCTATTGTCTACTGCTTTCTCCTTCGCCTTCAAATTATCAAGGTCTGCTTGTAACTTTTCTATTTTCTTTGTAAGCCTTTTGTTTTCCCTCTTCACTTTCAGAAGTGTAGAGTAGACCATTTTGTTGCTCTCTTTTGATATATTGATTTTGTCAATATTTTTCACTTTTGACAAATCCATTTGAAGACTACTAACTTGTATATCGTTACGATTTATTACATTTTGTGGTGGATTATTATCTCTACCCAGGGGCATAACAACCATGAAGTTCATCATTTCATTGTTTGGATCATATCTTGGAAATATTCTGTTAGTAGATCCCTGACATTTGGCAAATACATCACTTTTCAAAGTCTTCATAATTTGCCTATTTTTTTTGTTTGTCTGTTCAAACTTTGATGCAAACTCATTCAAACTAAAATTTGGGTTTTCTGACACAATTGAGTGTTTGAAAGGTGAATTATCAATTGTATCATTGAATGCTGATGCTCCTCCATCTCTACCTAAACTTACTCCACCTACAACTATATTTTGAGGATTGCCAACATACTAAAGATGGCCCATTCCAAATCTTGGCATTTTAGGACTATTTTCAAGGTTTTGTATAGAAGCCATTGGTGCATACATTGCTGAAGTAACCGATGACATTTCTTGCAGTGTAATTGTCATAAGTTTTTGCTTTTTTGCACAAGGTTCATCCATGCTAGTGCCAGTGTCAGTTCCAGTGCCAGTGGGATCAACTATAACTGGATTTGAAGATTTAACAAATAATTTTTTGGGATGACCTGCAAAAGCAGAAGTATAATTTTTTTTGCCGTTTTTAGATGAATCATCTTCAATCTTGAAGCTTCCAATGATTGGTTTATTTCCTCTTTTGGGTGGGTCTAGTACTGGAACTAGATTCCAAATCCCATCACCACTTGCACCAATGGGCCCTATACCTACATAACCCATTTTTTGTATCATAGTTGCTCTTTTACCATACGTTTGTTTAGTAGAATCACTCATTTGAAGTTTAATAATATCTTTGCCCTTGGTTGACCCAAAATCCTTAATACCTTGAATGTCAGCATCAGACTGGAGGTCCTTCTATCTTTGAATATCACTGTCACTGCAACTCTCAAGTTGATATAGTATAGTTGGATGCTCTTTATCCCAATAAGTGCTGAAAAGGTCATCCTCATCAATTTCCTCAAAAAAATTTGATGTCTTTGGTTCACCCAAATTTTACCTCATTTTCCAAAACTTAGTTATCTTGGTTTGACACCACATTTCAGATATGCATGCCTCTTTAATTGCTTTTGGCATAGACTTCTTAGAAGGTTCAGGTGTTTTCTCATAGAAATTTAAGTATGTCAAAGGCCCTGATTTGTGTGACTCTGATATATGCAATGTCGTAATTTGGGATGACAGTTGTTGCATTGAAATATTATTCTCTGTTGCATGTTTCTCCATCTCTTTCTTAACCTCATCCCACGAATCCTTGTTTTTTAACTTTTCTATCAATGGCATCTCCTGGTGTTGATATTTGCTTGTAGAGTTCCCATTGGCAATAAGTCTTTTTTTTATTATGTTCAGTGGATCATAATTCCAGTGACTAACAAAATGAAAGCCAAAAAAAGTTAACAATTCATTTGCCACTTTGAAAGCCTTTCTCTCAAATGTGAGGCCTTCAATTACGAAAGGCAAGGAAGGAAATATCATTTTCTTTTGTTGTCCACTAAAAATTTCATCTACACTCTCCATCTTCCTTACATATTCTAGTGCAAAAACCCTTTCTGTAACATGCATTAGAAGTTTGCAGGGTTCAACTGCTGAACTGTAAAACCTTAAGACAATGTACTCTTCCATGAAGAACCAGTTAGCCAATTGAATCTGACTTTCCAATTGAATACAATCTTTCTAAGACACAGGCAATCTAGGCATTGTAGTGCCTATGATTTTTTGGTAAATAGGTGCCAAAAAGAAGTCTACAAAATGGTTGTAGTTTTTATTATTAGTAGTTATCCTCATCTTATGTGTCCACTCATATACTGGACTTGGTGTCTGTGATTTCTTCTGGGTTTTCTCATCAAACTTATAGACCTCAATATCAAGCTTGTTGTTCTTTGTCTCAAATATTGGGTGATGCTTTGCTAAAAGAAGGTAGCACAAGTAACTTGTAAACCTAAATGTCTTTGTCTTGCCTATAGCTGTACTTTGTTTAATCATTACTAATTGTTGTTGCATAGATTCAACAATGTACTGAAAAAAATCATACCTTACTGCTACATTGTCAACTGACTGACCTCGACAATAGATATTATAAATCATTTTAAGAACACTGGCCCCCACTTCCTTATTAGTATCCAATCCCAGGGAAAATGATAACAAAGAAATAGTATTCTAAACCCATGGCACAAAAATATCATACTGATAAGGAGGCTTATGGTCTTTGTCCAGTGTAATAGTAACACTACTAGTGGATGCTAAGGGTATTAAACCCTTAATATATGAATCTTGAAAACTTCTTTCTAGCTTGTCATAAGCCTAAGCTATTTTATCCAAGTCAATGTGCTCATTAGAGCTTTCTGTTCTAAACCCTAACCCTAGGTCTAACAGAGTGAAAAATTCACTCTCAGTTATTGATAAAATTTCCTCCTGAGTGTTTTGGTTTACAATTGCCTTTCTATTTTCATCATAATTCTGAGCACATAGCATTACAATTTCAGGGCACGAGAATACTTCAGGTACATCGAGGTTTGCTAATCCAGTAACTAGAGCAGCTAGTTTATTTGTATATGCAACAATACTGTTGTTATATTTGTAATAAATTCCCCCCTTCTGGGGATCTTTCCATTTACTAAACAATGAATGTCTAATTTCCATGATTCCAGAATCTCCATGGATAACAGGATCAAAAATATCATGACATTCATTGGTGAAACTTGGGGTTTGTAGCACTTGTCTGAGTTGTATAATGGGGTTCTTTTCCTTTATGGGTGCACTCGTTTGGGAGGTTTTTGACTTTATTTTGCCCATGCCTCGCTGCTACTGGTTATTAGACTTCAGATCCTATTAAAAATAATTGTAAAGTGTAAACCTAAGAAAATTAAAATCAAGATTTCTATTGCTGCAAATTGCAATGGATTTTTTTTGAAAAAAATTAAATACCTGGAATTGAGATTTGATAATTGGCGTTGTCGTCTGATACCCAAGTTTCACACTTTCGATCTTTAGAAACTGGAACACAACTGCCAGTCTTTGAAAATTTAAAATTTGAAAACCCTATGGCTATTCTATCGATAATCGAACTCTCGTCTTACGTTCCAAAACTGTCAACTTCATACTTTAAAAAGGTAATACTTGAAGTTTATTAGTTAAAATGAAAATAATAAGAAATTAATGGTTTTAACTTTTATGTACAATGTACATCTAACCGTAATAAATTGTCAAGACTCAAAATCAATATTAAATAATGTAGTGATGTACATAAGTTACACGTGTCATGATTCCAGATGCATCTTGGCAGATGGGAAAGTATTCTCCAAATCGGCCTGAAATTCATCTCGGGCCATCGATCTATAGACTATTAAATGGATATTAAATTTATTATTGTTATTATATTATATTATTTAATATAATATTATATATAATATTATTTATATTATATTAAATAATATAATATAATGATAATAATAATGACCATCTCAATCTGATTGATTGAGATTCATCCCGGGCCGTCGATGACTCAGCTAGAATTATTATTATTATAATAATAATATTATACCATATAATATTTATATAATATAATATAATATAATAATAATAATGATGATGACTCAAGTCATCGACAAAATTATTATTATTATTATTTATATAATAATTATTGACTCGAGTCATCGACGGTCCGGGAGGAATTTCGGGCCATTTGGGGAATCTTTTCCCATCTGCCCAGATTCATCCAAAATCATGACATGTGTCATGATTTTGGATGAATCTGGGCAGATGGGAAAAGATTCCCCAAATCGGCCCGAAATTCCTCCCGAGCCGTCGATGACTCGATGGTTCTAATTATTATTATTATTATTTATATAATATAATAAAATAATAATATTTATATAATGTAATTATAATAATAATATTAATGACTCAACTCATCGATGGAATTATTGGACATAATATTATATAAATATTAATAATAATATTATTATTAATATAATATTAATATTATATAAACATTAATAATAATAATATTATTATTAATATAATATTAATATTATATAAATAATAATAATAATAATAATAATTTTGTCGATGACTTGAGTCATCATTATTATTATTATTACATTATATAAATATTATATGGTATAATAATAATAATATTATTATTATAATATCATATAAATAATAATAATAATAATAATAAGAATCATTGAGTCATCGATGGCTTAGGAGGAATTTTGAGCCGATTTGGGGAATCTTTTTCCATCTACCCAAATTTATCCATAATCGTGACACATGTCACGATTTTGAATATGGGAAAAGATTCCCCAAATCGGTCCGAAATTCCTCCCGGGTCGTCGATGACTCGAGTCATTATTATTATTATATTATATAAATATTATATGTTATAGTTATTTATTATATAATAGAACATATACTATAATTATTTATACTATAATATAAAATAATATAATTATAGCCATATAATATAATCTTAACTACCTGAGAATTCTAGATCACCCTGTAGAATAATTAAGCCCCACCCGGGGATCAGGCGCCTGTGATTGAGTAGCCCACGATTGAAGGTCTCGTTCTATCCTAGAAATGATGAGAAAGGCACTCTATTGTGACTCGGATGAATCTGGGTAGATGGGGAAAAATTCTTCAAATTGGCTTGAAATTCCTCTCGGGCCCTCGATGACTCGAGTCATTATTATTATTATTATATTATATAAATATTATATGTTATAGTTATTTATTATATAATAGAACATATAATATAATTATTTATACTATAATATAAAATAATATAATTATAGCCATATGATATAATCTTAACCATATAATAAAATATAAATATAACCATATAATATAATATAATAATATAATATCATATAATAATTATAATAAATTTAATAAAATATATAATGACCATCTCTGACAGTAGACTCAATCTGATAGATTGATGGCCCAAGATGAATTTTGGACCGATTTGGGGAATCTTTTCCCATCTGCCCAGATTCATTCAGAATCGTGACACGTGTCACAGAATTCATGATTATCTAAGATGGTCATACTCATTAATATTATTATTATATTATATAAATATTATATGGTTATAAATTATAATTAGATTATATTATATTATAGGATAGTATAATAAATTATATTATATGTATATGATATGGTTATAATTAGAATTTAAAAATATAATTGCAAATGCTCCATTTTTATTCATATTTATTATTTAGTTTCAAAATTAAAATATAATATAGTTATAATATCTATAAATTATTAAAATTTAACATATATTGAAAATTCTGATAATTGTTTATAAACTATTCTTCATCATTTAAAAGATTTCATAATGAAAAAAAAGTTAGGAATAGGTGACAAGATAGGTATGAAATAAAAATTTGACACATAGATCTGAAACAAACTTACAAAGTTGTAGACTAAGAAGAACAACGATTTGAGAAGCCAAAAACTATTATTTTTATTGATAATATTTTTGACTGTACAATGCACATAATACTGATTCATAGCTTACATATTCAAAATAGCTGATTAAATCACTAATCAGCCTAATTTTACTATTTCATAATTTATAAAAAATGGCAGGACCCAATCCAAAGAAAAATAAAGATATCTTGAAATCATTTTTTTGGCAAACTTTTACTCTAATCAAAACATTTTTTTGCCCTAAAGGGCCAAGGGAACAGGGAACACTGAACAAGAAACTAGGGAACCAGGGAGGTTGGAAGCATGAGTGAGCTGAGGGGCCGAGGGATTGAAGCCTTTAATCAGAAAGGTCTTCAATTCCTTCTGCGAGGAATCTATTGGAGAAGATGATGTCATTGAGCTCGTCCAGCCATGTGAAGTTCATCTCACTGACATCATCATCCAACAACAACCATTTTCATAGAAAATCCCTTTCGAGCCGCGCCCACTTCCGATGGTGAGTCAGTTGCCATTTGTTCGTGTTGAGCAAGAAAGGATGCTTATGTATAATGCACCTTATGCCTTTCTCCTAGCACTTGTCTGCTACATCTGCAAAAGGGATGCCAATACCTGGCCCTAGTACCTGTTCGGCCAATACAATAATTTTGACATCATCTTCTAAAAATGTTTCCTTAAAAATGTTACATAGAAGCATCAACATGTCTATTTGCCTGCCTCCAAGGTCGAGAAGAGATGCGAGGAAGCGGGAGGTAATATCTGTGGACACATGGTACCTCTTATCATTTCTCAAGAATTCATGGCTGAGTACCATGCATATAGCATGACAGATAACATGGCAAGGACATCATCAATAATTTTGCCCAGAAAGGGCTTTTGTAGAGCCATATTAGTGCATTTCAGCCGAATTGGCATATCCATGACTACGATTCAAGAAACTAAAAACTCTGCAAAGTGCAACTACAAACCAAATTTAGATTAAATAAATTAGAATACGAAAAATGATATTGAAAGAGGAATTGAAGAGCCTATTTAATGACAGACTGCGGTTGCATCTCATTCTTTGGCCTTCACGATCTTCCATATCTTATCTTTTCATATTCCTATTAATTTTTAAGTGTGTGAAATGCCAAAATGTGCTGACATTAATGTTGAATAGTCAATAGTGCCTGACATGATTAATGATTTCCATGTAAACTTTTCCACGTGTCTCCATTCTGAAAAATTATGTGCAACTCCAAGTCTTTTAAAGCGAGTGGCCCTGAGATGCATCTACTATCGTTGATCTCTAACTAATCAGTGGTCAATAAAACTATTATATTTACTATTAACGTAACAAAAGTGACAATAGTCGACTTGGTAATTGTGACACTGACGTAACGATGTTACGGCATTATTAATAACACACCTAACATAGTACACAAGTTGAAACTTGAAAGTGACTACTTAGCAGTCAGTACAATCACTAACCAATACATGTGCAAATTTCACTTTCAGATTAAACAATTTTTCAATTTACCATTGAAGATTAGCCAAGACCATTATTATTCATTTTCCTACAAAACAAGTAATTTGCCTCTGACATTATTAATTCATTTTTGGCAAGGGAAAAAATAGCCATCATTTATATATCTTTCAGTGAAAAAAAATATTAATTTCATCACATTTAAAATGACTTTTGCTAGGGCAAGAAACAAATCGCCAACATATAATATTTTATTTCCCTATATGGAACAAAAAAATCACCCTCGATATTAAAATTTTCCTGCCCCCAAGATGTTGGATTCGCCAGCATTTTAGGCTTTTTTTTTTGGGAGGGGTTTCTTAAAGTTATCCCTGCACTAGATAATGAACATATTTTGTTGAATAAAAGTATGAGAAATAAAATAAATGATATGTAAAGTCTCATGTTATAGACTAGTAATTGATCTCGACAATACACATACCAAAATAGCTATGTATTTCAGCAACTTTGTGATTGTCCAAAAATTAGATAACAAGTTTCTTGCAGTGGAGTATAGGATCATATCTAACAATTTTTTGGACATAGAGATGCTTGCAACACTTTTGAACATTTTTCTTCTAACTACTAATGAATAGGAGCTATAGAATACATTTTCCATGGTAGAGATTATTCTAACTATACACTCCATAGCCAAAGATAGAGATTCTTATCTTTATCTAGTCTAATTCAAAGATGCTTTATTTGAATCATCTATTATGATAATTAATGTGTGAAGCTTACAATATGGAAACAACTATAACATTGGCCTTAAACGAGCCTATACCACTATTTTTTATGCTTCTAATTTATAATAGTAGAATGATAATGATTTCCTTGATGGTTTTTGATGATATTTGATTGTGATGGCTGATTGTTAATGTTGGCATGTATATTTCTAAAAATAGATATTTGTGAATACATGAACCCAAAACAAAGCTGAACCCAACCCAAAAAAGTGATCAAATTTCACACCTAAATATTGAGCCCAAATTTATACTCAAATCTAAACTAGTAACTTAGGTATTGACATAGTATTTGCAAGTGTCATATGTTCATAGTGAAGAAGCTGTAATGAGATCTAAAGAATAAAAAATGCCACTACCATGAATATAATTGTAAGGATTAATATAAAACCACCCTTTCCCAACATATCTATTATTGTTGCAGCTTTGCAAGTGGTATCTTCTATGGCCAATCTCTCTTTTTGTCAACAAAATATCAAGAGTCAAGGAATTGTGAACATTGAAACTCAACATGCTAAGGTAAGAACATACATGATTCCTACTCATAGGACCACATGCTTATCATTTGTGTTGAAATAGTTATATACACCTTCTTATTTTTCATGTAATCATTAGAATGTTTTTATACACAATCATTGGATTCCCTAGCTTAGTACTTGATGTATACACTAAACATAAAAATGCCACATAAGCAATGTGAATAATAATTGAATGTATATAGCCAGCTAAGAAAGTAGCTTCCATTCCTCCTCTATCTTAATAAAGTTTAACAATAACACCAAGTGTAATTAAAAATTTGGAAGCATATATGTATAGAAACTACACTAGTTAGAACATTTATAGTAAAAAAGGCACCCAACAACAACATTATTGTTGCAATGATGCTTGTAAAACTTAAAAATGTAAGGAAGAGAATATGTGCAGTACAACTCCATCTAGCATGTATGATCTCACAAATTGTATGTGAATATGGAGGGTTTCTTTTGATTCAAATAGTTATGCAAGTAAGAAAACCTAAATTGTAATTCCAAAAAGGCCCACTAACTCCATAATCCTTAGAAAACATTTGAACTCCAACATAGTTTCTTTCTATGTCCATAGGGATGCAATTATATTGATTCAGAGCCTTGTTTAGACATATTTTCCAATTGAGAAAATAATGAAAAGGAATCTAAAAAGTAAAAAATGTTTAAATAATATTTTTCATGCACAAGCTTGATTTAAGAAGATTTTGAAAGAAATCTAAAAGAATTAATTATGCATTACAATTTGTATTAATTTAAATTAGAATATTTTCCTATGAACCCTATTGTTTTGGGTCTTTGGACAAATATCAAAATATTTTCCTTACAATGAGCATATCTATGAAAAACCCTAAGAAAACCCATAACAAGATATAACAAAAATGAAATGTACCTAATAAAGAGGTTGTAGTAATATCGCTTCCCATTCAATCACTCCAAATTGGCATGAATTGATGGAACAACTCGGATGGATCTAAGAAATATCTGTGAATGCATTTTCTCAAAAAAAATAAGTTTCTACTTGCATGAATGAGTTTTAGTTTGGCGCGAATGAGTTTCAGCCCATGTGAACAAGTTTTAGTTTGGGAGTTTTGATTTTTGTGTTATTTTTTAACCCATCCAAACCCTCCAAATTCTCTATGTAAAGGAATTAATATTGTATATCAAATTACAACTTGACAAACAATCTCATATGTTGGCCTTTAAGTTTCTAAAACTTAAGGATAAAACAATCTCATATCTGTTTTTTAATTTCTATAAAATGTTGACTATTATTAATTTTGGGTGTAATTTTTTATCATAAAATATCTCTTTTTCTTGATATTATTATTTTAATAAAAGAATGTATATTTAATAGAGTTAGTTAAATTTTGTGAAAAAATGTAATTAAATTATTGAAGGAACCCATCAAAATAAAAAAGAAACTTCTTCAGATGATAAAAATATATATTTAAATACAATAAATTAGGTGAGTTGTTTTTCCATTCTAAAGTATTGACACCATCCATTAATCAAGCTAATATTCTTGAGATTGAAATGTTTATTCAATTTCAATTTATGAATATTTCATTTTAACTTTTTATAAATTAAATGTTGACTAATTAGTAAGTATAATGCCATATGGGGATGACCCCATAGTATAATGGCATGTCATGAGAATTATATATACAAGGTCTTGTATTTGTTTCTCGGTCATGTTCAAAATGATTGGTACTCATTAATTAATTACTAATTACTGTTTCACACCCATGTGATAGTTTTGGCATACAAATTGAAATGATACTTGTCACTATAGATTGAAAACTGTGTGCTTGGTGCTCTCAATGGTGATGTCCAATTGTTGTGATGCCTTGAGTTAATATTGCTACTTGGACATGTCATGATGATACTAATTATCTAATCACTTATTTAGTTATTTTTTTGGTAGTTTATTTAGTTGTTTCTGTTTAGGAGATTTATTATTAGTGACTAAATATCCAATCACTTATTTAATTATCTATAACTATAAATTACAAATAAATGATCAATTTTAGTCACGTGACTAAAAGTTTAAGTGGTGTGACTAATTTTTTTAGTCATGTAGTCACATATTTTCCAAAATGTACTAGTGTATTTCCACCAAATTGTAAACTAAGACTTTCGTTATGCTTCTCTTGAATCAAATTTTCTCTCATGTATCTTCTAGGTATACATAACTAGTTTCCTCTAAAAAAAATCCATTTTGCAAAGTAAAATTAGAATGCTTGCTATGAAAATGATCATTGAATTCTAGGAATACCTTGTAGATCTCTAAAAAAAATTCATCTTCAGCATATATTTCCTTAAAACTTTCCACTCGAATGCTTTCCAATTGGATTTCTTGGATGGTCAAAAACCTCTTGCCCAAGGCATCATCAATCTTGTTTTCTTGGCCTTTCTTTTATTTAATGGTAAAGGTATATGACTGGAGAAACTCCACCCAACTGATGTTCCTTAAACTTAACTTCTCTTGAGAGATTATGTAACTCAATGCTTGGTTATTTGTATAGACAACAAAATCCTTTAGTAAAAGATAATGCCTCCATATCCTAAGTGTTTTTACTAAAGAATACAATTCCAAATCATAAGAGGAGTATATTGACTTAACCTCATTCACCTTCTTACTAAACAAGGCTAGTGGTATCCCTTCTTGGCTCAGAACTACCCCAACATTAACATTTATTGCATCACATTCTATAATAAACAACTTGTGAAAACTAGGTAATTTACAAGTATAGATTTTTTAGCTACCTCTTTCTTCAACCTTTCAAATCCCTCTATTTCCTTTTTTGTCCATAAAAACTTAGTCTTCATCTCACCTTTGTTAGTGTCCAAGAATGGAGCACATATCTCACTAAATCTTCTTATGAACTTCCTGTAGAACTCTGCCAAGTGATGAAAACTCCGTATAGCTACAGCTATCTTTGGTATAGGTGAATTGATTATGGACTAAACTTTACATTCATCCATATTCAAGTTACCTTGTGAGACAAGAAACTTAGAGTAAACTAGTTCTTTCTTCAAAAAAACACACTTCTCTAGGTTGATGGTTAACTACTCTTCTTGCAACCTCTGCAAAATAATTTCCAAGTGCTTCAAATGTTCTTCTTTAGTATCACTATAAATTAGTATATCATCAAGATATACCACTATTAAATTACCTATTTAGTTCTTTGGCACTCCATTCATAAGCTTCATGAATGTACTAGGTGCACTAGTGAGGCAAAATGGCATGACCAACCATACATACAATCCTTTAGTGGTTTTGAAGGTTATCTTCCACTCATCACATTCTTTCATTCTAATTTGGGAATAACTACTTTTAGATCAATCTTCAAAAATACTTAGCAACCCCAAGAAAATCCATCAAATCCTCTAGGCTAGGGATAGGAAACCTATACCTTATGGTCATACTATTGATGGCTCTAGAATTTGTACATAGCCTCCATTTAATTTCCTTTTTGGGTGTCAACACCACTAGAATGAAACATGGGCTAATGCTTTTTTTAATCAAACTTTGATCTAACATCTCTTGGACTTTCCTAGCAATCTCTTTGTTCTATTTTAGAGTCATCTTGTAAGCAACCTTATTTGGTAGTGAATTCCCTAGTACAAAGTCTACTTGATGACTAACTGCCCTTTGTGGAGAAAGTGTACAAGATGTGCCATCATTGATGATACCCTTAAACTGATATATCACTTCTTGTACCTTTTTTGTTAAGATGGTTTGTTTCTTGACCCCTTGCTCCTTAGATTTCAACATAATTGCAAACCCAGCCTGTTGTTCCTCTTTGAAATCATTCAAAAACTCTTTCCCACTAATAAGTAGGTGATTTTAATTTGTGTTAATATCCATGCTTTCTTCAATGAGAGACTAAATCTTATATGTCACTCCATCCTTCTTGAAGGTATACAAATTCTTCTTTCCATGGTAGATAGAATCCTTGTCATATTTCCATGGTCTGTAACTTAGACATAGATGATAGGCATCCATAGGTAACACATAAAGAAGTATTTTGTCTTGATACCATCCTATTAAAAATTCTACCCAAATGTTGATCTCATTTTGGTTTTTACATATGAATGAAAAAACACTTAAATTCATTACTTAATAGTTCTTAGTGCATGTCAAGAAAGTAGTGTATGCCGAGAAAAATATATGGTATGTGCCAAGCACGAGTATGTGTCAAGGAGATAGTTAGTGCCAAGTCACTCCAGTAAAAAGTAAGTTAATACATGCTAAATGATTCAGATACCAAGTGAATAGTGAATGTGGAGTCATTCAAAGGTTGTGTTACAACATTGAAGAAATAGTGGATGCCAAACATCAAAGGCTTCAAGTATCGAGCAAATTTTTTTGGAAATAGTTGTTTATAATGGTATAATATCCTAGATAAACCATTTTTGGTCCAACTTAAGGATTTTTTTTTGATTCTTGATGATAAGAATGAATCTATATTAAGAATCCCTATGTACTACATGCAACCAATTAGATAATGGAATGAATTAAGTTGCAAAATGGGTGAATTATAATCACTAATTCCTATCTAATATTAGGTCACCTAAGTCTTCTTAAGGAAGGAAAACACTAGAGAGTTTATATGAGAAAAGAAAAGTTTGCATGCGCATACAGAGCATTCACGGTGACTAACGAGTTGTGACAAAGATATAAATTTCAAAATTGGTTAAACAAAACAAAAGAAAGTAAACAAAGGAAAAAAATGATATATCTAATGATGAGAATAAAGTATACATTAGGAAAGAGGTGATTTGATATCTAGCAGAGAGGTGCTAACCAAAGGATCAAGGATAAGAAATTCTAATAGGTGAGTCAGTAAAAATATCTTAACCATGTAGTCTTAATATATTTTGTAAATCCTTTAACATGGTGCTTACTTTATCGTAAGTTGAAGTCCTTTAGCTAGGCACACTTCTAATATGGTGTTGAAATCCTTTAATAGGCTATAACCTTATAGTATTTGTAAGCCTTTAATAGGGCATACCTTTCATAGGGTAGATCATAGTTTATGATCAAACAATTGTAACCTTCATTGGGTACACTTTACAACTATAGTAGTGAAGATTTGTTGGTGTCATCCCCACCCCATTTTTTCTTTCTCATTAGAGAGTTTCTTTGTAACCAAATATCTTGTGTCATATATGTGTTTAATTTTTTTCATTCTATAGATTAATATGCTTAGTTTTGTATTTGATATTACATGCAGATTATGGGATGGATGTGTGGTGAATGTTTTAATGGTTGAAGTTTTGAAGTACTGATTCACCTCCCCCTCTTAGAGTTTACTTTCCCTATTTTATTTCCAAAAATTTCTATTAGAGCCTTGTTATATGAAAAAGAGAGCTTTGTAACTTTGAGGAAAGATCTTGAAGATGGAAGTCTACAAGTTGGGAAAGACTATAGAGAATCAGAAGATTGAAATCTAGCTTGATCTACATCAACTAAATGAAGAAAGAGATGAATTGAAGCACTCACTAAAGAGAAGGATAGAGATAGATGTTGAGGATAATGACACACATTATCAAGAGGAAGACAATACATATTTTTTTGTAGATGGAAACTCAAGTGAGTTTGATGTAGCATTTGCACATATGATGGAAAAGAATGGTGCCCTAATTGAAAAGGTTAGAAATCTTAAGATAGAAGAAAAAGTCCAATCAGTATTTATATGTGAGATGAATAAAAAGAAAATGAAAGTTGAGGAAGAAAACTTATGATTGAAGATGACAAAAGGACATTAACCAATAGAATAGAAGAGAAGACATCAGAGGTACAAATGATTTCTATCATGCAACTGGAAAAAATGAATCAAGTGGTGATTTCTAATCATGCATTGAATGGAAAGGACATTGAGATCACAACCCTAAAGTTACAAAATGAAAAAATAAGAAATGATCTAAGAAGAAAAAATAATTCACTAAAAGTTTCAACAAATCTAGTGAAGCCATCAAATACTTTGAGAAATTGATGAAATTTACTAGATCTAACAATTTTACTACTGGATTAGGATACACTAGTACTAAGGATGGAGAATCATCTAAAAGTGGTGACCAAATAAGCAAAAAAGGTAAGAACTACAAACCCACTTGTCATAATTGTGGGAAGTTAGGTCATACAAAAAATTTTTGCAGGAGAAACAATGCTAATCAAAACCCTAAGAAGAAATTCATGGGTTTCTATCATAAGTGCAACAAGTAAGGACATTGGGCACATGAGTGTATGACCAAGACTTCAAGTACATGAAGACTTGAAGGATATTGCTACAATTTCCATAAGTATGGACATAAAGCATAAGAATATAGATCTAATTCCAAGAGGACATCAAACAAGAAGCCAAAGGTACAACACAATGGAAAATCCTACAATTGGGAATCTTACAATTCAAGGTATAGTTGTCACTATTTTCAAGAGTATGGACATGTTGCTAAGAATTACATTAGAATGCATTTCAGAAGTGATTAAAGTAGATGGTTGAGTCAAAATACATGCTTTAGTTGTTTGAAGATGGGTCACATTAGCAGGAACTATCCAACAAGGTCAAAATAACCTAGCAATGAATTAAACAAAGGATAAGAGAAGATTGATGTTGAGAAATTCAAAGTGTAGATGAACTAGACAAGGAAGAAAAAGGAAGATTGTAGCACATCAAGTTTATATGAGGTCACTTCATCCAATGGATCATGTGATCACATCACCCCCAAATAGGCAACAAAAGGTATGTGGGAATGATATTTCAATGATATATTTTACATCAATTCCAAGAATCTAAGATCTTAAAATATTATATATGCATGAATTAAGATGCAACGTATTGGTGATAACCTAAAAGAATCTACAAATTTTGTTAGTTTTCATGTTGTTGTCAAGCATGAAAAGTTTCACAATGTTTCTAAGTGAAAATGAAATTTCAATTGATGTTGAGCTATTAAAGGTGATAGTATTAGTAGATCTCACTATGGTTTCCAAGTCTAGTGGAAATTATGTGTAAGATGAGTGAGTTGAAATTGCTATGATAGTTGAGCTTACAGTTGTGTAAGCATTGAACATTTATTGCTAAGTTTTAAGGGTTATATGGTCATTTTTTGACTTATTTGAATTTATTCAAGATCAAAGAGAGCACAAAGAGAATAAGGAAAACTAAGGTGAAGGATTCAAGCATAGATGTGAACTGGATTCAACTGCTACTCATCACCAATCATCATACTCATAATGTAATAATTGTGTGTTGAGCTACATTGTTTGAATTATAGCAAAACCTAGTTATTTTAAATGATGTCTAGCTCTTCTACTATTTTTAGGAAGGAAAATAGATTTTCAATGTTCAATTAATAAGTAATGAGATTAAAAAGCCACCCTTCTAAGCCACTCTTGAGATAGAATACAAGGGAGACCTTACTGGTGCATTATCAATGATGCCACCATAGGTTTCAATGATGCAAGATATAATATGTTGCTACACTTGTAAGGTTTATTGTATTAGAAACATGGAAATGAGAGAATTTTATAGAAAATTGTGTGTAGATGGAGTGTTGAAGGAGGAAAATAAAATTGTAGAGAGAAAAGGGTTAACTTGTACCCTAGATTTTTCAAATGTATTCAAAATAGAATGGATTAAGATAGCACTAATAAAAATATATTATCACTTTGTATGGTTAGAAAAAAACCCTACCAAGTTCATAAAAATGATCATCCAATGAGTGACAGGGTATCCTACCCTTGATAGACCTAAGACCATGTGAGGTGATTCTAAGGAGGTAATTGAGAAGAATATAGGGGTTGATTGGAACAAAAGAGGAATGAAAATAGACACAATTTTAGATCCCCTAATTGTATTTGTAGTGAGAATAATTGCTCACAAGTTCTTTGAATCTAGCAGACTAAATAATGTGTCTTGTATGATTGTGGTTTTAGGATACAAGATAGTGAAGAAGGACCACTATAATGACCTTGCCAAATTTACAACCTCAATAGTTATCAGATAACTTGGGGGCCATAAGAAAGACAAAGAGTGCACAATGCAAATCTAGTTCATTACTAGTTTTCATGTTCTTTATGTGTAGAACACATTTCCTTCATTTGCAAAAGCTTTTTGGAAGGCTAATAGGTCTATTGTAGTTCATATTGGAGAGTTCAAGAGAAACTTGGGGACAACTTTGAGTTAGTATTGAAAATCTATTTTGAGGACTTTAAGAATTCTATGAAGTAGAGACAGAGGATACCAATGTCACTAGTGGAGAAATCTTATAATGATACTTTTTATCTAGTTGATGTTGATCATACATATGTACAAGCAGTTGTTCCTAGGGTCAAATGGATCATTTGATTGCTCCATGAAATCAATGTGGATGAGGCATTAGTAACCATCACAACTCTATTGGTAGAGGAAGTAGAGAAGAGTGCAACCTCATTTGGCAATTATGAGAAATCCAAATGGTTGAATGCACAAAGTTGGGTTGCAATTACACAAAAATAAAATTTGCAAAGTGAAACCCCTTAGAAATAGGTACCCAATTTTTAAAAATGGGAACCTATTTTTAGTTGGGGTACTTGACCCTAAATTTAAAAAACTAGCACCCATTTTTTACTTTTAAAGTACCCATTTCTAAAAATCCAATGGGTACCCATTTTTTAAAATTAAAAAATGGGTACCTGTTTCTAATATATTCAATTTTTTAAATTTTTTTGGAAGGATTTCAAATGTCGCTTTTATTTTTCAAAATGGGTACCCATTTTTTGAATTTCAAATAATGGGTGCTCATTTCTTACAACATGAGGTGAGATTTTTTTTCCTACCTTAGATTTGTGTTTGGGATAGGCTTGGTGAGACCAAGCCTATGCCTTGGCCTCTCAAGATTTGACTAAGGCATTGAATTGACAAATCCATGCCTTGCCATAATTTTTAGAGGGTCTTCTCAATCAAATTGTTTTATGAAACAAAAACCCATTAGAGCTCTCACTGCCCTGATTTTAGAAATATAAATTTTATAGTGTTGTGATTCTATTCATTATTTTTGTATTATTTTTTAATCAAAGGTGGTACCTAAATGTAAAATAGTGATGTTCACTAAAACTTTAATAAATTTTTTTATTTTATGATTTTTCTTAAATTAATTTATATGTCATCAATCTACATTCAATTCTTTTCAAGTTAATTTTTTTTTAAAAAAAAATGAAATTTTGATCAAATTATGGTGTTTGTACAAAAGAGGTTTTAAATTTTACTTCTATAGGCAATACAAATTAATAATAAAAAAATTATTAAATAAAAAATTAAGCAAAAATATTATCATCAATCTTTGGTATGTTAGGTAACTTCATTTAAAAGGATTTACAAAAAAAATTTATTTTTGTTGAATTATGGTGTCCATACATGAGTGTGGTATAGTATCGACACAAGCATTTTGAAAAAATGGTTTTTAAAAATCCATATCAAAAAAAAAAAATCTGTCGTATGGGTACACAAATAAATTACATTTCAAAAAGTAGATTCTAGACACTACAATTTTTATTTATGAAGTTTTTTTATATTCATTCTCTAAATGCATCATATTTTGACATCAATTAATAAGAAATTTCAAAAATAGGAAAAAAATTCCACTTTTTGCCCAAAAGTGAGACCCAACTTCTTCCACTTACCCAAATCAAGAATCACAATAGACTTAAAGACAACTTCGATGGTGAGAAAGAAAAAAAAAATTGTGAAGAAACTTAAGGAAAGATTTGGTGAAGGGGGAGAAGAGGAAGAAGAAGAAGATGATGATGATGATGAATAAGATGAATGACCATCCCAAAACTCACTTGTACTTACACAAGGTCAAGGAGAGGACCGTGAAGAAGAAGTAGAAAATGATGAAGGTTCCAAGGAAGAAGAAGCCAATGAAGCACCTAGACCTGTTTGAAAAGAAGAAGAGGAAAGATAAGGAACCTGTAGTGAGGAAACCAAAGAAAGTTGTGAAGCCAACACAAAGAAAGCCAATAGTAGCTATTACCAGGGCTAGCATAAGGGAAACTACAAAGAAGAGATAGGAAGTTGACAATCTCAAAGGCAAAAGAAATATTTCTACTGAAGAACATAGTCAACAAGATAAACCAAAAAGGACAAAGTATGTAGCTCTAGATGAATCATATGAGGAGAGGACTGAATTAGATGACAATAGTCAATTCCAAATGGTAAGCCAAAGTCCCTCTTCTAATTTAGACAACTTGTGTGATAGTATTAACAATAATGCCGATTTATCAAGGTTCACACAAGTTGATTTTTAAAAACTTAGAAAGGTAGAAATGTATAAGGTGGAGGAGTCTATATATAAGATGATGGCCACATTTAAGAACACACTTATTGAGCTTGACAACTCATTACGAAAAAGTCTATATGATAGAGTTGAGCAAAGGTGGAAATACAACATAACAACTAAAACAAATCTAATGGACACTACTCTAGCTAGACTAATGCCAAATTTTGACAAGTAATCAATGACTAAGGCTATAAACAAATACAAGGGGAAAATTTCTCCCAAATACAAAGCCTTTAACATTTTTGAGAACTATATTGAGAAGGTTGTCAAGCAGAGTACCCAGATATGGGAATTCATCTATGGGTTGATAGCAAAAATGGCAATTGACCAAGCACCTAAGGAGGTAAGTGAAGATAAAGATGATCAAGAGGTTGTAGAGATTATTAGGGATATATCTATCAAAGATGGACATGAGGGAGGCACAAAAAAGGAAGTAGATGAAGAGGCTACAACTAAAAAAGAGTAGTAGTAGGATCATAATGTTACTATGGTACACATGTCGAGTTCCACTCCCCCTCATGTGGACCAAGAAAGTCAACAAGACAAAATAAAGATAAAGGATGTTTCTGATAACACATTGTAGAACATCAATCCTTTGACAAAGAATGATTTGAAAAGGATACTACAATATTTTACTTTAGCTACCAAATTATGCACTAATCATGTATTAGTATGTACAATTGAGATTGACAAAGCATCAATAGGAGAAAATGAACACTGACACATTTAGTGTACCACCTACATCTATAGAGACAAAAGGTAGAGAAGCATTACAATGTGTTACCACAGGAACACATGTTTCAATGCCCATTATGATATATGAAGTGAAGGACATAGTGACATCAACTGTCAACACATTAGTACCAAATTCTTTAATGCAAGTAGTATTGATAGATGAGTAGGGTGGGACACAAGTGCATATAGGTTAGGAAGTTAGTCCTATACCTATCTTATAGATACAAGGTGAAGTTTTGATAGGAGAGAAGGAACTTAATAGGATTGAAGATTCAATTTTGACTATAAATCCAAAAGAATGGATAGAAATTTAGACATTGGTTACCGTACCAATCTTAGCATCCCCTATTCCTAGTCAAACTCTTCATAGGCCAAGTGTAGATGCTACACCATTGCAATCATCAAGACCTAGTCCTAATGCATATAAGGTTGGAGAAGGGACATCTTATGGAGATGTCAACTTAGATGATGTGATTGAACTTCCAAAGTTTGATTTTGCAATGATCACCATAAAAGAAATGAGCATACTAAAGGAAGCTCTAGCAAAAGAAAAAACACCAAGAGTTACATAGAAGGGAGTAAAAGGAAAGAAAATTTCTACATGACATCAAAGACATGTTTCTTGATTCATTCAGCCTCCCAACACCTAATGATGAAAAAACTATAATTGAACAACCGGTGAATATAGTGGACAAGATTAGTGATACAGACCTAGACACAAATACTAAACTTCTTGAATTGTCTTAGAAAATATTTCAAACAAAGGTCAATGAAAATATTTATAGTGCCATTGCACTAAGATAGGTTGAATTAGCAACCAACATGGAGAGTGTAAAGAAGGTGTTAGAGAACATATTTTCTCTATACACAAAGATTTTTGATGTGAATTTATTCACACGAGAAGCATAGAGGGCTATTGACCAGCTATAGGGAGATTTAAAGACAATAGGTAATATTATTAAGTTGTCTCCTAATCAAAGCCAAACTCATTTTCAAATATTATTATCTACTCAAGGTTAGCTAGCTGCATTAAATGTACAAGATGAAAATATTAGGGTTACCTTGATAAGTATTCAATCCATGTTGACCCTACACATGGAGGTGTTTCACAAGGAACTAGGCTTTGCTGAAACACTAATGAAGAAAGATTCTCATCTTTCTACTCATGAAGGCTTCATAGACCTGGCTGTCAAGATAGATGTTCAATTTCAACCTCTAGAGGTAGTTTGCAACAATTGAGATACAACACTCAAGATTATCATGAAGGTCCATCAAATATTTTTGGACAAACACACTATTCGTGTACCACCCATGTCATAGGTGTCAAAAAGTGGGGATATTGAGAAGAAAGGGAATATTGGAGAACAGGAGAGAGTACACAAAGGGTTTTTAATTGTAGAAACAATGTAAGCTAGTAGTTCAAGACAAATTTACTCAATAAGAATATTAGATTCATATACAACATAGAACAATAAACTTAGAGGGAGTTATGAAGCTTTGAGGTATGATTGATAAGTCTTCAGTTTTGCAACATTTTGAAATTTTGAAAATTTGTATGCGAGCTAAGTAAAGAATATATATTATCCAAGTTATCTTCATAATTTAAGATTATATATGCTTGACAACACACTTAAAGTCATTATTTAACATTTTTAATGCATGCTGAGAAAGTAGTTTATGTCGAGCATAAGTTGTCAAATAATGCATGCCAAAAAAAAATAGTATGTGTTGAGCAAGCAGTTAGTGCCGAGTCATTATAGTAATGAGAGAGTTAATATATGTGGAGTGATTTAGATGCTGAGTGAACATTGAATGTCAAGCTATTTAGAGGTCATGTTAAAGCATTGAAGATATAGAGGATGTTGAGCATTGAAGGCTTCATTATGTAGGAGCATCCTGTGTTGCACTGCTATCCTACATATTTTTACTTTTCTTATTTTCTATTGAGTTGGAATGTCTTGCATTATTGAGTTCTCTATCATTTTTGAGTGTTTAGTGGATGCCAAGCTTCCTAGTTGATGCCGAGTCCATAGTTCTTGCCAAGTGTCTTTGGTTTCCAAGAGTTCTTTGGCTGTCAAGTCATCCTTTTCTATTGAGTGTTCTTTGTTTGCAAGGTCATCCTTTGAATATTGAGTTCATGTGATTTTTGAGTTGTTTCAATCTCGAGTGTCAATATTTCATGGAGTCTTCATCTGTCAAGTTGTCTGTGTGTGATTTCCTATGGAGGCCAAGATTTTCATTTAATTTAGTGTTAGATATCTGCTATGAGCTTACTTGTGGCTTAGCCTAGCATTTAATATGAGATTTTATTTAGTTGTATTTGTAATATGCCAACTTGTGGCCATGCATATATCTAAGAGACCTTGGTTAGAGTCATAAAGAGAGAAAAGAAGAATGCAAAGTTTGATCATTGAAGATTGTAATTGAATTAATATATGTTTTCATAACCAAGAAGGCGTTACAGTTGGGCATGTAATTGATGATTGGATGAATATATGAATGAAGGCATTTTTCTCTAAAACTCCATTGTATTATGACATGTGTTTCCATTAGTGCCAAAGAAGGGGATTTTTGAAAAAAATTGATCAATTATATATTGTCTTTGATATTATACAAAATGTCATATGTTTCCAGTCAATATATGCCAAGCTCACTCAGGAAATGAAGATAGTTTCTTATGTTTGTCAAGAATTTTAGTATTTCCCAAGTTTAGAAGATAGTGTCTACCAAGTTCACTCAAGCATTGAAGAGAAGTTAGCAAAAGTTGAGTGTCAACCAAGCTCACTCAAGTAACAAATGAACATTGGATGGGACTAGTGCTAATTGAGCTCACTTGGTTACCAAAGGAAGTTAGCGAAGATGTAGTGTTAACTGAGTTCACTTGGCTAACATAGGAAAATAATTTATGAGTTATTATCTACTGAAAAGGTTCAGCTAATGAAGGATTTTTCATTTTGGTATATTGAGTTTAATTAATTTGTTTGTTGGTTCTAGCTGACTTAGGAGATGAATATTAATTATTCTAAGATGCATTCAACTTGACTTGACATTGTGTATAATATATGTATAAGGTCAAGTTGAGGATTGATTGTAAGTGAATAAAAGAACAAGAGATGTTTAGAGGAAGTGAATTAGAAGGATAAGCATAATATCCTTGAGGAGTTGGAAAGATACATTCAATCAGAAAGGATCAAGTATTCAATCTAGAATTAAGATCTAAAATCAGAAATATAGTTGCATCAAGAATCAAGTCATATCATTGTTACTCTTTGACCATTGTAGCAGTTTATCAAATCTCTTAACCAAGTTGGTCTAATAACTATTTCTAAATCCTCTAACAAGGTGGCATTTCTAGATTGAAGTGTCTAAAGACCTCTAACAAGGCCACTCCTAATAGGGTTATTAAATCCTCTAATAGTGTCACACCTGATAGTGTGTTTTATATCCTTTAATAGGATTGGTTCTTAATAGGGCTCACTTCAGAAGAGACAAAATCAGTAACTAGTTGTAATTTTTGGTTTTTCCCAAGTTGGATTTCTAGGTTAAATCTTGGTGTCACTTGTGTTCATGCCATTTCTTTTGTGTATGCAACTAAGTTAATTAAGGTTAATCATAGATAATATCTTATGCTCTACATGTTTAGTATTTGTCAAGTAATAGTTGTTGTTTAAATGGTTATCGAGTTACAACATATTGTTAGTGTTATCTGAGTGCTTGTGTGTTAACCAGGTAAGAACAATTTCATCAGAATTTATGTTTTGTATTGACATCTAAGGGATATGGGAATTTTTTTTGGTAATTTATTCACCCCTCCCTTCTCAGTTGCTCCTCTTATATTTCCAACAAGATATTAGGGTTCACAATTCAATTTATCAAAATACAATGTATCCAATGATTATTTTATTTATCTCTTCTTTTATATAAACTTATCCTTGATTAATCTCTTGTAGTGTTTACCTAATACTTTTTTTACCTCATCCTTTAATAGAATTAAATTTTTGGACTCATCGATCCTTATCTTCAACACATTTTCCATATCTAGAGAAATCAACTTAGTCGACTAGAAATTACAAATCCTTACAAATGATTAAAATGTTGTTCCTTGGCCAACACCAACTTCTAACACTTGGTCATCACTGAGTTACTCAATCACTATAAAACTTCTCACTTGACATTAACATTGTCACTCAGTCAATCTTGGTGCTCATTCAACACTGAAATTGCTTGGCACTTATTGTTGCTTGATTGACACTACCATCACTTGACATGTTCATAAAAAATCCTTAGTCTTCTACTATGTTAGTCTATCAAGCTTACATTTGATCTGTATTT
Organism: Cupressus sempervirens; assembly: GCA_028749045.1. Lineage (NCBI taxonomy): Eukaryota > Viridiplantae > Streptophyta > Pinopsida > Cupressales > Cupressaceae > Cupressus > Cupressus sempervirens. The sequence continues at coordinate 200,348,262 of CM053785.1, forward strand.
TCTCACACTTCCAAGACTCAAACATTTTTGTCTTCTCATCTATCAACATAATTTAAATAATCACTTTGTCTTACAAAAGTTTAAGTAGTGAAATGTCCATTTCTAGTTTCATCCTCACTACTCAAGCTTTCCTCTAGATACTTTTGTTATGAACAACTTTTCAAATCCTCTTCATCAATCAAATAGATATGAAATTTAGATTAGATATAAAAATGTCTCACCAATAGATTTGACATCAATGACAACACCACAATTGTTTCAATTGTAGTTTCTATTATGGTCTCACAACACATGCCCCATTCCTCACTACGAATAGGGACCCTGTACATTTTTCAGGCTCTTGAACTTGCAGTTTGGGATTTGAGAAAATATTAGAGTAAAAAAGCTAAATTTAAAAAAATAAAAAAATAAAAAAATTAGAAACAGATAAATATATATATAAATCAAATCAAAAAATTGAAAAATGCAAAAGAATAATATAAATAAAATTTTAAAAAGACTTTGTCAGTGCACATACATGGGCAAGGTATGCACCGCACACCCTACACACCTCGCTCAGTAGAGGGGTTATAAAATCCCTCCTTTTTCATTTCATTTTCACATAACTTCTGCCAAGTTTCATGTGCTTTGTGCACTAAAGGTAATTTTTTCGCAACACCCTTGGTAACTCTGCGCCCACACACATTAAACATTGTGTGTGCTTTGGTGCTGCTCCACACTCTCTTTGGTGTTACGCCACCCACACTTTGGTGCCAGGCATGGCCTTTGGCACCAGATGTGGCCTTTCATGTAGCGTGTGGCCTTTGGCACCACATGCCTCTTTTACGTCAAATGCAACCTTCGGTACCGTGCACTCTTTTGCACTACCTCCACCCCATATTTAGTGTTGCATGCTATAAAATGGACTACCGTGCCTTGCAATGCCCCTCATGTGCACTTTAAAGTGTCACTGTGCATGCAACCAAAATTGGCATCATGCACCATGAACTCAACACCAGTGTTGTGCACCATGCACTAAAAACCCTTGGCATGCATTGTCAATGCCACCCACACCCAATGTCGTGGACACAATTTGGCACTATGAGTGCCCTTCAACAGCACCATGTGCCAAGAAACCCACTAGCACCGTGTGCGCACTCTTGGAATTTTTTTTTAATTTTAAAAATTATATATATATATATATATCAATAAAAAAATAAAATATAGATTTAAAACAAACAAAAGTGCCCAAATTGGGCATTTCGTTTTGCTCTTTATATTCTTTTCTTTCATTAATGAAATTCAAGGCATTTGCATTTTATTTCTATGTTTTTATCATTGACCTAACAAACATTTTTTCTTGTCTTGTGCAGGTGATCAAATGGCATCCACATCTGGAATGGCACCCAAGCTCGTAGATTACAATGCATTACCTCAAAGTCAAGATTTCATGATAACCACACAAAAATTAGGGATACTAATTTAGGGCACACAGATCTAGGAAAATTCCTCCAAATCTTTAACAAACCAACTGAGAGATCAGCACTAGTATCTACATTGATTCATTCTAGATTGGTTAATGCAACATTACATCCTGTATTAGTGCAGTTAATAGAATTTATCATTGCCATGGCACAAAATTTTGTTCCTAAAGAAAGGGTCATCAAGAATGTCACTAGAGAGGTTGTGTTGGATCTATGATCTAACAACATTGAGAGGGTCTTCCATCTACCAAGAGTAGATCAATTCATTAGGCTCTCATATGAAATAGCTAAAAGATGGTACATGGAGCACCAACAAGATGTGATTGACATCATATAGTCCTCTTACCTCATTGAGAAGCCCCCTAGGGGAAGGATAATAGAAAAATTCAATATGACTAGGGGATATATGAAGGAGGACATTAGATACTCTATCATTCTTTTGAGTAGAGTCATGGGCTTACTTGTAGCAAGTAACCTCAGCACTTTTATAGTCAACTTCATTGAGACCATTAGAGCAGTGAAGATACCACTAGACTGGGGAACCACACTAAGGGAAAACTTGTGTGAGCAATTGAGCACAGTGAGGGACAAGAAGAAGTTTTATGGTATACCTACTTGTAGCAAGGGAAAAAAACTATCCTGGTTTGTATAGGAGAGGCAGTATGTAGGATCCTAATGCCTTGCCATACATAGTCTACCCTCATCTAGTCAAGAAGAAGCTCTCAGCACAAAGCAAGGAGTATATAAACATGAATGATGTCTTCGTTTTTGCAATCATTTGATTCATTGAGGGAGATTATGGGAAGAGGTTATCCGATGAAGCCAAAGCACAAATTATAGTTCTCAGAGCCTACTTCATCCACTTCAAAATGTTCACATATCTTCAGGTAGCTGGTGCCTCCATCAATCATAAGAAGCTCCCAAGATATCCAAGTGACAAATTGGTGGAATTGGAGATTTCCTGATAAATTGAGTCAGCCTATGAGAAGATAAAGAGACAATGGAGACCTTGCTAGGCATGGCCATTGGTCATTGGACCATATCAGGTGAAGCGAAAGCAAGATATTCTATCCTTTAAGCAAGAGTGAAAGAATTATCCCCTTGAAGAATATAACTCTCTCCGGCCCTATTTTGACAATGTTGGGAGAGTGGAGAGTCTAGTAGGTAAAGACTTTCACCATGAGGATGTTGTTGAAGATCATTGGATGAATGGAACAAATGACTACGATGTCTGCATAAGGAACTATTGTAGGATGACTTTGTATCTAGTAGAGAAGACACTCCTGTTGAACATCCCAAGGGAGATAAATCAATAAGATTTGAAGTAGTTACTGGACCTCTTATTTAAAGAAGAAAAAAATTGTGAAAGACCCATTATGAATGCTGAGGTTTATAGGGAAGAGGCTGATGATATTAATCATCAGGTGAGGCATGTCATCAGAATGACGAAGGATTGGATCAAGAAATTTTTTCCACTTGATCCATTTCTTGACACAATAATATTTCATGCATGTGCCTGCCCAAAAAGAGGTATAGGGAAGAAAGTAATGATTCCTACCTTTTCAACCCAGTCTCCTATTGAGCTAGAGACTATGTACTAGCTTGATCGCCTAGCTAGATATTATCACCATCCTAAAAGGAAGGGAAACAAAAAAAGAAAGAAGACCTCCCCTCAGAGGATTCAAACAGAATAGGCTAAAGAATAGATGCCTCCCCAACAAAAATAAGAGAGTGCACAAGGGTCCCAACATACTGGAGCTACTCAAGTCAATGATGAATCTCAATTGCCTCCAATTGTACCTAGCCAACCAGAAGAGGGAGAGATTCCATAGGCCTTCATTCCTTCTGTGCAAGATGAGCCAGCTTCTCCTTCTACCTACAAGAAACAAAAGAAGAGGATTAAGATTTAGATGAAAAAGAGGAAAATGATCAATAGAAGATTGGTTCCTTCCCCATCTATCCCTGAAAGCATTCTAGTGGGAGACAAAGAGGAGGAAGAAGAAGAATCAGAAGAGGAAGAGGAAAAAGTGCCCCTATAGGGAAGAACTTGGCTAGCAAGATCCACATAATTACAATTGAGAAAGAGTGTCACGGGTATCTTTCCATCCACTCAAGAAGAACCCTTAGAACTCTCTTCTTCAAAAGATGGAGTATAGCAATGGGTGGATGAGAAGACTGAAGAGGGCGATGACATTTTTTAAATTTATGCTTGTGGGTACAGAGTTGATTGGGGATAAGATCAATGACATTCCTATAGGTGAACCTCAAAAAGAAGACTCGATGCAGATGTCACTAGATACATAGGTTCCTAATCTTACTCCCCCATCTCCACCATAAATTATAGTAGTAGAATAGGGCTCAATGACTCCTCCACCTTAGAGTTTAGAAGAAGATTAGGTTAAGAAGGAACCATCATAGGAAGAGAGACCACGACAAATGGTGATCAATGAAGTGTCAAAGGAGGAACAAATAGTGGAATATTCTCAAACACCTTCCCAAGACACTAAGGTTCAGGCTACAGGGTCTACCAGGACTGAGGTTACAAAAGAGGAGCCCTCCCAATAGGACATAACTTTGAGTAGGAGTGACAAATGGAAGGAAGTTGTAGAACATGCCCCTTCATTATCAAGAGCTAGGTCCTACATAGGATGTATTCCTTGATGGATCAGAAAGGAAATAATGAGTACTAAGCCTCAATTTTATGCTTTAGAGGAAAACATTTGTGACATTGTAGAGATTTTGAATAAAATTGAGTCTCCATCATACGAGGCAATGCCATTGGCATTTTCCACTAGTACATGGAGCCAAGAATTTTTTGCACAAGTGGTTGTCCCTCATGAAGACTTAGATGTGGAAGGCCTTAATCTTGAGGATTATGAATTGAAGGATGTTATCTTAGGAAGGCCCACATGGGATTTATCCCAATTGATGATGACCATGGGAGTCAAAGAGGTCCTCAACAACATGGAACAAGATGAGGCTAAACTCCAAACACTTCGAAGGTAGGTTGATATCCTAAACTGATATCTAGCTAAAGTAGTTGGTCCTCTAGATTTTGAGCACCATGAGAAAACTTTAAACACTATACTTAGAGAAGGGGGAGGTATACAACTGGACCCATTTTTGAAAGCCTATCAATAGTGGTGGGAAAGTTTTGAAGAGAAACATATCTAGATTATTATGAAAAATTTGAAGTTGGTACATGCTACACAGGAAAACATGAATAAGATTGTAGAAATTTTGAAGCAGGGCTTCAATATTATGGATATACTAGGTTTTGATTGATGCATATACTAGAGAAGAATTTTACATGATTGATGACTAGATAGAAAAGAGAGCAGATAACAATAAAGTAATGGGAACATTACATGAGGAGATTCATTAGCTCAAGGACCAAGCATAAGAGAAAATTTTGGAAGTAGAGAGACATTATAGTGATGCATGCTTGGATATTTTTGAAGATGAGGAACAAGAATAGTTGTTACCTATAGAGATAGTAGTGGAGAATTTTAGGAATATTATTATGGAGGTTTCTAATGATGAGGACATTTGACAAGACTTCAGGACAGAAGAAGCCCTGCTCGAATTGGATACCAAACTCGAGGATTTTGCCGAAACCTAAATTGAGGTAGATAATTACACATAGAAGGTGAAAGAAAAATATGAGGATTTGGATCTACTAGATGTGGCTAAAATTACTGACATGATAGATAAATTTAAGGGCAAACATCCAAACACAACTTTGGGATGAAGAAGAACAAAACCCAGATGCTAGAATTTCAATTTTGACACTCAATAAAATTTTGAGATTTTTGACCCTATTGAGGTCTACAAGTCCATAGGTACACAAGTCTCCAGCTTTCCAATTCAGAGGTGTGTCGATTGTTAACTTCTTGTTCCAAAACTAGCACTTTCCATGCATTAGGAACACATTCTAATGATAGTTTAACTTCAACACACGCCTAGTAAAGGACCAACTCCTATTTTTGGCACTTCCTAACACTTCCACTTTGACTCAAAGCTTTCTCATACTTTCTCTCTCATAATTTCTTTATTTTAAACATGTAAAAGGATCATGCATCCAATTAATGAATAAAATATGGATGGAGTCCTTCTAAGCACCAGATTAATTATTAAATTGTATATATTTAATTTGTTTTATTGTTTAAAAGCATTTTATTGCATGAAGATATCTCTCACTCTCAACACAAATTGAGGAGACAATTTTTTATAAATACCCCATTGTAATATGTAACAAGGGCCATCATTATTATGCAATAAAATTATGCTTTTGTGCTAGCATTTGGAGTGTAGTGATTCTTGCCTGAATGTATCATTGTTTTGTGAATTTTTTTCATGAGATTATGATTGAGCCAAATGTTTATTGCATTGTTTCTAGTTGTGCAATCTTTTAGTTTTGGTGTTTGCTACAGATTTATGAATTCTACTGATGTATCGAGCTCAAGAAGAAGTCACCAAATTGTGCCTACATAACTCTTTGTCTTGCATGAGTGACTTTTTGTGGCCTTGCAATTCAATGAAGAGTGAAACATCATTTGGTTATTAAAATTTCTCATCGATGATTGCATCAGTGTTGCTCCTATTTTCATTGGTTACCTACCGATCTCTTCAAAATCTTAACTCGTAGTGTGTTATTTTCTATAGCTTATGTCCATTAGGATTTCAATTTCATGTTATTTGCTTTGAATTTCATGTTATCTACTTTCAAGTTCTATTATTTTATTTGCTAACCCCTTGTTAGAATAGGAACTCATATTACTTACATTGTTAAATTGCATTCATTAAAAAATAGAAAAATACAAAAACATAGTTCTTTGTGTTTTATTTTTGAAATAGTGTGCAGATTCTACATTCCATCCAAAATTTAAAAAAACCAACAAAGGCCTCCTTGTGAACATTCACATTTATCTTCAACTAGGTGGGTTTTAGTAGGTTACAAGATCACCCATAACCTTAGAGTCAATTTACAAAATTATCTTTTCAAGAGAGGAGTACACAAGAATTTCTACCATTTAGCATTGTGTAAAATGATAGCTTGATAGAAGTCGTGCTAGAAGGAGGGCCACACTTTTAGATCTCGGAGAAAAGTTGAAAATTTACCCAAGTTTTGAAATTCTACACTTTTTGCAAAAATCTGTGCCTCACACAAGTTTAGAATTTTTTTTGAGTTTTTGAGAAATTTAGGTCAGTAGCTCTGCAGGTTCATAGTATGCAGGTCCACAAATTTTTAGGTATGCAAGTCCTTAGATCCACAACTTCATAGGTCTACAGGAGTGCAAAACTCTATGGTGCTCAAAATTTAAAGAGGTGAGAAAGTGTACTTTATGCAAAGGTGTACTTTTTCTAGAATTGATGCAAACTAGAGGATATTGATCCAAAATCCTCATTTTAGTGAGCATTAAGCTCTATGCCAAGTGCACATGAGTTTTTTGAGCTTACCCACTTTTGCAAATCACATAGTGACAAGGGAATACCCTAAATTCAACCACTTCCATTTGAAATTTTATCATCTTCTTCAACTCCACCTCCACTCCAACCACCTAGTGGACCACCACATATTCCAATAGCTACTCCTCAACAACCATCATTAGGTCCGCAAAACCCTCCAATGACCTTTTTTGCAAACACTGTAGACTCACTAATAAACTTGAGAGGTGCACTCCATGACCTCCCTAAGAATCCCAAGAAATTTTTCCCAAGATTCATCTATGGTGAGACATGAACCACTGAGGATCATGTCAAGGTATTCAAGGAAATTTTCAACCACAAGCACGTTGCTAATGAGGATGTGGTTCTTCATTTATTCTCCTTTTCTTTGGGGGAAATGGCCTTCAATTAGTACATCAATTTGCCACTTGGATGCATTAGAGATTGGGACACTTTCAAATTGTTCTTGGAACAATTCCAAACATTCATCAACTCAACTGTGATACATCAACAATACATATCAATGAAAAGGGACCTAGCTGAGATAGTTTCTTTCTTTAACCATCTCTTTCACATGGCATATCACAAGCTAGTGATGCCATACACTATATCAATTGAAGTCGCTATTCAGATTTATTTGCATGGTATGGACCATCTTACTATGATTTTTCTAAGAATACTTCCTACAAAAAATATCGACACATTGGATAAAGTCTTCATAGAGGCAATTACCTTCACTAAGCAATCTAATCCTAATGGAGGAGAATTAATGCTACTAGCTCCAGCTATCACAACGATGCCAACATGCCTTGCCAAAGTACCCATGATGCCTAGTCAATTCATATCTATGAATCTAATTCCATTGGAATAGGTACCCACTCTAAAAAATCCCACTCTAATGTATCTAGGGTTTAAACCTTTGAAATCTTCTTTCTTTCAGCAAAAGGAAGCAACACCCACTGAAGCAGACAATAGTTTTGTTTCTAAATTTGGTGAGATGAAAAAGACTATATCCCAAATGAATAATGAATTGACTTATCTTAGGTTTCCTCAAGGAAAAAAAAACAACATCCAAAGGAACAATGTTGACCCTTACAAGAACAATTATGGCCAAAATTAGAACAAGAACTTTAGTGGAAACAACAACAACAACAACAACTGTAGACACCAAAAATTATCCTGAATGACTTTATTAATCTAATTAATACTAGTCACATTCCTCTACTTATTTAATTAAATTATTTTAATTAAATAAGTTCATTTTTGCCTAAGTATTTAAATTTAATTTAAATACTCCTAGCTCTAGTGTGTTACTTTAAATTAACACATGATTCTCCACATATTCCTTTTTTAAATAAATTTTATTTATTTAAAATCCTCCATATTCCCATTAATTCTTCTAGACCTTGATTAAATTAAATTTCATTTAATTTAATCTTTATTCAAACTACCTAGAAGTATGTGCATTCATATGAGTTGTCATCATATGGGTCCATATATCTTTTAAGCACATGTTGTCTACACCATAGGAACCTTCTACACACACATGCCACCTCATCAGTCTTATCCATCTATCAAGAATGTGAGATAAGGTGCTTAGTTGTCAATCCTTATCCTTATCTCCTAGTGCCTTCTAAACACATTCTAGATGCTTCCTCCATCTACTTTAAATAGACATCTTGTCTCAAGCTTTCCTCAAGAAGCAAGAAGCAGAAGTGGAAGCTCGGCTGGGTTAGGAATCATTAGAAGTCATTGTCATCCATTAGGTACCATTAGAATTTCTTATCATTGCATCATCATTCTATCATTTTGATTTCTCATATCATCTAGTCTAGGTACATATTCCATTTGCATTCACACATCCAAGAGATTCATCCATTGTTGTGTTCCTAAGAGCATACCAAACATACTCTCTATTGTTATGTTCATAATTTGAGGTTTGCATAATCTTGGTTACAATTTTATGCAATACATTTTGGCACACCCGGTGGGACCCACATCCCTGATCTTACTTTAGAAGTCTGCCAATAAAACTTTCTGCAGGTCGGACTAGCATTTTGTCATCTCTGATAGTCTCAGTGTCGTCTGCGTTTCGCGTCTATGCATATCAGTGTCTCTGAAGATCAACGTCTCCGAGAACAAGCGTCTGCACCACCACCAAAAAAAATCAGGTTCTTTTTTTTTGTGTCTACGTATTATTTATTTTGTCGTCCGTGTTAGGGTTTTTGTCATCTTCACTAATTTCTTTGTCGTTTGCACACTATGATCTGTCGTCTGCGATCTGGAATTGGCGTCTCTGCTTTGTATTCTAACTTTTGTGCTCTGCATTCTAGCGTCTGCGCTATGCACTTTGGCATCTACACTTTGCACTTTGGCGTTTGTGCTCTGCACTTTGGTGTCTGCGTTGTGTACTTTGTCACCTTTGAGTTTTAGCGTCTTCAATTATTAGCGTCTATGACTGTTGAGGTTTAAACTAACAGTTAACTATTTCTTGAGCATTTTATGAATTTGTAGGTCGAGGATTTATGTTAGAGGATGAACTAGAGCATGAAAGGCCTGGTCACATGTGAAATTGGAACATTTTAAGCAGGTACATTTAGTATAGAGTACATTTAGATTTGGGCCTTAAAATGAAATCACATCAAAAGCTTTAAGGAAAATTAACTTCATTTCAGCATTTTTCATTTTCAGCATTTTCTTTTAGTATTTTATTTTCTGCTATTTAAAGTTGGAAAGAACCTTGTATGCTCTAAACACGCGTGTCTTCAATTAGATTAACAAACTTAAATTTTTGTGGATAACGAACAAGTTTCTTTTAAACCCCAAGTCCACTTACATATTCTCTCCCCTCGCACCTTTGGGTGACCTTGGGTGCACAAGAAATAAGTAGATTTGTTTTTCATTTTATTAGGAGGCCTACTTGGGGATTCATCACCCCTTGGGATGACCTCAACTCCAGCATTCTGGCGGAGTATAAGAATTGGGAGGTGAATCAAAAGACACCTCTCTTGGAATTGTAATATTGTCACTCTTGGCTAAGCCCCAAAGAAATTTATACCTTTGGGAAGTGAAGGAGGAGATTGGGTTACCGTCTCCCCCCAGCTGTGTGGCAGTATTTCTTTTCATCTATAGATTTCGGCCTCACGTACCTTGTGTATATTAAGGAAGCCCCCTAGTTGAGCCTTGTACAACCTAGTTCAACCTTATAGGACTGTTGGTGTGTTTGGAGTGTTTGAAACACATTTGTATTGTACATATTTCATTGTTTGCTTTTGCATCTTAAACCTAAAAATTCAAAAAAAATCATAAAAGTTTAAAAAACCAAAAAAATCAAAAACATTTCAAAAACAAAAAAAACACCTCTTCTTAATCATCATTCCAAATCATTTCACGTCACATATTCCTTCCATCCAATAACTAAATCATTTCCTTGTCATTCAATCACATTCCTAATCTTCATCCTAGTCATGATTCATCATTATTCATATTCAATTTCCCTAGTCAAGCTCATCATGCATTCTTAATTCGATCCTTCAAATCAGCATTCTTCTAATCCAATCCCTTGTCAAATTCAGTCATCCAAGTCATAATCAATATCTCAAAAACTTCATTCACATCTTCTTCTATTTCAATTTGACATCACATATTCTACTTCGGACATAGGAGCATTGTCTTATCATTGGACTTTCATTCAAATCAAACATTCACTTTGTTTGCACTATCATAGGGTTCTTATCAAATCAAATCGAACCCTCATCTAATCCAAATCCAAACCAAATCAATATCAAATCAATTCAAATTCAATCAAATCAAATCATATCAAGTGCAATTAATTTCAAATCAAATCAAATCAAAGTCCAATCAGCACAAAGCTCCTAATTCCAAGTTCATATTCCCCCTTCAAATCTTTTCATCACTTTTCATCTTGCATCCATGGATTCAAATCTGCTTCTTCCAATCATTGACAATATTGCACGATAACATGGTCTCGTACCTCCTCCATATCAAATTCCTTCTTAACACTTCAATTCTAATCTATCTTATGTTCATCATTCTCCTACCTTTGACAAGGGAAATCTATCTCCTTATCCTTCATCTATAGACAATTCCATCCATAGCCAATATAATTCCTCCGTCATAAATGACCTCGCCATAGGAATTGAGGAACTAAAGAATACACTCTTGGGCAAAATAAGTCCACAGGAAAAGGTCATTTTCTTTGCTATGTGTCCATTTTCTAGCTCTCATATCCCTCCATACAATTCCATTCATGGCCCACACAATGCCTCAAATGTAAATACCCTTGCCAAGAAAATGAAGGAAATGAAGAATTATCTCTCATTTTTCAAAGGCGTTAGTTCTAATGTCCCATCCAATCCTAATCCTCCATGTAATCCCCCTTACTATGAACCTAATCCAAATCCTTTATCCATAATTCCACCTCCACAAAATCCTAATTCTATAATAACATTATCCTCTAGCCCTCCAACTACATCATCCCCTACTCCTCCAACAACATCATCTCCTAAGCCTCCAACAATGTCATCCCCACCTTGTCAGGGGTATTTTACATCACTTTTGGCTAGATTGAAAATTCAGCATAATGTGAGCCAATCACCCAAAGCCACACCTCCAGTTCCATCTCAAGACCTTCCTTCAAAGCATGATGTTTCTCCTCTAGATCTGAGCACTTCTCCATCCCATCATTCCACTATCCCTCAAGCTTCATCCATCCCTCCTAGTCCATCTTCTGATTCCCCTCCTAATCAAGATCAAGACATTACACCTACCACACACATTACCGATTCCATTCCATCTCGAGCATTAGCATCCATAGATATTTCCCTTCATGAAAATTTTTCTTCCACTCCATTCACTAATACTCCTCCATGTCAAGATCAAAGTACTCCATCTCATAGTTCCACTCCCTCCATTCCATCTCATGAACCTATTCCATCTCACAATCCACTCATTCCACTCAATGATCCTCTTCCAAATCAATATCAATGCACCCCTTCATCCATATTTCATGATCCTTCTCCATCTCATGATCCTATTATTCCTCATGATCCACCTCATAACTCTACTCCTTCACATGATCCTATTACACCTATCCAATCTCCTCATAAACCCCATACACCTAGACTTGCATCTTGTGTTGAGAATACTAAGTATCCCCTTAAAAAAAAAATTCCTCAAGATGTTGGTACACCTTCCACTTTTTCCAATTCCAAAACTCTTCCTTCCACACCTAAAACTTCACCTCCTTCATCTTCCAACTCCATTTTAGGTCCTTATAGTCCATCCATTCTAGGTTCTTATAGTCCATCCATTCTAGGTCCTTATGTTCCATTGCCAAACTCTTCTTCCCTTCCTTCCATATTAGGTCCTTATATAAATCCTTCTACCTTATCCACATTTTTCAATTTATCCCCTCATAGTCCTAGTAAAGATCAACAAAGGTGCACATCCTTGAATTCCTTCCAACGTTCACCTTACATATTTTCTCCATCTTATTTACCTTCATGCACCCATACCATGGCAAATGGAAGCAAATTGGATGCCAAAGAAAAAGAAAACAAAGTCAAAAATCCACAAAAGTGTAAGGATCAACATGTCCCATCTAAGTGACATGTCCAAGAAAAGAAAAATCAGATCCAAAATACAATCAAAAAGCCACAAAGGCTAAAAATCAAAAGTGCAAAAGTTATGTGGATGCCAAAGTTACTTAATGTATCAATGAATCTCAAAGAAATATTCCAAATGACAGTTAAAGCTGCTAATCCAAAGGCCTCCCTCCTTCATAAATTCTCCCAACCTCCATTTTCCAAATCCATTTTGGGTCCTTATACACCCAACTCTATCATCTCCTTCATCCATTTTGGGTCCCTATATCCCAAAATTCCAACTTTCTCCTATACATCCTTCACAATTTACTCCTTTCCACCACCCTTCAAGGTGTGTGCCAATGAAGATCTTTCCACTTCCTTCACAAGTCTTCCAACCTAGTATCCATCAACCATGTCTTCCTCCTACCTACTCAACTCCCTTAATCCAAACTTTTTCATAGGTCATTGTCTTCTATTCCCCAATTCACTTTAGCATTCTTTTCCTTACCCTATCAACATCTACAAGAATACCAACAATTCCTTGAAAATAAAATAAAAATAAATAAATTAAAGAAGCATAAATATCAAGGGATACATCCATATACCTAGATGCTTGAGTCCTCCCTTCATTTTCCTACTATGTATCCATTGTCTTCCACTTTCACTTACCTATCCATTAACTTCCCTTTTTCCACTTGCACTCTACACTAGGGGCAAGTTCCACCCATATCGTTCTTCCTTACCTATCTTCTATATTCCACCTATCGTCCATTGTCATTCCCATCCTTGATCTTGACTTACACTTTCCATATCCCTTCTGCATTATTTATATGTCTTTATACTTTTCCCATATTTGATCGTGAGTTTCTCTTTCCTCTTATCCATCCATAAGTACCTTCCATATCCTTTCCTACATATTCCCATAATTCATACATATATTTGATCTTGACATGCCTATCCTATATTCCTTGTCACGTTCATGTTCATGCATCCATTTTCCATCCATATGCATACATATTCCCATCCTCTTTTCATGTTCATTCATATCTTTTCCATCCATAATCCTACGCACATCTATCCTTCTTCCATATACCCTTGTTCTTGGTTATCCCTTTCATTTCATCCACTTCTTATCATTCATTTCCTTCATATCCTTCATATCATTATCCCTCTCCATCCATATCCTTCATATAATTATCCCTCCTCCATATCCTTCGTATCATTATCCCTTTTTCATGCCTTCCTTCATTCCACTTTCATACCCATGCTCATAATCAATACTAGAGGCACAACAACAAAAATGGTCATACATGCTTAAGAGGAGCACATGCCTTTTCTTCCTCCATATGCAAGCTTTCACACCATCCGTCCATTTTCATGCAATCCTTCCCCACCATTATTTCCTTCCATTTTCATATCCTTGGAATGGGGCATTGTTGGTCACTCCTTTGAAATATGGTTCTTGGTTCCCCATTATCTGATACTATATCCATTGGTCATCCATATTATTCCTCCATTCATATATCTACTCAACCTTCCTATCCATTTATAAAACACCACGGCTCTCCCTTGTCATTGGTCTCAATCCATTCTATTCCACATTCATTCACTTCTATTCATTCATTTATATCAAATTCAATCCAAATCTTTCACATTCAATCCATTCACTTCCCTCCATTCTATCTATTCATTCATATCAAATTCAATCCAAGTCTCCCAATCTATTCAATCAATTCATTTATCCTCTAATCTCATCATATTCTCTTCTTCCAATCACTTCATTCACATCATTTCCATAATCAATTCCTTCATTCTATTTGCATCTACCTTGATCAAATTTCTAGTCTTCCATTCAACACATTTTCCTCTACCAGAATATTTATTATTGTCATAATCGATTTCTTTCATTCCATTCTAATTCAATTCATCCATTATCTTATCTTATCTTATCCATATTCTCACCACACTGAGCTTCCACCCATAAAACCAACCTCATCAAATAGTGATTGCAAACAAGCTTACACAAATTCACATTTAGACTCAATGATTTGAGAACATCATTCCTTTTACTGTCATTGCCAACAACCAATCACAAATATCTCAATTCAATTCAATCAATCAATCAATTTTTGCCTTACAAGATGAATCCTTCCTACACAGGCTTAACAAATTTAACAAATTTATTAGGTTCATGGCAATCATGGTGAATTGAATGACTACTTAGTCATAATGTCTTTTTGTTAATTTTATCTTTGTGCATCAGTGATAGCTTCCCAGTGTGCCTCGATCTTCCATATCTTGGTATCATTTGAATGGCTTATCTTGATTACACATGTTATTTTGCAATATGATCTATTTTCATTATTCTTTAGCACATCTATGTGAGTTTCAAGTTATGTTAATGCATTGCTCACTGGGGGCAACGGGTTAGCGCACTTTCCACCAAGCTCCTTAAAAGAATTTGGGTGTGCCCAGACCTCTCTAGTGCATATATGTCATTTGTTCCCTCATGACTCTGACACCTACATCCATTGTGTTAAGAGTCTAATACACACAAAGGAATCTTGTCATCTATGCTTTTATAGCATTTGGTGCATAACTCCTCTTGCAATATTAAAATAAGGTTTTCTCTCCATATGAACACAATTGAATCTCTTGCATTCATGTAGTTAAGTTGCATTTAGATTATCATTTTTCCATCACCCTTCTCCTTTGTCGTTGTCACCAGTCCTCTCCTATCTTCTCAAGGGCAACCTGTATTTTCTTTGATATGATGCCGTGCCGACATCACATCAAAGAGGGGCAAAATGTAGACAACAAAAATTGTCCCGAATGACTTTATTAATCTAATTAATACTAGTCACATTCCTCTACTTATTTAATTAAATTATTTTAATTAAATAGGTTCATTTTTGCCTAAGTATTTAAATTTAATTTAAATACTCCTAGCTCTAGTGTGTTACTTTAAATTAACACATGATTCTCCACATATTCTTTTTTAAAATAAATTTTATTTGTTTAAAATCCTCCATATTCCAATTAATTCTTCTAGACCTTGATTAAATTAAATATTGTTTAATTTAATCTTTATTCAAACTGCCTAGAAGTATGTGCATTCATATGAGTTGTCATCATATGGGTCCATATATCTTTTAAGCACATGTTGTCTACACCATAGGAACCTTCTACACACACATGCCACCTCATCAGTCTTATCCATCTATCAAGAATGTGAGATAAGGTGCTTAGTTGTCAATCCTTATCCTTATCTCCTAGTGCCTTCTAAACACATTCTAGATGCTTCCTCCATCTACTTTAAATAGACATCTTGTCTCAAGCTTTCCTCAAGAAGCAAGAAGCAGAAGTGGAAGCTCGGCTAGGTTAGGAATCATTAGAAGTCATTGTCATCCATTAGGTACCATTAGAATTTCTTATCATTGCATCATCATTCTGTCATTTTGATTTCTCATATCATCTAGTCTAGGTACATATTCCATTTGCATTCACACATCCAAGAGATTCATCCATTGTTGTGTTCCTGAGAGCATACCAAACATACTCTCTATTGTTATGTTCATAATTTGAGGTTTGCATAAACTTGGTTACAATTTTATGCAATACAACAAAAGCAATGCATGAAACAACAATGGTAGAAACAACTTCAATTCTCTTGATCATAATAATGGCTTCCAAAGATAGAACTGACAATGGAACACTTGACTAAATAATGGAAGTATTCCTAGCAACAACAACAATAACAATGTTCAGTATGCAGATATCAATTAGTATGATGATAGTCAAAATGCACCCAAAAATGATGGTTCATATTGTATATGAGCAATGTTAGTATGTTAATAGAAACCAAATTTAAATAAAGCTTCTACAAACAAATTTTTTTTTATAAACTTCAAGATAGACTAGGATGAGCTCTCAATTGAAAATATGAGCCATTAATGGGCTCTCTCAATGAGAAGCTCTCTTGTTGAGTGGCTTTATCTAAATGGATAGGATGTATGCTCAATATGCTTCCAAAGGCTTCAATGGATGATTGTGGATTTTTGGTGTGGATAGATGGCTTTAGTATGGATTTGGCTCTCAAAATAGCATTATAACTTTACTTCATGGATTGTGTTATTTTGCAAAGGGGAAGGATCCAATTTATAGGCAAGAGGCTTGAGGGATTGAGGGCTAAGATGCAAGGATGGAAAAAAGCTCATGGAGGGTTCAGATTGCATGAGAGGAGAGCACATGGATTGTGCTTCCTTACAACCAATCAAGGAGTGACACATGTCACATGGTGAGAGGATGGAGGAAAGGGGAAGGATGAGTCAACAAAGGAGGCTCAAGGGATAAAATCTTCATAAAGACCCTCATAATGACTTGTAAGAGCAATAAAGGGGCTTGGAAGAGTCATTTATGGCCTAGTGGGCTTCATAAAGTTTTATGGTTGAGATATTTTGAGGGTGATGAGAGCAATTTTGACTTGGACTTGATTAGGAGGGTTTTAAGCTTGCTTAGGATTGTGCAAATGATTAGAGGATGGATTAGGATGGTTTAGGATTAGGCAAGTGGATGGCAAGTGGATTGCAATTAATGAGGGTGGGTGAAGGAGGAGATATTGTTAACTTTGGCTTGAGTTAGCAAGTCTTAACCCATGTTTAGGGAATGTGACAAGGTTAGGAGGGGATTAGGATTAGGGTTAAAGACATCTTCTAGAAGAGTCTAGGCTTTGGATGAGGATGAAGACTTTCTAGAAGAGTCTAGAACTTCCTAGGATAAGATTTTATGAAATAAATAAAATTTTATTTATTTCAAGGGTTTGGGTTGAGGAGATATTTATTAAAATATTTTTAATAAACATGAGGATTAATATTTAATCTTGATTAAATATTTTGAGTTGGGATTAGGGGTAGGAAATGATGAGATTAGCCTTTAATTAAAATTAAAGAAGGATTAGAAGATTTTGGAAGAGGTTAGTGGTCTTAAGGAAATTGGCCAAGTTTTGGGCAAAAAATAAATTTTTTATTTATTTTGGGTTTTTTGGTCAATTTATTAATTAAATAATTAATAAATAAGAAAATAATGCTTAAATAAGATTTAAACATTTTTAGGAGGGATTCCTTAATTAAATATTTTTAATTAAGATAAAGGGATTTAATGGCATAAAAATTAATTAATTAATTAAATAATTAATTAATTAATAAATGATGATGTCATCAGGACTTTTTCAGAAAATAAAAATACTTTATTTTCTAAAAGTTTTTAGGTGTCTACATTTTGCCCCTCTTTGATGTGATGCCACAAGTGGCATGGCATCAAAGATAAGAAAATAAGATGCCCAAGGCTAGAGCAGAAGAGGAGAGAATGGACTGTGAGATGCCCCCTCAAGAAGGTAGCGAGGAGAGAAAGTGAGGCTCGATGGCTTCTTGAAAAGTTCAAGAATCTGGGATGAGCAAGGAGACGCAGATTGGTTTAAGAGAAGAGGCATAGTTAGCTCAAACTCTCACTACGGGAGAATGATAAAGGGAGAATCAGAGGCACAAGGGGAAGCAAGCTTAAGATCTCAGGGATTGCAGAGGATGAAGGAGCAGAGCGCTATAAAAGGAATCCAGGATGGGGAGATGGATGATGGGATTAAAAAGCTGATGCAACAGGATTTTAAAGAGTTAGATTGGTGGAAGATGGGTTTCGGAGATCCCTAGGACTAGGATTGTGGATCTCAAAAGATGAGGCTTGGTGGATTGATTTGGATTGGTGGATCCCTAAAGCTAAAGGTGAGGAGTGATTCAAAGAGATACTGATGCATAAGCTGGGGTAGGAGAGGCGGATGTTGGATATGGATGGGGGATAATGGAGATGAAGGAAAACCATTGAAGCTTTTTGTGCGGGGGGGATACTTCAAAAAGAAGTACCACCATGTAGTTGAGCACTAGATTTGCTATAGGACTGTTGGTTAATTGCCAAGGTTACCAAGAACATCAAGGCCTTTTCACCAACTGTCCAGAGGACTGACGAACTGACTCAAAACAAACACGCAAGGATTGCACCAGTATCACACATGAATCCCAAAGGAAGCAGTGTGGAAACGACACTGGGTAACCCACAAGAAAAAAAGAAAACAAGCAAAAGACATTATCAAGACCTTACGCTCTGATTGACCCATTCACAATATACCATGAAATGGAAGATCGTGGCAACCTTGAGGAGGGAACAAGGAGATTGCTTGGAAAGGATATTTCAAGACCCAACAGGGAAGAGTCCAAATCAAAAGAAAGTGAAAATCCAAAAGAGAACTGTTTGCCAACGAGATGGGTAGGATGAGGTACTAACGGACCAAGATCAAACATGAGGAAAGCTATATCCTACAAGGACCTATCGGAGAGCACCTAAGCTGGTGGATTTGGATGAGTGATGCGTCTGGCAAGCTGAACTAAGAAAGATAACACTTTGGTGACAGGAAATCTAGCTAAAGGATGCATTGGAATAGCTAACCAAGGGTTGTGCGATGTGTGCAAGATGTTGATCAAGGAGGAACTGACACAAAAGCTGGATAGATACAATGGTACTAAGCTAAAGAGGATGTACAAGCTGATGGACCAAGATATTTACAAGCTAAAGCTGACCAAGATAGTTACAAGCAAGCAAAAGCTCAGGATGATAGGATAGCGGGATGGTTCGGTGTTGTGCAAGATGCGAAAGCTAAGGGTGGGGTGATAGCGAAAGATATGGATTTGGCAGGATGCATCTAATGATAATGAGAGATTTTGTGACCAAGGATAGCTAGAGGAGTAGGATGAGATGGCTGGATAGGATGGTAGATAGCTAGGATTATGATGGATATAAAGAGATGACATTGGGTTTGCATGAGGATAGCCTAGAGCTAGATACCAATGACAAGGGAGGATGGACAAGACAAGATCTCCAAGGAATATAGTGCCCCCAATCAGAAGATAACATGCGGAAGGAGGTCTTATGATGGATGTGATAGGATTGAAGCTAGGATGGAAAAGCTGAAGGCGCTAGGGAGATGGATGATAACTAGGATGATGGGGTGAGGTTGCAGAAGATAAGTGGATAGTGATAGCTAAAAGCTAGAGGATGAAAGATAGGTGGATAAATTGGAAGATGGAGTTGGATGGCAAGATGTGACCAAAAGCATGAGGATGATAGGCTAAGCTGGGGATGGCTAGATTATGCATGATGCTTGTTTGCCAAGTTTTCATTATGGTACTTGTCCAAGGCGCTTGAATTGCCAAGTTTTCACCAGCGGACGCTTTTTTTTTGCTTTTCTTTTTTTTGACTTTTTGACTTTTGGACTTAGCTGGAATGATTTTGGATTTCTTTAGCTATTTTGGCTTTTTTGGGATTTTTCACTGGCTGTTGGAATGTTCAATTTTGTTGCTAGTTGTTGGTACACTGGATGTGTGATTTATGCAATAGATTGGATTAGATGGGATTGATGGTAGGAGATGGAGGGATGAAAAGGTTGGAAAGGAGCATGAGATGGGGATGCTTGCAAGAGAAACATTGGCACATGTTGGAATGGGTGTGAAAAGAGCATATGGGGGATAGATGGTAGATGCGGGCGTGATGGAGGATTTGTGGAAGCGTGCTTGGGGATATAGGCACCCAAGATGGAGTTAGGAGATGGGGGACATGAGTCACTAGATGGAGGATTAGCAATGGTGGATGCCATTATGCATTGGGTTTCAACTTTTTTCTTGGGGATCCACATGGTTTTGGATTTTCTTTTCATAGGCTTTTGCATTGTTTTGCATTCTTTGATTGGATTTTTCCTTTTTAGAGTATGTCTTTTAGAATAGACATATGATTGCCTAGGATGTGGATTTTCAGCTTTATGCATTTTGAAGTTGGCATTCACATTGCTGTGGTAAGCTTTGGTAAGATGGTTAGGATAAGCTTTGTGAGATGGAGAGGATATGAAAGAACATGTAGGGGGATGATGATGGATGATGTGCCCTGATATGTGCATTTGTTGATATAGCATAGAAATGGATGGAATAGGATTTTTATGATGGCTGATAGGAGGATGGAGGATGGTAGATTTTGGGACATAGGGACCCAAAATGGATTTAGTGGATGAAAGGGGGATATGGTAGGTTTTTTTGGGTTGCAAAGATGGTGGAGGGGGGGATGACATAAGATTTCTTGAAGGAGTGATGGGAGGTTGGCATGGTGGGCTTGGAGATAGGCTTGGTTTGGGGGTCTGGTGTACCAACACCTTTAGATGGTGAGCCTTTGGATACATATCCAAGACCATGAAATCCTAGATTTTTTTGTGCAATAATAGGCTCTCTGATTCTTTGCTCTTGTGGTCCTAAACTTTGACCTTGATAATGCCATCGATTGAGCATTTGAACAAGCTGAGGAAACTTTTTGGTTGCAGAAAATGGTAGAAGTGATTTATTAGGTGTATTGCAATGGGTAGATACTGTTCTTAATTCTTCTTCTGAGAGAGGGCCACCATGGATGAATGTAAGTGAACCAAGAGGGTAGATTATAGATGGTGGAATAGCTTGGATAGGTGGTAAGATGGAAGCATGGAGTGAGGGAGATGGAAGGATAGGATCTTGATGTAGCTGGTGGGATGACAAGATATCTTGTAGTGGAGGAGATATGGCTCGAGGTTTTGGAGATGGAGGAGATGGTGACTGCACTATGGATGGAATACATGGTACGATGATATCTTCATTTATGCTTTGGGGGATGTCAACATGCTTTTGGGCAGGATCTTGATAGGATTGGTTTGGAGTGGATGGTGCGATAGGAGGTGAAGGGATGGATTCTTCAAAGGCAATGGATGGATAGATGGGAGATTCAGTAGTGGAGATGGGTGAGTAGAAGATGGATGCATAAGGGTCATTACGAGAGATTTGGGAAATGCTTGGAGGTGATGTGGATAGGATTTCGAGGGATTTGACAGGTGGTGGGATTTTGATGCTTTCGGGAAGTGGAAGGATTTTAAGCAATTTGATGGATGGTATGGCGATGATAACTATGGGAGATGGAGGTGATATTATAGATGGGGAAGCTTCATCACTGACTACTTCACATGGTTGGATTAGATGACATGGCTTATCGACTGTTGGAGGTGACTTTTCTTGTATTTCCTCTAGGAGATTCCTTGGAGACTCGTGTGTCGAAGGTGGAGGTGGATTGACAGGAATAGCTAGTGTGATGGGGGTGGAAGATTGGAAGCTTGGTTGATGGGGTGATGGAGGGGAAGCTGGAATATCGAATGGCATGACTAGATAGTTTGGAATAACTCTTGGATTTTGGGGGATGCTTGGGGGAATGTTTCTAAGGCTTTCAATATACCCATCATAGTCAACAAGATTTTCATCATCATTGGAATAGGAGGTGGCGGGAGCAAGGACAATGTGACCAAACACATCATGATAGGATTGGTACTTCATGTTTTGATGATTAGTTTGATGGAGATGGGGTCTTGCGTATGGATGAACACGAAAGCTCATGGTTGGATTTGGGTTAAGCACAGATTTTGGCTTGGCTGATGAAAGATTTCCTAGGGAGAGTCAAAGTTGCATGACAAACCTAAGGAGGATTGGCTAGAGATTTTTGGCTTTCCTGTGGATGGAAGACTTCAAGGGCATGCTGTCAAAAAGTGAGAGTTTTGCTTTCCTATGCCTGGATTGGTGGAGATTGTGTCAACTTAAGGATAGACTAATGATCCTATGGGCATGACACGAGATTGACCACTTGTGGATCCCAACCTTTAGCTCAAGGTGATGAGGGATAACAAGTGACAAAGCTAGATTACCCTAGACAAAGCTCTGTCAAAGGGATAACCTTGGTGAGGCTGGTGGATTGGTCGGATTGATTGGATAGCAAATTCTAGCAGAATGACAACAACTCTCTAAAGTCTTGGGTGTGATTTTGGATTGGGTTGCTAGCTGGCTGGGGGGATGATTTGGATGGACTTTGGATTTGGGATTGTTCTAAGGCAAAGAACTAGATAGATTTGGTTGCATTGGGGGATCTTGGATGATTTTCTGATAAGGCAGTCACTACGCTAAGTATGCCTTGAGTTGGGAGATTTTTGCTTTTCTGGGATTTCAACCAAAATTGGCAAACATTCATTCAAAAGCTATGAACAAATAAGTAGACAAAAGTTTTGAGCAAGCACGTCAAACACACCAACATCCTAGGAAGCTTTCTACAAGGATGAAATTTGTTATAGCTAGGGAGTCCTCAATATACACAAGGTACGTGAGGCCCAAATCCGTAGATGAAACCAAAAAGATGTCACACAGTTGAGAGGAGCGGTAACCCACTTCTCCTCTTTCACTTCTCAAGGGTATAAAGTTCCTTGAGGCTTATCCTGAGTGACAAAATTTTGATCCCAAGAGAGGTGTCTTTGGATTCACCTCCCGATCTTTATACTCCTTCGAAACGCTAGAGTTGAGGTCGTCCCAAGGGGTGATGAAATCCCCAAGTAGGCCTCCTAAAAAGCTAAGACAAGATTTTGGATCCTAATCTTATGCACCCAAGATGGCCTCGAAAGACGACAAGGGGAGAGAAGACTTGGATGATCTTGGGCTAAAAAACATGCTTGTTCTTTTACCAATTGCTGCTTAAGTTTTCTGATCTAGACTTTGCAAGCACTCATGTTTAAAATACAATATTTATTCCAACTTTGAAGCGTCGACAAAAATAAAATTGATCGAAGAATGCAAACAAGAAGAAGAGTTAGGGTCAACAAGAAGGTAAACCCGTGCGCCCGGAGGCCCTCCACGTCAAGTATCGATTGATTTTTCTTTAAGGCATTCAAGATTGAGTGTGAGTTTATTTTAAGCCCAAAACAAAGGTGTGTGAGATTCGATTTCAAGCGCGTGCCCGGAGGCCCTCCACGTCAAGATTTGTCCAATTTTTATGCCCAAATGAAGTGTGAGCGAGATTAATGCGCATTCAAGGAATTTTCTAACTTAGAAAAACCACTAAAAACCCAAGTGAGTGGAGTTTGATTTGCATGGAGCACTTAACACCCTCTTAGGTGGACCCATCCCCATAGATGGCACTGAGATTGCAACCAATGGTTAAATTGATGGATGATTTAAAGAGGGTGAGTCCAACGACAAACTCACTCAAAGCATTTTTATTTGTTTTTATAACTTAAAAGATTACAAAAATGTAGATTCTTTTTATGCTCCAAAAGATGATTATTTGATCTATGGCATTCAAGATTGGATTTTTTGTTTTAATCATGCATTCATAAAAAAAACAAACTTTAATTTTAATCCATGGCACTCAAGAGTGATTTTAGCAACATGCATTCAAAGACAAGTGATTAAACATTCAAGTTTTTTCCTTTGAGCATTCAAGATTGAGATTTTGTGTGTTGTTTTAAGAACTTTGAAGTGCTTTGTTTTAACCTTAGATCATTCAAGATTGTTTTTGGACTCAAAAGTGAAAATGACTCTTTGGACTTTTCTTTTCATTCAAGATTTTGTGTTCTAGTTTGCATGTTTTAAGCCCAAAAATGATATTCCTAGATTGTTTTGATGCATAAAAAACCTAAGAAACATTCAAGATTTTGCAACAAGACATTTGTTTGGAACAAATAACAAAGCTTTTTAGGACAATTTTGGCAACCATTTAGGACTCTTAGTTTTCATGAGATTTTTAAAATAACTTTAACATATTTGCAAATGAGGTTCATTTTATCCTTGATTGATGCTTTGAGTTTGATTTAGATTTTAGTGTGCATTTAGTGTTGATTTTGAACCTTTTGAAATGGAAACTTGAAGTTCTTTTTAAATTCTCAAAAATGAAGTGTTCCTAACTTTGCATGAATGCATCTAAAACCTTGATGTTGCAATGATGCAAATGATTAGATTGGTTTAGTTTCACTTGTTAAAAGATTTTTTCTTTTTTGCAAATTTTTAATTTTTTAATGGATTTAAGTATGATTTGGGGGTTCATTTTAAGCACTAAAAAGAAGTGTGTATGATTTTTCTTCCTTAAAAAATAAAATGGCCAAGATCTCCCACAAGAAGAAGAAGAAGAAGTAGATGGAATAAGAAGAATATAGACAAGAAGAGGAAGAAGAATTCCAAGTGCTTTGTCCACCTATAAGCTTGAAAAATCTGCAAATACTATGAGATAGACTATGAGTTCCTCTGTCTTCTTCATGCTCATGTGGACCTAAAAAACCAATTTATACAATCCTACCAATCACAAAAACAAGAAAAATCAGCCAAAATCAGCAAATGACATACAAAACTTGACTAAAAAAGCTAATGAAGATGACCCATGCGGGGTCCCACCAGGCGTGCCAAAATGTATATGAGCAATGTTAGTATGTTAATAGAAACCAAATTTAAATAAAGCTTCTACAAACAAAACAAAATTCATAAACTTCAAGATAGACTAAGATGAGCTCTCAATTGAAAATATGAGCCATTAATGGGCTCTCTCAATGAGAAGCTCTCTTGTTGAGTGGCTTTATCTAAATGGATAGGATGTATGCTCAATATGCTTCCAAAGGCTTCAATGGATGTGGATTTTTGGTGTGGATAGATGGCTTTAGTATGGATTTGGCTCTCAAAATAGCATTATAACTTTACTTCATGGATTGTGTTATTTTGCAAAGGGGAAGGATCCAATTTATAGGCAAGAGGCTTGAGGGATTGAGGGCTAAGATGCAAGGATGGGAAAAAGCTCATGGAGGGTTTAGATTGCATGAGAGGAGAGCACATGGATTGTGCTTCCTTATAGCCAATCAAGGAGTGACACATGTCACATGGTGAGAGGATGGAGAAAAGGGTAAGGATGAGTCAACAAAGGAGGCTCAAGGGATAAAATCTTCATAAAGACCCTCATAATGACTTGTAAGAGCAATAAAAGGGCTTGGAAGAGTCATTTATGGCCTAGTGGGCTTCATAAAGTTTTATGGTTGAGATATTTTGAGGGTGATGAGAGAAATTTCGACTTGGACTTGATTAGGAGGGTTTTAAGCTTGCTTAGGCTTGTGCAAATGATTAGAGGATGGATTAGGATGATTTAGGAATAGGCAAGTGGATGGCAAGTGGATTGCAATTAATGAGGGTGGGTGAAGGAGGAGATATTGTTAACTTTGGCTTGAGTTAGCAAGTCTTAACCCATGTTTAGGGAATGTGACAAGGTTAGGAGGGGATTAGGATTAGGGTTAAAGACATCTTCTAGAAGAGTCTAGGCTTTGGATGAGGATGAAGACTTTCTAGAAGAGTCTAGAACTTCCTAGGATAAGATTTTATGAAATAAATAAAGTTTTATTTATTTCAAGGGTTTGGGTTGAGGAGATATTTATTAAAATATTTTTAATAAACATGAGGATTAATATTTAATCTTGATTAAATATTTTGAGTTGGGATTAAGGGTAGGAAATGATGAGATTAGCCTTTAATTAAAATTAAAGAAGGATTAGAAGATTTTGGAAGAGGTTAGTGGTCTCAAGGAAATTGGCCAAGTTTTGGGCAAAAAATAAATTTTTTATTTATTTTGGGTTTTTTGGTCAATTTATTAATTAAATAATTAATAAATAAGGAAATAATGTTTAAATAAGATTTAAACATTTTTAGGAGGGATTCCTTAATTAAATATTTTTAATTAAGATAAAGGGATTTAATGGCATAAAAATTAATTAATTAATTAATTAATTAATTAATTAATAAATGATGATGTCATCGGGACTTTTTCAGAAAATCAAAATACTTTATTTTCTAAAGGTTTTTAGGTGTCTACACATATTACAATGGGAATTAAGAGTTGAATCAAAGCTCGCAAGCAACTGACAATGATCCTCCTATAAAATTTAATGCTATGCTACTAGAATCCTATGATTCTACATAGAATGTGTGGGTAGAATAGCTAGCTAGTGAAGAGTTCTCTTTTCCATTCAGATAGGAAATTGATCTTCAACATGATGAGATGTTTTCTTTTCGCAATGGCAATCAAAATACATATAATCTAAGAAATAGAAAGGAACCTTTGATGGATGGGATCTATGCAGGATTACAACCAACTCCTCTTGATCCGAGAGAAAGTAACTATCTAGCATCGATTAGGCCACCATATGGAGGACAACAGAATCAGAATCAAGTGAATGTACCAACAATATTGAAAAAAATTTCTTGGTCTACTAAGAAGTATAACACCATTGAAGACTTGAAAATAACCAAAGCAAATATGTCCATGTTTGACATGCTGCAAAATTGTCCACAACAAAAAGAAGCACTCATGAAGACTCTAGATCATACAAGGGTATCCCACAATGTCAATATTGTCCCTCAAAAGATAGTGTCTCAGCAAGTCAATGTGGCTGAAGTGATGCCTACCATGTTTAAAGACAAGGTTGAAGTACCCCCATTCTTGCTTATCATTA
This sequence comes from Cupressus sempervirens, assembly GCA_028749045.1. Taxonomy (NCBI): domain Eukaryota; kingdom Viridiplantae; phylum Streptophyta; class Pinopsida; order Cupressales; family Cupressaceae; genus Cupressus; species Cupressus sempervirens. The sequence continues at coordinate 200,375,186 of CM053785.1, forward strand.
GGATATATGGAAATAATCTTCACAATTTCTTAATTGATTTAGGAGCCTCATGTAATTTCATGCCTCTATCAATAGTGCAAAGGTTAGGGATAAGTCATCAACCTTCCAATCAGATAGTGATACAATTGGACAAAATGGAGGTGAAAGTCATCAATATGTTGAAAGACATTTGAATACAATTTATAGTCGATCCTCAGATTCAAGATGCCATTGATATACATGTGGGGGCCATTCTAGACACATATGGGTTACTACTAAGTAGAGAATGGATGAAATGCCTAAGAGGATGGTTTTCTATGGGTTTCACTCAGTTATGGTTACCATGGAAAGGATTGAACAATCAAATCAAGATAGATACAAAACCTAAATTGAAAATAATGATTATGAACTACAATGCCTCGAATGAGATAACATTCTTATAATTGAATTTTGGTTCATAAAAGGTGATGGCATTCGACACTATTCTAATCAAAGCATCCTAAGATCGGGATAAGGAACTCAGGATATCAATCACAAAGGATGAGATCATGATACAATTCATAGATAATATGGTGACTAATTTACAATGCTTGGGAGAAAAACCTGACCCCAACATCTTACTTCTCCTTAGATTCTGTCAATTACACAAAGTTAGTCACTTTGAGTTTGAATACTCATCATGTCAAGAAGTAGTTGCAAAGATGTTAACAAATATAATGCAAGGCAAGGATAACCACATTCCAGAAAAGGGACATATGGGAAATCAAACTAATATAAACTCAACTAAGTCGGCAGGGTAGATCAAAGAAGAAATTGAAGATCTAAATGTGTCATACAGTGATACCTCTTCAGATGGGGGAGGTTTGTCTTCTCCTCCTCCAGGGATGATTAAAGTCCAAAGAAGAAGATGATATGTGAAAGGTAAAGGATGGACATCGATAGTCATTCATCCTAAACCTAAAGTTGAGGAAATTAAAGAATTGATAGGGGAGATATAGGATAAACAAGAAAAACACACATTTCCTCTAACTATAGATTACAAAAGGGAATCATCAAGTCTACCTCGGGACAAGTTGCAATGGGTTCCCAAGAAACAATCTTTCAATTGTTAGATAAAAGATAAGCTGAGAATGAACAAACACAAGGTTAAGAAGCCCTAGGAAGATTGGATTTTGAAGCTTCACTTTGATGGTTCCAAATGAAAATTAGGGGTTGGAGTAGGTGTAGAATTGTTTAATCCAAAATGTGAGTCTTTTCATGTAGCATATTGATTACAGCTTAGATGTACTAACAATGCTATAGAATACAAAGCATTGATCCAAGGACTTCTCTTTGCACTCGAGAAAGGGGTCACAGCTCTCATAATCAAAGGAGATTCTCAGTTAATTATTTGGCAAGTAAAATCATTAAACTCTTGCAACGAAAAAAGGTTACTTTCCTACAGGAAAAGAGTATAGGATTTACTAGATGATTTTAAAGCTCTAAACATAAAGTCCATTCCAAGAAGGAAGACCATGGTGGTAGATGCTCTCACTATTTTAGCAAGCACATTACAACCAGTTGAAAGAACAAAGTTGAAAATATTTTTAGTAGAGTTGGTTGTTGCCCCATCTATTTTGGACAATATTACAAACTTTCAAGTCTTTCAAGATGATCAACACATACTCAAATTTATCAAGTGCAATGGTCACTTTAAAGGTGTTAGTACCCAAGGTGGTCTCAGTTTTAAAAAAACTTTCAGTTTCAGAGGTTGAACCTCTTTGAACCACTTCGAACTGAAAGTTTGAAGTAATTCAAAGTAGTTTGACGTTTCAAAGCAGATCTTCAGGGTCCTTTTCAATAGTTTAAAATGGTTCAATTTGTTTGAAGTTACAAGTTTGAATTCATAAAATATTCAAAGATCAAAGCTTCGAAGTTCAAAGTAGTTCAAATGGGTTCAAAATATAGAAAGGTTAATTCATGGAGATTCAGGTCCAGGCTCAAATTGCTAGATTCAATGGTTCAGTTGACCCCTCTTGCAGGTTCAATGCAAGCGAAGTTCAGATGCTGGGTTTGAAATGCAATTTTTTAGTGCAGAAAAGTTCAAAATCCAGCCTTGGTCTATGATTCAGGGTCAGTGCAAAAGATTTCGAGACAAAATTTGAGCTCAACATCTTCAAGTTTGGTGATTGAGTGCAGGGGTATAGGAAGTTCAAGTTCAAACTTCACTGGAAGCTTTGTCAAATTTAGAAAATTCATTCTGGTACTCCAATTCAAATTTTAGTATTCAAAGATGCAAACATACAAATCAAGATTTCAGTCATAAATGGATCAGAATAAGTATGAGGCAAGGTGGCAATACATACATAATGGTGCTTTGAATCCCTCTCGTTACTAGTATACAAACTTAGGTTCAAATGTCTTCAATTTAAAAGCTCAAAGGACACTCTTTAATACCAAAATCAATGTAAGCTCAGGTACCTCTAGTTTGGAGAATCACAAATACGAGGCGGCTAGAGACCTCGAATTCAATTGGTGATCTAGTTCTAGTCTACAAGAATAATTCAAGGAGGAATTTAAAACTCATGACATCCAAAATTGAGAATGATAGCAATATAGGCCATTCTATATAACATAGTCTAGAATGAAGGTCACAATATTCATATTTAGACACACATTTTAATAGTTTGACAAAACAATCGAAGGTGGCCCATGAGTTCACATAACACTTTGGATAGGGGGTTTGTCTTGACATGATCCAATTAATATATAAGAAAGTGAAATTCTAAAAAGGAACCATATGAGTAATGCGGAACCCTTAGTCGACTATAGATGCCTACATTAAAAAGCTTAGGAAAATCAAACTCTTTGTAAGAGTCGTGGAAGGAATTGGGCTTGAAAGCTATTTTGGTAAGCCAAAATTGTCATACATGAGAATAGTTTTGGACAAATTGGGCACTCTCGACTTTCCTATTTGGCTCACTGAAGTTGATATTAACTTTGGCTATAAAGCGTAGGTCATGAATGCATTACTTCTGTGCATCGTGCCTAGCAGAATCTTCGACAGCATAGCAGTAGTAATAATGAACTCTGCCACAAAACATTCATCGATGCCTAACAGTATGAAAGAAGAAAGTATGAGATGGCTATTGAAGTATGGGCATTGAGTTTTGATTAATCATGAAGACGTGGGTGTAAATACTCAAAAGCTACTCCATAATGCAAAATCTAAATGTTCTTCTCGCAGCTTGCTCAGCCATATCGATCCCAGAACAAACATCTGATGAATACATCATGGATTGCTGAGTTAGTTGGAATATTATATATGCTAAGATATGATACCAAAACCTGAATGAATGATTCTTTCTCATAAATGGAAGTTCGATCTGTACTATATGGAAGCCGAGCTTTATTCAAAATGATGATAACCTCATATATATTATTATTATGCCATGATGAAAGGAAGGAATTTCTATGGCTATTTCTCTTCCCTCGGCATCGAGTTCCTTAAGGTATGAACACCCATAGGCTTAAGAGGAAATTGTGGAGGATCAGTATAGCATACGGTTTCCTCCAATGAGCAGAAATATGTTAATTGACATCAATAATGCATTAAAGTTTGGGTCAGTCACTTCTTATGGTGAATAAGGAAATGTGCAAAAGTTTTCTATTAAACGTATCCTTACAAGATTCAGAGTCCTAAATTTAGGTCAAATGAATTGATGTTATTCATGTACAACTGTCTTTAGATACATGAAAGTAGAAGACATTAGGTGGTTGAAAATTCCAAAAAATAATGACACGTGGAGAACATTTAGCAAGGTGCAGAGGTTAATTTAACAGGTGTTATTATTCATTTCTTAATAAAATGCAAATCTGAAGTTGACTGTCCATATCATTAAAGGAAGTCGTTACATTGCTAAAAGTAATTAGTAATAAAGTGTTTAATCATAAATTAAAATCTTATGCACATGCAAAAGGGAAAGAGGTATATGGAAAGACATGGGACAAAATAGAAAGGAGGTGGTAGAAAATCTTTAAAGAATCAGTTATGAAACTAACAAGTCACGGGAAGGAGAAAGTTTAAAAAAGTCAGTGGCAGAGAAAGCAAGGGGTTCTAGTTTTCTGAATTCTGGCTGGGAGACTTTGGGCTATAGTAGGACAGAGGCTGTGAATACAGTGTTAGGAAAATTCCACTATTTCTTCCAGAAGCTACAGACTGTGTGCTATCAACAGAGGGAGATTTTTCAGTTCTGGGGGAAGGAATACAGAATTTGAAGCTGTAGCAGAACAGAGTTTTATTTGCTAGAATTTGTGTTAGTGATTAAAGAGAATTTTGATTTTGAAATGTAATGTAGGGGAGATGGTTTTCATTTTTTGATGCATGTGTAATAGGATCCTTTTAGTCTTTTACATCTTAAAGAAGGGAGGTCTGAAAGATATTTGCAAATTGGAACTTTGATTCCATGTAGTTCTTCTTTCCACTGATGGTTATGTTGCTGTAACTTTTAGTTTTCTTTAAGCGCATCAGATTTGTTGTTTTTTATATGCATTTGATATCAGGATCTTTTGGAAGCTTTGATTCATTTTTCCTCAGGAGAATGGAAATTGTTCTTTAACTTTTATCCTTTGAAATGCAGCATACAGCAGGTTAACTTTGTGTAATCTATTTTATTCTGTCTCCTTTCTTTTTTTTGGTTCTTAGGTTTTGCATCTACTCTGTGTTTACAGGTAGATGTTAGATATCCTTTTGTGCTTTCTAGTAAAAGAACTCACATTTAATTCACTGTAAATCTTGCACAAGGAGCTGTACCCAATAAAAATTCAAAGGAAGGTTATCAATCCATGATAACCTATCCAACTATTGGTGCTGGTTTGTCCTTTCACTTAGGCATTCAGGGTCGAATTTCCACATATTCTCTTGAAGGACAATCTATTCACTAACAAAAGGGAAAGAAATTGATGACAATTTGGATGAAAAACCTGAGGATGATGAACTTGAAGATGAAAATCAAATACTAAATCTAAAGACTAACACTTTTCCCAAGGGGATGGTTGAGTTAGAGTGCATTTTTTATCGTGATGAATCAACACTAAATAAAAGGACAATTGAGGAGTGATGAATACAACTTGGGAACTAAAGAAGACTCAAGTATAGTCCAAATAGGGAATGCATGCAATGTACAAGAAAGGGAAGAAATGCTCAAGTTGTTTACTGTGTATAAAGATGTCATCGCTTGGAGTTATGAAGAATTAAAGACATATGACCCTGAGATTATAACTCATGACATCCCATTGAAAACAAATGTCAAGACTTTTTGAAAAAGGAAAAGACCTATTAATCCCATCCTTGAACCCCTAATAATGAAGCAAGTCAAGAAATTGTTGGATGCAAAGATCATATTTCCCATCCACCATTCCACATGGGTGGGTAATTTGGTTCCTGTGTGGAAGAAGATTGGAGAGATTTTCCTTTGTGTTGATTTTCATAACTTGAACCTGGCATCCTAAAAGGAAAATTATCCTCTACTCTCACTCGACGACGATCTACAAATTGTAAATGATTCAAAAATGATGTCTTTCTTAGACATATATTTAGGATATAATCAGGTGATGGTTGAAGAAGAAGATCGACTAAAGATAGCTTTCACAACCAAATGGGGAACTTTTTCCTACAGGAGAATGCCATATAGACTAATTAATGTAGGGGCTACATTTTAGTGAGCCATGGATGACGCTTTTAAGGGACTGGTAAATAAGTTTATAGTCATCTACATGGATGATTTAACCCTCTTTTCAAAAGATTGAAGCACTCACATTTCTGATTTAAGGTGGCTATTCAATAGATATCACAGGTATGACATATCCCTCAACCCCAAGAAATGTTCATTCAGGGTCACTAAAGGAAAGCTCTTGGGTCATATCATTTTTTAGGCTAGGATCTCCATCAATCCTGATAGAATTGAAGCTATTTTGAAATTAGGACCTCCTCATAGTAAAAAAGAACTAAAATATTTTTTAGAAAGATAAATTTTGTGCAAAAATTCATAAGTAGATTTGTAGAGATAGTTTGTCCCCTTAATGATTCACTCAAAAAGGGGGCTAAGATGGAATGGGTTTTGCAAATAAAGAAATCATTCAAAGATATCAAAGTGGCCATTTCTACGGCCCTAGTTTTGGTGAGTCCTGACTATGAGTTACCTTTCAAGATATATTCCTTTGCTTCAAAACACTCTTCACTAATACATTTGGTACCAAATTTTTTCACAACCTTGTCATCGTCGCAATTGCGACGATGACAAGGTTGTGATGGAAAAACTGCAACAACACTGCCATTGCAATTTGGTACCAAATGTATTAGTGCTTCTATTAGGATCCTAATGTAGAAGAAAGAAAAGGAAGATGAAAGACCAATCACTTTTATGAGTTGCCCCCTAAAGAATGCAAAGTTGAATTATTCAAACCTTGATAAAAAATCCTTTGCATTAATCAAGGTAGTAAATAAGTTCTATCACTACATACTAAGACGTAAGGTTTATGCAATTGTACTTGATCCAATAGTAAAGACACTTTTGATGCAGAATGAATTTTGTGAAAGGAGAGGTAAATAGATGGTCATACTTCAAGAATTTGATCTCAAAATTCAACCTATGAGATTAGTTCAAGGTCAAGGGTTGTAAAGAATGATAGCTGATAACCAATATGGGAATGGAAAGGAGTTCAAGTTCAATAATGGAACAAATGAGGATGGTCAGAATAAAAAGATTGTATCTCAAGTGGATATTGGTCAAGGCGTGGTGACAGGTGTTTGGTATCAAGACATTGTTTATTATCTTCTAGAGGACTAATGCCCTAGTTGGATGAATAGCTCACAACATGGAGGACTTAAAATGAAGTGTGAATCCTACATGCTATGTGACAAAAAGTCATATAAGAGGAACTATGAAGAAATTTATATGAAGTGTTTAGGCTGTGAGGAAGCCAAGGAAGTCTTGGAACATTTTCATGACAAGTATGGTACATGAAATGGTTTAATAGAAGCAACAACTCACATGATTCTAAGATTGGGTTACTTTTGGCCCACAATATTCAAAGATACTTTCAAACATGTGTGCTCTTGCCATATATTTCAAACTAGTCTTAATAAAGAGAGGTGTCTGACAATGCCATTACAACTGGTGTATGAGGTGTGCCACTTTACAAAGTGGGTGTTGGATTTTATTGGTCTTGTCAATCCACCATCATCAATGGGACACACATTTATTCTCATAGCTACATATTACTGTACATGATGGATGGAAGCAGAAACATTCAGAAATTGTACTGCTAAGGAGGTAATAGATTTTTTGGAACAACATATTGTTACTAGGTTTAGAATGCCATTCACCCTTGTGCATGATAATAGTCTACTTTCACATTTTAATTCTTGACCCAATGGGCATTCGAGAATAAAGTCATTATCAAGTTCTCTTCGCATTATTACCTGCAAGGAAATGGGGTAGTAGAATCCACAAACCAGAACTTGATCACAGTTATAAGATGATTGTTGAAGGAGAACCCTAGGGATTGGCATATGCAATTCAAATATGCCTTATGGACAAATTGAGTGAGAGTTAAAAATGCTTTGGGGACTTCTCCATATTTTCTTGTCTATGGACAAGAACCAGTATTCCCACTTAACCTCAAGATTCCTATTTTGAAATTCATGAGTAGTTATGTTGAAGATGCTAACAAAGCACAAATCAGATTGATGAATCTTTTAGAGATGGATGAGAAATGGATAACTACATTGTAGCATATGGCTAAAAATCAAGTTATTGTGAAAAGATGGTTTGAAAAGAGAGCCACAATTAAATCATTCAGGATTTTTGACCTTGTTCTACTCTAGGATAAGGTGAAAGAAAATTTGGGCAGTCATACCAAGTTTAATGTTTATGGATGGGCCCTTATCAAATTGTGGAAATTCTTAGAGAAAACACTTTTAGGCTCAGTTCCTTATAGGGGAAATTTCTTCCCTTGTTCGTAAATGGGCAATTTTTGAAGCATTATTTTGAGGCCTAAAAGACACAAAAATTAGTTAGATTTTATTTCTGCATTTAGCATAGATTTTTATTCCTACAAGTGTGTTTGATTTCATGTTGCATTTTTTCTTTCAGTCGTGTGTTTCCTCTCAAAGTTGTGTCAGTCCTGGGGGTAAGGTATACTTGAGATTTTCTCTCAAGATTTTATCAACCACTCTTTGGTTCTAATTTGAGCAAGAGGTATTTCTTTGTCAAATTTTTTTGATAATTTTGTTTCTTATACCAACCGAACAATCAACATTTCTTGTGGAAATAGGGGATTTTTAGTCTAGAAATTAGGAGTCTAGACTAGCGAGTTCTCAACACTTTGCAAATTTAAAATTGATTGTTTTAGGTGTTGTCAAATTAAAGTCAAAGATGATGAGGGATGATCCAAATTTCAAATAGTTCAAACAGGAGGGGTCTCCTCAAAAGGTTGCCAAGATCATTGTTTTGCGTGAGAGTTTCTAAAAGGTTCTAAAAGAGGAATGCAAGGGATGTTCACAAGAGATCAAATCCAAGGAACGACACTGATGTTCTAACTACACAATCTAAGTGTAGTCAGGATATGAAAAAAATAAAAAATAAAATAAAAAAGAGAAAGAAAATAAAATAGAAAAATAAAGTGTTAAGATTGAAGGATTCTAAAAATCTGAAATGGCAAAAGATACGTTCTTAGAACAAAGTATCTTGTATCCAAAACATTGCTTCATCAAAACTACATTGAGTGATTATTCAAATTTACCAAAAAACTAAAAGAACATGGCATGCCGCCAAGAGCCCTCGAATTGATGCTCTCATCTAGTCAAGCAAATGATCGATGAATAGCCTTCGTAGAGATTCTAAATGAATGAGCCAGGAGAAGTGGAAGATTATTTCCAAGTTGTTACAAAACCTTGATAGACTGCATCCTAAGATATCAAAGGGAATGAATACATGAATCACACACTGAGCTAGAAGGCTTCAAATTCTTGGATTTTGATTGCAAAGTGATATGAAATACACTCGAGATGTTCAAAGTTTGGTTGGTGTTTAACATGCATTGAAATGATGTTTACTGATGAAGAAATGCCTTGGTCATTTCTTCCCTTTTTCGGGGCTATTTGTTGTGGTCTCATAACACATGCCCCATTCTTTACTAGAAATGGGGACCCCTACTTTTTTCAGGCTCCTGAACTCATAGTTCAAGATCCAAGAAAATGTTAGAGTTGAAAAGCTAAATTTAAAAAACACAAAAATTTTAAAGTTAGAAAAAGACAAATATATATATATATATATATATATATATATATATATATATATATATATATATATATATATATACATCAAATCAAAAAATGCAAAAATGCAAAAGAAAAATTAAAATAAAAATAAAAATTAAAAAACCTAAAAAAATCGTGTCACATTCGCACACGTAGGCGAGGTGCATGTCGTGCACCCTACTCGACAAAGGGGTTATAAAACCCCCCTTTTTCATTTCATTTTCACATAACTTCCACCAAGTTTCATGTACTTTGCTCACTCAAGGTAATTTTTCTGTAGCACCCTTGGTAACTTGAGGCCCACACACATTAAACATGGTGTATGCTTTGGTGCTGCTCCACAATCACTTTGGCACTATGCCACCATCACTCTGGTGTCGGGCATGGCCTTTGGTGATGGGCATGGCATTTTGTGTTGTGCATGGCCTTTGGCATCACATGCCTCTTTGGTATTGGATGTAGCCTTCGATGCCATGCACTCTTTTGCACTTCCTATACCTCATATTTAGTGTCACATGCTATAAAAAGCATCACCATGCCTTGCAATGCCCCTCGTGTGAGCTTTAAAGTGCCACCATGCACACAACCAAAACCAACATCACGTGCCATGAAATCACCATCGACACTGCAAACCATGAACTAAAAACCCTTGTTGTGTGCCATCAATGCCACCAACGCCACACGCTGTTGACACAATCTAGCGTTATAGGTGCCCTTCAATAGCACCATGTGCCAAGAAACCCACAAGCACCGTGTGTGCATGCCCTTTGAATTTTTTTATTTTTATTTTTCAAAAATAAAAAATATTATATATATATATATAATAAAAATAAAATCTAAAATAAATAAAATATAGATTTAAAACAAATAAAAGCATCCAAAGTGGGCATTTCCTTTTGCTCTTTATATTCTTTTCTTTCATTAATGAAATTTAAGGTATTTGCATCTTATTTCCATGTTTTTATCATTGACCTAACAAATATTTTTTCTTGTGTCATAGAGGTGATCAAATGGCATCCACATATGGAATGACACTCAAGCCTGTAGTTTTCAAATTCTAAGGCATTCTCTCGAAGTCAAGATTTCATGATGACCACATGGAAATTAGGAATAATAATTTAGGACACACACATCTAGGAGAATTCCTTAGAATATGTAACAAACCAACTAAGAGATCAATGCTGGTATCTACATTGATTCATTTCAAATTAGTGAATGTAGTGTCACATCTTTTATCGGTGCAGTCAGTAGAATTAATCATGGACCTAGCACATCATTTTGTTCCTGAAGAAAGGGTCATCAAGAATGTCACTAGAGAGGTTGTGTTCAATCTATGACCCAACAACATTGAGAGGGTCTTCCATCTCCCAAGAGCAGATCAATTCATTAGTCTCTTGTATGAAACAACTAAAAGATGGTATAGGGAGTACCAACAGGATGCGATTGACATTATATTGTCCTCTTACCTCATTGAGAAGCCTCCTAGGTGAAGGATAATAGGTAAAGTGATATGACTCAGGGATATATGAAGGAGGACATTGGATACTCTATCATTCTTTTGTGTAGATTCATGGGTTTACCTGTAGGAGGACACCTCAGCAATTTTATGGTCAGCTTCATTAAGATCATCAGACCAACGAAGATACCACTTGATTGGGCCACAACACTAAGTGAAAACTTTTGTGAGAAATTGGAGATAGTGAAGGACATGAAGAAGTTTTACATGACTTCTTACATGGTATACCTGCATGCAACAAGGGCAAAAAACTATTATGCTTTGTACATGAGAGGTAGTATGTAGGATCCTAATGCCTTGCCATACATAGTCTACCCTTAGTTGGTGAAGAAGAAGCTCTCAACATAGAGAAAGGAGTACAAAATTGGGAATGATACATTCATTTTTGTGATCATCTGATTTATCAAGGGAGATTATGGGAAGAGGTTATCCGATGAAGCCAAAGCACAGATTATATTTCTTGGAGTCAACTTCATCTAGTTCAAAACATTCACATATCTTAAATTAGTTTGTGCCTACATCAATCCTAAGATGCTCTTGAAATATCCAAGTGACAAACTGGTTCTATTGGAGATTGCTCAACAAATTTAATCAGCCTATGAGAAGATAAAGAGATAATGGAGACCTTGTTGGGCATGGCCATTGGTCATTGAACCATATCAAGTGAAGCAAAAGCAAGATATTCTATCCTTCAAGTGGGAGTGGGAGAATTTTCCCCTTAAAGAATACAACTCTCTCCAACCCTATTTTGACAATGTTGGGAGAGTGGATAGTTTGGTAGGAAAAGTTTTTAACCATGAGGATGTTGTTGAAGATCATTGGATGAATGCAACAAATGAATATGATGTCCAAATAAGGGAGTATTGTAGGATGACTTTGTATCTAGTAAAGAAGGTGCTCTAGTTGAACATCCCAGAGGAGATAAGGTAGCAAGATTCAACAAAGTTACTAGACCCCCTGTTCAATGCAGATAAAATTAGTGAAAGACCCATTATGAAAGCTGAGGTTGAGAGGGAAGAGGCTGATGATATTAATCATTGGGCAAGGCATGCCATTAGAATGATGAAGGATTGGATCAAGAAACCTTTTCGACTTGATCCAATTCTTGACACAATAATCTTTCATGCACATGCCCACCCAAAAAGAGGTAGAGGGATGAAACTAATGATTCCTACCTTTGTGGCCAAGTCTCCTATCAAGCCAAAGACTGTGTACTAGCTTGATTGCCTAGTTGGATATTATCACCCTCCTGAAATGAAGGGAAAGAAAAAAATAAAGAGGACCTCCCCTCAGAGGATTTAGACAAAATAGATTGAAGAATTGGTGCCTCCCTAGTAGTAAGAAGAGAGTGCACAAGGGTCCCAAGATATTGGAGCTACTCAAGTCCACGATGAACCTCAATTGCCTCCTATTGTACTTAGCCAATTAGAAGAGGGAGAGATTCCAGAAAACTCCATTCCTCCTATGAAAGATGAGCCAACTTCTCCTTCTACCTCCAAGAAAAAAAAGAAGAGGATTAAGATTCAGATTGAAAAGAGGCAAAGAATCAACAAAAGATCGGTGCCTTCCCCATCAGTTCCTAAAAGCATTCCAGAGGGAGATGAAGAGGAGGAGGAAGAAGAATTAGAAGAGGAAGAGGAACAAGTGCCCCTATAGGGAAGAACTTGGCAAGAAAGAGCCATAAAATTACAATGGAGAAAGAGTGCCACAGGTATCTCTCCATCCACCCAAGCAGAACCCTTAGAACTCTCTTCCTATAGGTGAACCTCAATAGGGAGACTGGACATAGATGCTACAAGATATATAGGGTCCTGATCTTACTCCCCCATCTCTATTATGAATTATAATAGTAGAACAGGTCTTGGTGACTCCTCCACTTCAGAGTTTGGAAGAAGAGCAGGTTCAAAAGGAATGACCACAGGAGGAAAGAGTAGGACAAATGGTGATCGATGAAGTGTCAAAGGAGGGACAAATGTTGGAATATTTGCAATTGCCTTCCCAAGACAATAAAGTTCAGGATACAAGGTCTACCAAGACTGAGGCTATAGAAGAGCAGCCCTCCCAATAGGAGACAACTTTGAGTAGGAGCGACAAAGGGAAGGAAGTTGTAGAACACACTCCTTCATCGTCAAGAGCTAGCTCCTCAGTAGGATGCATTCCTAGATGGATTTGAAAGGAAATAATGAGTACTAAGCCTCAATTTTTTGCTTAAGAATAAGAAATTTGTGACATTGAAGAGATTTTGAATAAAATTGAGTCTCCATCACACGAGGCAACACCATTGGAATTTGTCACCAGTACACAAAGCTAGGAATTGTTTGCACAAGTGGTTGTCCCTCCTAAAGACACAGATGGGGAAGGCCTCAGTCTTGAGGATTATGAATTGAAGGATGTTATGTTAGGGAGGCCTACATGAGATTTAGCTCGATTGATGATGACCGTAGGAGTCAAAGAAGTCCTCAAGAACATGAAACAAGATGAAGCTAAACTCTAAACACTTTGAAGGTAAGTTGAGATCCTAAAGGGATATCTAGCTAAAGTAGTTGAACCTCTAGATTCTAAGCACCCCGAGAAAACTTTGAATACTATACTCAAACAAGGGGGAGGTATACAACTAGAACCATTTTTGAAAGCTTCTCAGTAGTGGTGGGAAAGTTTTAAAGAGAAAGGAATCCATATTATTACGAGAAATTTGAAGTTGTTGCATGCTACATAGGAAAAAATGAATAAGATCATAACAATTTTGAACCAGGACTTCAGTATTATGGATTAAGTATAGGTCTAGAGTAAGGATTTGCAAACTCTACAAGCCATAAAGGGGCACAAGTACTATGTTTTGATTGATGTATATACTGGAGTAGAATTAGATATGATTTATGTCTAGATAGAAAAGATAGGGGATATAAATAAAGTAATGGGAACATTACATGAGGAGATTCATTGGCTCAAGGACCAAGCCCGAGAGTGAATTTTGGAATTTGAGAGACATTATAGCGATACATGCTTGGATATTTTTGAGGATGAGGAATGAGAATTTTTTTTACCTATAGAGACAGTAGTGGAGAATTTTAGGAAGATTTTTGTGGAGGTTGCTAATGATGAGGACATCCAACAAGCCTTCAGGACAAAAGAAGCCCTATTAGAATTGGATACAAAACTTGGGGACTTTGCTGACACTCAAATTGTGGTAGATAATTGCAGACAAAAGGTGGAAGAAAAATATGAGGCTTTGGATCTACTAGATGTAGCCTAAAATTACTGAGATGATAGAGAAATTGAAGGACAAACATTCATACATAGCTTTGGGATGAAGAAGAACAAAACCTAGATGACAAAATTTAAATTTTGACACTTAGTAAAATTTTGAGATTTTTGACCCTGTCAAGGTTTGCAGCTCTATAGCTCTACAAGTCCATAGGTAAGCTAGTCTACAGCTCTAAAATTCAAAGGTGCACTGACAGTTAACTACTTGTTTTAAAAATAGCACTTTTCGTGCATTCGAAATGCATTCTGATAATAGTTTAACTTCGACACATGCCTAGTAAAGCACTAGCTTCTATTTTTGGCACTTCCTAACACTTCCACTTTGGCTCAAAGCTTTCTCATGCTTTCTCCCTCATAATTTCTCTTTTTTAAACATGTAAAGGGCTCATGCATCTAATTAATGAATAAAATATGGATGGAGTCCTTCTAAGCACCAGATTAATTATTAGATTGTATATATTTAGTTTGTTTTATTTTTTAAAAGCATTTTGTTGCATGAAGATATCTCTCACTCTCAACATGAATTGAGGAGATGATTTCTTATAAATACCCCATTGTAATATGTAATAAGGGCCATCGTTATTATGCAATAAAATTATGCTTTTGGTACTAGCATTTGGAGTGTAGTGATTCTTACCTAAATGTGTCATTGTTTTGTGAATTTTGTTCATGAGATTGTGATTGAGCCAAAGGTTTATTGCATTGTTTTTGGTTGTGTGATCTTTTAGTTCTAGTGTTTTGCTACAGATTTATGAATTCTACTGATGTATCAAGCTCGAAAAGAAGTCACCAAGTTGTGCCTACATAACTCTTGGTCTTACATGAGCACACTTTCCTTGGTCTTGTGATTTGATGAAGAGTGAAACATCATTCAGTTATTGAAATTTGTCATTGACAATTGCATCAGTGGAATCTAGGAAGAGTTTCTCTTGTTTTCATTGGTTACCTACTGATCTATTTGAAAGCTTAACTCTTAGTATGTTATTTTCTTTAGCTTATGTCTATTAGGATTTCAATTTCATGTTATTTTCTTTCAAGTTATTTTATTTTCTTTGCTAACCCTTTTTTAGAATAGGAAATCATATTAGTTGCATTGTTAGATTGCATTTATTAAAAAATAGAAAAATACAAAAGCATCATTCTTTTTGTGTTATTTTTGAAATAGTTTGCAGATTCTACATTCCATCCAAAATCAAAATGAACTAGCAAAGGCCTCCTTGTGAACATTCACATTTATCTTCAATTGGGTTGGTTTCACTAGGTCACAAGATCACTAGGAACCCTGGAGTCAATTTACAAAATCATCTTTTCAAGAGAGGGGTTTGCAAGAATTCTTGCCATTTAGGATTGTGTAAAATGATAGCTCAATAGTTTCTAACATACTCTTCATTCAACTGTGTCCAAATAGAAACTAGTACATCCTAGTGTCTATCGAGACTACATTAACTTTCAAGCCATGGATCTAAGGTAGTTTTAGTCCTAATAAAAATGTCTATGATGAATGTCATTTCATAGTGATACATTTGAAACCAACTAAAATAGTGCATCTTCAATTGGAATCAAATTCATCACTAATGATTACTTTCATCATGACACCAACATCTAAAGCATTCAGATTATATGGTGATCGTGTAATCTTAACTTAATCTAAAGAAGATGCGTAGTGCATATACTGGATGCAAAAGATTTTTCTTATAAAAATGCAGATCCTAATAATCACTCTAGTTTCTTCTATGTTGATCAATGAGGAACAATATAATATAAGAAAAACATACAACATGTTTGAATTTTTCACTTACATCAATTAGAATTTCTCTAATCATAAACAATTATTAAAATTTAAAATGTGACACTGGATATTCAACCACTAGCATTATAAGTGGTGATGGAATGAACTTAAGATTTATTACACACATCATCACATTGCTAAGAAAACATGTATTTAATTTCAAATTAGTATCCAATATTTATTTCCAAGAACATAATTCAGATCTCCTGTCTTAACTATGTATACATAAAATTAGTTGCTAAGAAATATGAAATCATGCAAATATTTGGAAACAAAAACTATGCACTGAGGCTAAATGGGAGAACTAAAAATTACCAAATCTAGATAATAACTACATAAAAATTTAGAAGAGGGATATGAGTAGCCAACTGTAGGATAATTACTGGCATGTTGTGAAATTCATCAAAACTCTCAAAGCCTTCACCAAACATGTAAGCATGCAAATGATGTTAATTTTTCTTGTTATAATAATCTCCACATGACACTGCATATGAAACTTTCAACCATCGTTAAAACTAGTTTTAAATTTGAACTATAATTGCATACCTCATCTCTTTCCTTCACTACAATTCAATCTGGGTAGTTCATATTTTTCAGGATTATTGAAATGGTGAAGTGGTTTATATGTAAATCTAGTTATATGTTGTTTCATTTTTTCATTTTTTCTTAGCAGTTTTAGTCTAATGCTGGGTGAGTACCATTTTTTTTCATTTTAATGATGGATTACATAATGTAATCTGAAATTTTGAAACTAAAGATACTAAAATTCAACACTAAAAGTGATTCATATATTTGTAGTTAATGAGATAGGAACATGGTAGCACAAGAGTTGTACTAGAAACTACTTATTGAGATCTATTTAAATCCAAATCACCAAAAACACATCAATGCTCACTAAAGGATTACCTTCTTAGATGATTTGATTTACAATATTAGACAGTTCTAATAAACCAAAACAAACAATAAAACATGCAACTATAGTTAGTTTTATAATAGCTGAATATTATAGAAAGTACACATCATGCATCCGAATTTTAATTAGAAGATGCTATTCTCATACAATATGCAATTAGTAAATAGTACACTTTCATAAATAATATAAATATCTATTACCATCCCACATCCTTTTTTCTATGTCATCTCTAAGCTTCCCCAGATCATCTCTATCACATTGAGTCATCGCATATGTCTCAAGTATTGGTACATGTATGCACTCTTGATCATCTTCCTCCTCAATTTCTACTTCAGAAGGAATACAATCTTCTATGGTAATGAAGTTGTGCAACACACAACATGCCAAAAAAATCTTCATTTCAGTCATGATTTTATATGATGTTTCATACCTCAAGATAGGAAAGTGTTTCTTCAAAATACCAAATGTATATTCTATTGCATTCTTCAGTGAGGAGTGGTAGTGGTTAAACAAATCTTTAGGAGTTTTTATGGGGTTTACTCTTGAGAACTATTTTAGGTGGTAGAGGGTGAAGCAATAAGGCGCAAGAAATCTAAGTACAAAAGGATATCTAGCATTGACCAAATAATATTTACATACATTAAATAAGAGTATATTAATATAGCTTTGTACAAATTGTCACATGCATCACTATATAAACATATTTGACATACTTGGGGAAACCACCTAGGAACCCAACAACCCAAATATTTTTCACTCTCCTAAAGTGATCGATGTTAAGATCCAACCTTGTTAAAGATTACATACACATTTTTAGTGTTACCTATTAAAAGATTTACATCAAATCTCATCCAGACCTTATCATTCTTTGACATTTCTAAAGGGTGGCCTCATCTAAAGGAATTACAAACATTACTATTAAATGTTACCATATATAATTTCAAGAGGCTATTAGGTCTACTTGGTTAAGATATTTGTTTTCTAAAATGGTAAGGAAACTAATAGTGAAAAGATCCATAAGGTTTAACACTAATTTTCTTGTGGGTAAGTGCAAGAAGTTGGGTCTCACTTTTGGGAAAAAAGTGGAAGTGTTTTTCCTATTTTTGAAATTTCTTGTCAATTGATGTCAAAATTTGAGGCATTTAGATATTGAATATAAAAAAAATTCAAAATTAAAAACTTTAGTGTTTGAAATCTAGTTTTTGAATATGTAATTTATTTGTGTACCCATATGATAGATTTTGTTTTTGGTATTGATCTTTAAAAACCACTTTTTCAAAATGCCTATTTTAGGACCATACCATACTTGTGTATGAACACCATAATTTGACACAAATAAATAAGTTTTCATAAATAATTTTAAAGGGAGTTACCTAATACACGTAAGATTGATGACAATATTTTTTCTTAATATTTTATTGAATAATTTTTTATTAATCATTATTAATTGGCTATAGAGGTTAATTTTAAAACCTCTCGTGTATGAAAACTATAATTTGATCAAAATTTCACATTTTTCAAAAATTCCTTTTTCAACCTTAAAAGAATTGTATGTAGATCAATGACATAAATTAATTTAAGAAAAATTATAAAATAAAAAACTTATTAATGTTTTAGTGAAATTCACTATTTTACATTTAGGTACCACCTTTCATTAAAAAATAATGCAAAAATAGTAAATAAAATCGTAGCATTATAAAATTTATATTTCTAAAATTAGGATAGTGAGAGCTCTAATGGGTTTTTGTTTCATAAAAAAATTTGATCGTGAAGACCCTCTAAAAATTATGGCAAGGTGTAAAATTGTCAGTTCAATGCCTTAGCCAAATCTTGAGAGGTTAGGGCATAGGCTTCGTCTCACTAAGTCTATCCCAAACCAAAATCTGAGGTAGGAGAAAAAAATTCCACCTAATGTTGTAACAAACAGGCACCAATTATGTAAAATTCAAAAAATGAGAACCTATTTTGAAAAAGTCAAATCAACATATAAAATTCTCACGAAAAAAATAATAATGTAAATTTTTAGAAATAGGTACCCATTTCTAAAAAATACAATTTTTTTATGTTTTCAAAAATGGGTACCCATTTTTTGAAAATAAAAAATGGATATCTGATTTATAAAAAATGTGTGCCCAATTTTTAAATTTTAGATCAAGTGCCCAAGCCTAAAACGGGTACCCATTTCTAAAAGAGCATGATCTCAATCCATAGACTTCCATGGAATTGAGACCTAACTCCTTGCTTCTACCCTTGTTTTAATCTCTACCTTTCTCAATCTCTTTATTTGGATCGCTTTGTGGATGATTCACACACTTGACACTTCAACATAGCACTTACTCTGCTTGACCTTTCCAATACTATTCTTCTTTGTTCACCTTCTACATATGTTCTTCTTGCTTCAACAAGTATTAGCAATCATCTATATTAAAACAAGATAAAATTGTTATAATATAAGAGGAGTAATTGAGAGGGGAGGGGTGAATTAGTTAATACAATAATAAATCTTAGATCCCTTGGATGTTAATACAACATACAAACAAATAATAGAACACTGTTGAAGCTTGATTAACACACAGAATGTTGTAACTCAATAGTAATTAGATTAGCTTGATAAAAGATTAACATATAAACCATTAGATGTATCTATGATTACCATTACTTTAACTTAGTTGCAAACACATAAAAATAGAATGAACACATTTGACACCATAATTTAACATGGAAACCCAATTTGGAAAAAAACACCAATAGCAACTAGTTACTAATTTTCACTCTTCTAAAGTGAGCCCTGTTAGGAGCCAACTTTGTTAAAGGTTACAAAACACACTGTTAGGTTTGACCTTATTTAAAGGATTTAATCACCCTGTTAGGATTGGCCTAGTGAAATGTCCCTTTCTTTGATTTAAATGATATTTCAAGCCTCTAATTAGATCTTTAAAATCAAACAACCAATCTTTCAAAGATCCACCAATTTCTCAATAAACCCCAAATCGGGTATGCCGAAAATAGTGCCAAAAACTTCACAGCTTCACATATTATTAGTAAATCTGAAAGTGGAAATTTTTATAGAAATTTCAGCAGAATAACAGCCTACAAAATGCTATTTTTATATCTATATAACATTTACACAACAGCTCCCAAACGAAGGATAAAAACAATGCTCATCGAGCTCCCGAGAACAACATAGAATAGCCCGAAAACACCACAAAAACACTAATAATCTATCACAGAAGTATAATCATGACTAAATACATATATTTATCTCTATTTTAACATCTAAAAGTCTAAAATACAGTAGCAACCCAAACTGATATGAAATACTCAACTGGAAACACTAAACTCTTACAAAAAACACACCCGAAAAACCACAAATCTGCACTGTTCAGCACAAAGGAAAACTTTGCATGAGCATGCACATGGAATAGCTTCAAACTCCCATCCTTAGCCTTTTTAGAAACCTAAAAAATTCTGTTCTTGGGTCTCCTTCTCCACAGGTTTGGTAGCCTCTGAAGAATAACAAAGAAATGAGCAAAAATCAAGTTCTGGAATCAGCCCAAAATGCCTCCAAACTCCTTAAAAGAGGGCATAACCCTAAATCACATCCAAGAGGGGTTAATAAAACATATTTTAATAATAATTTTCATTTATTAGTCCATTACCTTCCAAAGATTATCCCCTTTTTTTGAAACTTCACCTTTTTGGGCCTGCCTTCCTTAGAAAAGATTATTATTTTTAATTATTTGAAAAGGGGACATGACAAGTCCTCCCCTTCCAAATATTGCTTGTCCTAAAGCAATGGCTGAAAAATAAACCAATTAATCCACCTAGATCCCAAATGTAGTCATGAACTATACTATTGTCAATTAACACAGGCTCCTGCAATATCCTCTGCAATATAACCAAGAGGAATACATAATCAAATTGACAATTAATACTCAACCAAACTCCAAAGTCACAACTTCCACAGTCAGAAACCCATGAGACACAAACTCTTAGAACATCAAAACCCAAGTAAAGTGGACAAATCAAACTACCAACATAGTAAATACCATCAACGCATTCCACTGGCCTATATGAAATGTACAATCCAACTCTACAACAATGGTGAATGCTCTCGAATGAAACTGTACCAAGTATGGAGAATCCACACACTATACAACTCCTGCAGTCAATAGAACTCTGTAGATCACCGACCACTGTCTCATAACCATAACTCCCATGCACCCCTGATGGTGAAAAGCCATCACAAGATAAATAGAAAGAATTGGAACCCAAACCAAATTTTCCTGCCATCAACTCCTCAACACAAGGATCAAAAGCTAACTGATGTACATACCTTGCAGTATAATGTTGATAAAAAAACCAACCTTAGTCAACAGATCACCATGAACAAGTGATATAACCCACTGTGACTGATCACCAGCTAAGTTAGGAGATGTCATAGCCAAAGGAGTAGAATCAATAACAACACCCACTGAAACTCCTGCTCTAAGTCACGTATTATCAAGCTGTCAACTGCAGAACCTATCGCCATGTTGTGCCCATCACAACTATCATCCCGAAGCATCAAACTATCCCATAACTAATGATAAGAACTAGGAACCAAAGAATATCTCTATATCATCATCTCATCAACATGGTCATCAAAGGTAAATTGATGAGCATACCTCACAATGTAATGCTGATAGAATGCGCCAATCTTAGTCAGTGGCTCAGACTACAATCCAAATGTAACTAACTGCAATCGATCACTACCCAAGTTGGAACTAACTACTACCTCTAAAGACATCGCCAAGGGAGTAGTATTACTAGTAGGAACCATGCCAACTATTGGCTCACCATCATCACACATGGTCTTTAATACATCTCTAGTCTTCGCGCCATTAGTGCTAGAGGTCACCACCATGTCAGGCATACCACAACAATCTACTGCAGCACCCAACTCAAATGAACTTGACTCTAGTGGGGATGAACCTGATATTCCAATGTTGGTATCAAGGATGGATGCATCCGCATCTCCACTATCTTTGACAATCTCAACCATGGACATCCTTAGATCATCAGACACCACAACTTGTGACTGTAAAGAATCTAGTAAAGACTGTAGTTGCTCTAACTCCATGGTCACCTTAGCCAAATGAAACTATGACTCCTTGAAAGCCAACTATGTACTCTCAAGAATCTCAGAAGTCACCTCAAGCTGCTCAATAAGCTCACTCACCTCATCTTCCTTGGCCAACAATGCATCATATGCTGTACTGCCCCACTCCATAAGATAATCTCTATTGGCTACCAACTGCATATAATCCTATCTTAGAATCTAGATAGCCTCCCATAAAGAGTGGAACTCTATCAAGGAAAGATAACCGCCTCTCTACTCATCACTAGTAGGAGAACCCCATCCATAAACTGCTAACAATTGATGAGCAACATCAAAATGTTGGCAAGCGATAGCAATGTCTCGCTCACTAACTCTCAACTGATTAGACACATGATGGAACTGGCTTTACTATCTCCTACAAACCTCCTCTGATGTACTATCTAAAGGAGTATCCTGAAAGTTACTAGTCTCTAGAGTATTACCATCCATATCTTGTGAATCAACTCTAAAGCTCATATCAACATACAGAGTATCAAAAACTGTAGCATTACTGTCCAACTCCTTTGCACCAAAAGAAACTGCCAAGGAAACTAAGTCTTCAAAAATACCCACTGCATCCTCCTGGATGTCATCAATGCCAATATGATCCTAGGACTCATCTGTACACACTACCAAATATGAAAGATCATCAACACATTCCAGCAAGTATGGTTGACTAGATATATGAACGAAGCCCAACATTGGTGTATAAAAACTAATACCAGTATTAAACAAGCTGCTGGCACAAGAAAAGACAACACCGTGCAATTTTCTAATCAAATCCATGATAGCACCCAAAAAAACACTACTACCAAAAAGTGTTAAAGATCTCCAGTCAACTGAATCCCAAACGCGAATATAACAATCTCGAGTCCATATCTGTAAACTAGAATCAGCTGGTAACTCAAGAAAACTCCTCACCTGAGTAATATGACCAATACCAACTAACTCCACATACCTGTCATGATGAGACAATGAAGTCACAATACTGTCCTTTTTCACTTTCAGCCTGTTGGACAAATCATGTGAAGTACTACCAGCCTCAACCTCATGTGTCAAAGCATCTAACTGTGCTTGGTACTCTTTCTCAGCAAAGTCATGAATGCTCAATGTCTACTCATCTCTACCAGGTATCTCACCATCATGCACAACAACATCCTCATAATCATCATCTGAATCCACTATGTTGTAGTCACTACCTGTTGTAACTATACCATCCTGAATACTTGTGACATTACCCTTTGACGACCTGTATACAATTGTCTCAATTTGAGTATCAAGTTGACCATTACTATCAATCTGCATAATATCCTTTCTCACTACCTCTTGTGGAAGAGTAGAATCTGAGACCTTAGCCTGGCTATAAGCTAGTTTCTCAAACTCCTCATGCAAGTTCTTGGTAATTGTGTCATCTTCCCTGTGAGAAAATCTACAAAATAGAAATCCAGTCAACTTATCCACCTTAGCTAGGTCAGACAACATGTCATTCATTATACGGTGGTGCTCAACCAACTATTCAGACATGTCATGGCTTATTTTCCTAAGTTTATCTCGAATGTGTAAATAACCATCCTTTCTACTGTTCTGATTCTGGATATCAATTGTCCAAGATCGTGTCCTCTGAGACTTTGTACTATACCTATCCATTCTGGATAAAGTAGAGTGTAACCCCAATAGGTTATAACTTCTTCAAACACCAAGAACTAACATGCAAATGATTAGAAGTAGCATGCAACCATAGATTTTGACATGCATCTGATTAGAAGAACCGTGCAACCACCAAATTCACCAAGAACTAACATGCAAATGATTAGAAGTAGCATGCAACCATAGATTTTGACTTGTAACTGATTAGAAGCAACATGCAACCACCAAATTCACCAAGAACTAACATGCAAATGATTAGAAGTAGCATGCAACCATAAATTTTGACATGCAAGATTTGGGTAGTTGTCAAAACTGGCATGCAAACTTCTACAAACCCTTAGGATGGAAAGATCATAGCTCTGATACCACTAAAATTTCTCTTTCTTTGATTTTAAATGATATTTCAAGCCTCTAATCAGATCTTTAAGATCAAACAACCAATCTTTCAAAGATCCACCAATTTCTCAATAAACCCCAAATCGGGTATGCCGGAAATAGTGCCAAAAACTTCACAGCTTCACATATTATTAGTAAATCTGAAAGTGGACATTTTTATAGAAATTTTAGTAGCATAACAGCCTACAAAATGAAATTTTCAGATTTTTATAACATTTACACAACAGCTCCCAAACGGAGGATAAAAATAATGCTCATCGGGCTCCCGAAAATAATATAGAATAGCCCGGAAACACCACAAAAACACTAATAATCTATCACAGAAGTATAATCATGACCAAATAAATATATTCAGCTCTATTTTAACATCTAAAAGTCTGAAATACAGAAGCAACCCAAATTGATATGAAATACTCAACCGGAAACACCAAACTCTTACAAAAAACACACCCAAAAAATCACAAATCTGCACTATTAAGCACAAAGGCAAACTCTGCATGAGCATGCACATGAAATGGCTTCAAACTCCTATCCTTAGCCTTCCTAGAAACCTACAAACTCCTTTTCTTGGGTCTCCTTCTCCACAGGTTTGGCAGCCTGTGAAGAATAACAAAGAAATGAGCAAAAATCAAGCTTTGGAATCAGCCCAAAATGCCTCCAAACTCCTTAAAAGAGGGAATAACCATAAATCACGTCCAAGAGGGGTTAATAAAAAATATTTTAATAATAATTTTCATTTATTAGTCCATTAGCTTCCAAATATTATTCCCTTTTTTTGAAACATCACCTTTTTGGGCCTGCCTGCCTTAGAAAAGATTATTATTTTTAATTATTTGAAAAGGGGACATGACACCTAGCTAGAGGTATTGAGAAGAATTCAATAGAATTTCCACCTTCTTAGAGGATTTAAAAATAGCTATTAATTCAACTCTATTAAGAGATTCAAATCATTGCTAGAATGGTTAGAGAGTAATAATGAAATGACTTGATTTGAATGCAACTAATTTGTTGATTTCAAATCTCTATTCTGGCTTATACTTGAGCCTTCCTAATTGAATATGGCTTTGCTTCACCACAAGGATATTATGTTTATCCTTCAAATTCACTTCCTCTACTCATTAATAGATCTTTAATCACATAACCATGATTCACACATTCTCTTGCACTTACGTTTACTTGCACACATTGAAATCACAACTTGACCTTATACTTATACCTTCAAATTTGTCAAGTCATCTCAAATACAACTTACAATAATTAATTATGATCACCTTAGTTAGTTGGAATCAATAGATAGATCAATTAAACTCAATACACCAAAATAGGAAAATCCTTCGTTAGCTGACCGTACTTAGTAGAAACTAACTCTAAAGTGATTTCCTTCATTAACCAATAGAAGCTTTTTTAACATTGAAAACTTACTAAAATCCTTTGGCATTTGAGTTAGCTTGGTTAACACTAGTTTCATCCAACTTTTCCTTTGATGCCCAAGTGAACTTGGTAGACACTAGCTTCTGAACTAGGCAAACACAAGAATGCTTAGTAGACACTGAGAACTATCTTCATTGCTCAAGTGAGCTCGGCATATATTGACTGATAATGATTATGACATTTTTATAACATCAAAGACAACACACAATTAACCAATTGTATCCAACAATCTCCTTCTTTGGCATTAATGGTAACACAACATGTCATAGCACAATGAAATTTTGGATTTGAAAACTCCCTCTCTTAGTATGAGCTCTTCCTTTCACTTAATTTTATTTTTAATGGCTGATACCAAATTCATTTAGAACATCCTCCCTCTTTCAACATACATCATTTTTAGAAGACTTCTCCCTCTCTAGATTCTAAGTTTATTCTGGTTCCAAAAATTTCTCAAAGATATGACAGTAAACTTCTCCCTCTTTGACAACACATGTCAAAGAAAATAACTCTATAAATTCTAATGTACATTAATTATTGATTCATCTGTAATATGCCCTTGCCAATTCTGCACCAACTGATTGATCTTCAACAGGTTCTAGTTGATGCACTCACCAAACATCATTTTAGTGAATTTCAAATAGGGGAATGACCCCTAGCTTACCTCTTAGTTATAGTAATGACTTGGTGAATATATCTACAATATGTTCCTTTATATTTACATATTCCAATCTTACTTCTTTATCTTGCACCAATTCTCTTAAGAAGTGATATTTTATAGCAATATGCTTTGTTTTGGAATGCATCACTAGATTCTTTGGTATGCTGATTGCACTAGTGTTATCACAATATATGACAACTGGATCTTTTATTTCTACCTTCATTCCTTCCAATAGTTGTTTGAACCAAACAATATTAGAATAATTGATTACAACTACTACATATTTTTCCTCTGCTATGAATTGAGAAGTACATTTTTGCTTCTTGCTTGTCCATGATACTAATCTTTAACCAAGAAATAATTCTACACCACTAGTGCTTTTTCTGCCATCAAGACTTCCTACCCAATCAACACCAATAACTAATTTTAAGTCCAAATTGCCTCCAATTTTGTACCATAAACCATAGTCTTTAGTACCTTTCAGACACCTCATGATTCTCTTGATTGCCATCATGTGATTTTCTTTGGGATTTGCTAAGAATCTCACCACTATTCCAACTACCAAAGCAATATTAGGCCTTGTGTGTACAACATACTACAATTTACCAATCATTGATCTGTAGGTGGTCTTATCTACTTCTTTGGAATCATTATATTTGGAAAGCTTATGTCCAGTAGACATAGGGGTTCTAACTGGTCTTGAGTCTTCCATTCTAAATTTCTTTAGTATCTCCTTGATATACTTAGATTGAGTGATGTAGATACCATTCTTGTTCTATTGTATTTGCAATCCAACAAATAATTTTATTTCACCAAACATGGACATCTCGAATTCTTTACTCATTTCTTCTAAGAATGGATTGCACAAATCATCATTTCATGTAAATAGAGTAACACGAACAAATATTTTAGTTAACACAATCTCCTTCTCTAAATCTTCCTTGATATACAAACTATTGTTATCATTAGTTCTTTGAAAACCAATCTATACCAAGTAATTATGGAGTCTTTTGTACCATGCTCTAGAAGCTTTCTTGAGACCATATAAAGATTTGTGTAGTTTACAAACCATGTCTCCTTTGCTAGGATCTACAAAACCTTCAGGTTGTTCAATGTAAACTTCCTCATCAATAATTTCATTCAAGAATGGAAATTTAACATCCTTTTGATATACTTTAAATACTCTATTTGTTGCATATTCTAGTAAATTTCTAACACCTTCAAGTCTTGCTACAAGAGAAAAAGTCTCACCATAGTCAATACCTTCTTCTTGAGAGTAACCTTTTCATACCAATTGTGTTTTATTTCTTAAAAATTTCTCATCTCCATTCATCTTATTTCTAAATACCCATTTCATACCAATTACATTTTTATCCTTGGGTCTAGGAACAAGAGTCCAAGTTTTGTTCTTTTCTATCTATTCTATCTCTTCATTCATTGCTTCAGTCCAACTTTCACTTTCTAGAGCATCTTTATCACTTCTAAGTTCAAATTCAACAAGTAAATATGTACCTTTTAATTTTCTTCTTGTCATTGTTCCATCTAATTTGTCTCCAATAATCTAATCAAGTGCATGATGTCTTCTAACATATCTTGCTAATACAGGCTCCTTTGTCTTTCAATGAGTTCCACCATCTTCTTCTTGAATTTCAATTTCAAGCTCGATTCCTTCTATCTGTGACTTAGGTCCATCAAGCTCAGTTCGAACTATTTGTAACTCAGTAGCTATTGGAGTTGTTGAGGTCTTGGGAGTCGAAGCATCTTTTCTTTTGGATAGATTAGGAATGGTATCAGGTTCATAGTAAATGAATCTTCTATAGTCTTCAAGTTCCTTGTTGCTTTCTTCTTCACTCCTTTCTACATATTCATCAATTCTAACATGTGCACTTTCTATGATTTTGTAAGTGGATAAATTCAAACATCTATATGCTTTACTTCTATAGGAGTATCCTAGAAATATGCCTTCATCACCTTTTACATCAAGTTTTCCTTTTGTAGATTCTTTCAACATGTAACATTTGCTACCAAATACCTATAAGTAACTTACATTAGGTTTTTATCCATACCATAGTTGACAAGGTGTCTTGTTTGAATCTTTTTTCAACTAAACTCTATTCAAGGTATGAACTATAGTGTTGATAGCCTCCTTCCAATATTTGAGAGCAACATTCTTTTCAATCATTAGGGTTCTTACATAATTCATGATAGATCTATTTCTTCTTTCTGCTATACCATTCTGTTGTGGTGTACCAAGGGTAGATACTTGTCTTTTGATTCCTCTTTCAATGAAAAAATTGTTGAATTTATGGGAGATGAATTCACTAATTTTGTCTAATCTTAGGAATTTCAGCTTCTTTCTAGTTTCTTTTTCTACTCTTGTTAGATACCACTTGAATTTTTGAAAGGCTTCTGATTTTTCTTTTAGGTACATTACTGTCATCATTCTAGAGTAGTCATCAAAAAACAGAATGAAAAGCTTTTCTCCGCTATAACTCTCTATTCCAATGGGTCCACATAAGTCTGTACGAATAATTTCCAAGACTTCTTTTGACTGATAGTCTTTGCTTATGAAGCTTGTTTTTCCCATCTTACCAATTTGACAATTCTTGCATAGGCCCATGTCAGGCTTGTTCAAACTAGGAATACCTCTTACTCATTTATGTTTGCTTATCTTAATTAGGTTATCAAAGATCACATGACATAGTCTTTTGTGACATAACTAACTTTATTCTACTTGAGCAATAAAACATAAACAATCAATGAGATCAAAATAGAATAGATTACCTTGTGTTTACTTGTAAGAACCAACCAAATTTCCTTTCCCATCCAACAATTTGGTCTATCCATTCATGAATTCTACCTTGAATCCAATGTTATTCAACCATGCCACACTCAGTAGATTATGCATTAGTCCTTTAACCCAATAAGCATTGCCACATACAAGGTCTTTAGTCAACAAGATACATCCTTTTCCTTTTATGTTACAAGGTTCATTGTTTCCAAATCTTACACAACCTCCATCATAATATTCTATATGCTCAAATTTTGTTTTGTCACCAGTCATATGATGTGAGCAGCCACTATCAATAATCCATATATCATTTTTTCTAACATGAGAGATAAGTGCCATCTTATCTCCTTCATCATTAGATTCATCTTTCATAGCAATATATACCATTTCATCTTCACTATTATCATAATATTTTTCTATAAAACATGATTTATTACCTTTTTCCTTGAAGCCCTTGTAGTTCTTTGAGTCCTTGCCTTTATGCTTGTTACTTTTCTTCTCATCCTTTACTTCCTTGTTTGGACACCTAGCAACAATGTGACCAATTTCTTCACAAGAAAAGAAGATCAAAGGAAGTTTACCTTTGTACTTTCCTCTTCCTTTGAAATACTTTCTTGCAAGCAACGCTTCAACAACTTCGAGATCACTATTTGAACTTTCTTCTGATGATCCATCTTCTTCACTTCTTGATTGACTAGGTTTTGACTTTTGACCCTTTTCTTTGAGTGAAAACTTAGCTTTAAATGTAGATTCAATATTCTTTGAAGCAGGAACATAGTTATCATAATTGTCTAACTCAAAAGTTGTTAATCTTCCAACTAGATCATCCAACCCTATCTTATTAGTTAGATCACATCTCATTTCTTGAATAGCAGATACTCTAATTGCATAAATGAGAAGAAGAGTTCTAAGAACTTTACTAATAATAGTTTCCTCCTTGATGTCTCTTCTAGATGCTTTGATTGTATTGACACTGGCCTTGATCCTTTCCACATATTTTTCAATGTTTTCATCTTCTCTCATTCTCATTTGGTCAAGATGTCATCTAAGGCTTTCTTCTTTGGCTCTTCTTACATTGTCATCTCCTCCATAGATATCTTTCAGTTTGTTCCACATTTCAAAAGAAATTTTGCAATCTTTTACCTCATCAAATTTAGCATAATTGAGAGTAGATGCAATATCAATCATCATGATATTATGATTCTTCTTTTCAACATTATCTTCAAATGATAATGTTCCAATGGGAGTCTTATATTTAGAATCAAGATACTTGCAACCTAAATCACTAATGGTAGCTAGATGTAATCTCATAAGTCCTTTCCATGTTGCAAAATTATCTCTATTTATCTTGAGAATCTCTATTTTGTAAGACATCTTGATCTTTAGCTTAGGTCCTTGAAACCTTCTCTGCAAGCACCAAAATCTCTAATACCAATGATTGAAAATATAAGAGAAGTAACTAAGAGGGAAGGGGTGAATCAATCACTACAAAAATAAATCCTAGATCCATTAGATGTCAGTACAAAATACAAATAGATAACAGAATACTGTTGAAGCTCAGTTAACACACAGAATGTTCTAACTTGGTAGTAACTAGATTAGCTTGGTAAAAGATTAATATATAAACCATTAGATGTTATCTATGATTACTATTACTTTAACTTAGTTGCAAACACATAAAAATAGCATGAACACATTTGACACTAGGATTTAATGTGGAAACCTAATTTAGGAAAAAACACCAATAGCAACTAGTTACTAATTTTTACTCTTCTAAAGTTAGCCCTATTAGGAGCCAACTCTGTTAAAGGTTACAAAACACACTATTAGGTGTGATCCTATTAAAGGATTTAATCACCCTATTAGGAGTGGCCTAGTTAGAGGTCTTGAGAATAATTCAATGGAATTGGCACCTTATTAAAGGATTTACAAATAGTTGTTAAGCCAACTCTGTTAAGAGATTTAGATTACTGCTACAATGGTTAGAGAGAAATAATGAAATGACCTAATTTGAATGCAACTAATTTTCTAATTTTAGATCTCTATTCTAGCTTCTACTAAAGGCTTCCTAATCTAATATGGCTTTGTTGTGCCACAAGGATATTCTTCTTATCCTTCAAATTCGCTTCCTTTTCTCATTAATAGATCTTCAATCACAACACCATAATTCAAACATTCTCTTGCAATTACTTTTACTTGCACACTTTGAAATCACAACTTGACCTTATACTTATACCTTCCACTTTATCAAGTCAGCTCAAGTACAATATACAATAATTAATGATTATCAGCTTAATTGACTAGAATTAATAGATAGATTAATTAACCTCAATACAACAAAATAGGAAAACCTTCATTAGCTGACCCTACTCGGTGGAAACTAACTTTTAAATGATTTCCTTCATTAACCAATAGAAGCTTGGTTAACATTGCAAACTTATGAAAATCCTTTGGCAACTGAGTGAGCTCAGTTAACATTAGTTCCATCCAAATTTTCCTTTGTTACCTGAGTGAGCTCAGTTAACACTTTCTTTTTACAACTTTTCCTTCGACGTCTGAGTGAACTTGGTAGACACTACCTTCTAAACTAGGTAAACACATGAACACTCGATACACACTTAGAACTATCTTCACTACTTGAGTGAGCTCAGCATATATTGACTGATAATGATTATGACATTTGTGTAACATCAAAGAAAACATACAATTAACTAATTGTATCCAAAAAAAACATTTTGTTCATCCTTTAAATAAAATTTTTTTTCCATTCTAGAATCTTGTACATTATGGGCTTAATCTCAATTGTAGATCTACTTCAAGTTTAGATTCATTGAATCTAGACTCTTAGGAAATAGACTTCCACCTTGAAATTTGTGATCCATTTCAAATTGATTAATCTTCTCCAGTAGACCTGCATTGAATACCTCTACTCATTTATCTCATAACTAACTTCATCTTTATCATTGAAACTTCTCAATCATTCTTAATATTTATCAAAATTTGGCCTAAAAAATTATCTTTTCTAAACTTGTTCTACTTATTCATATTTGGTTAACATTAAATCATTCTCACTCAATAATAGACTTGATTAATAGTGATATTATTTGGTTAACACTATGTTCCTTCATATCTTTATCAAGTTCTTGATTAAAATTGTATTTTCTTTGTTAATATTGTACTCTTTCATTCATTGACCAAACAATCTTACACATATCTCTTCCTCGAGATCATGTAAAGGAATCAAACTAGAATTATATCGTTAGAGTCTAACTTATTGAATTTCCAATTGAATACAATACCCTTATCAACACTTATGTTAGATCATACTTTCTTCAAATCCTCTTCATCAATCAAATGAAATGGCACTCTGCTAAGTTAGCATAATATCTAGCCAATTAAGGCTTGATATCAATCCAAAATTAAATAACGATATGGCTCTTACACATTAATTAAAAACATTATTAGTTGGGCATAATGGTTAGATTCCTAATTAGTGATCTAGATCCTTCATTTGAATAAAAGTATTATCTACATCTTTATCCATAGGGACTCCTTCCTTAAGAACCTTACATTCCTAGCAAAGAAGGTTTTCCACTTCTCCTTAGGGATTGACAAGTCATCTTTAGGTAGAGAGAGGACTAAAATAGAGGGAACAAGAGGACCCAAGAAATTCTCCAACTCAATAATTTCTAGGAATAGAAGAGCAAAGAAAGAAACAGCTAACAAAAGACGACATTGATGCAGTAGGCCAATACTCATAGAAAATTTAATAATTCCATAACATAATACAAAATCCAAAACCTTTCAATTCTTCATTCCTTCCCCAAAACTCCTTCTACATGGTTCTCAAACTCTATTAAATAATACTACCACAAAAAATGGGAAATTTCCAAATTTGGCAAATTTCGGCAATAGGAGAAATATGCCATTTTTGGTAACTTCTAAAAAACCCCTGAAAGAAAATTCAAAGTTTCCTAAATCTACCCTTTAATCTAAAAAGGAAAATTTTCAACTAATCTCCGAAATTTAGAAAGAAATTTTGAACTTATTACAAAGTAGAAAAATCATAAAAACACCTAAGCTATTTTAAAAGTGAAATTCAGAGGTCAAAATGGAATTTCTGGCTCTCAAAAAATAGTCAAAATGGCCCCGCTAGAGCTGGCTTAATTGGAATCCACCTCAATAATAGATTTTAGAAAAAAAACCCAAAAAAATCTAGGAAAACCTAGATTCGAGTCAAAAGTTATGACTCTCTGAATTCCCTCCATCATTCTCCCCTGCTTGAAAAGAATGAAGCTCCTATGAGTTCTAGCCCTTAAATTACTTCCATTTAGGCTCATCTATCTGCTACAACTCCCATTCTATAGTCCAAGTGTTATCTATTGGTGCCAACCCTTCCCACTACATGAGATATCTGTTGTAGCCACCCTAGCGAGTCTGACTAGTCTTGTTGTCAAGAATCTGTGCAACCTTTTCTCTCTTTTTGATGGGTATGGTGTGTGTCCAATCTACCTCATCCTCTATTTCAACAGAGGTATCATCACCATGGAAAGTGTACAAATTAGAAATATTAAACACAAGAGAGATATTAAGACCACTTGGGAGCTCTACCTCATATGCATTATCATTAATCTTTTTCAAAATCTTGCAGGGCCCAATCTTCTTATATTTTAATTTATGATAAGCCCCAATAGGAAACCTTTTCTTTCTAAGATAAACCATCACTAGATCCCTTGCATTAAAAACTTGACACCTTTGAGTAGCATCTATAGAAGCTTTGTACCACTCATTGCTGTCCTACAACTTTTGTCTTACATTTTCCTGCAACTAGTGGAGCTTCTCTGCAAAGGCTTCTCCATCATCACTAACTCTATCACCCAAAGGGAGTTGCACCAAATCAAGAACACCTTGAGGGTTACGTCCATAAACAACTTGAAATGGTGACTTGCTAGTTGACCTATTCACTGAGCTGTTATAAGAAAATTCTTCTTGGGGCAGTGCTAAATCCTGTTGTTTGGGCTTCTCTCCAACAATACATTGCAACAGATTACCCAAACTACAATTGAAAACTTCCATTTGTCCATCTATTTGTGGATGGTAAGCACTACTGAACTATAATTTTGTTTCCATTTTCTTCCACAATGTCCACCAGAAATGACTCAAGAACTTGGTATCTTGATCAGAGGTGATTGTTTTTGGAACCCCATGCAGTCTGACTATCTTAGAAAAGAAAAACTTAGCCACCCTAGTAGCATCACTAGTTTTCTTATAGGCAATGAAATGAACCAATTTTGAGAATCTGTCCACAACTACAAAAATAGAGTCATTACCTCACTGTGTATGTGGAAATCCCAATACAAAATCCATACTCAAGTCTGTCCATGGTCTAACTGGTACTGGTAATGGCATGTATAATCGAATGTTCTAGGAATGCCCTTTGGCTACTTGATAAACTCGACATCGCTCCACAAACCTAGTGATATCTCACTTCATCTTGGGCCAATAGTACTTATCTGCCACTAAAGCTATTATTTTATCCTTCTAAAAATGCCCAGCCATACCGCTAATATGAAATTTATGAATAATATTTTCTCGCATTGAACCTATAGGAACACATAGCTACTTTCCCTTGAATAAGTAAACATCTTGCATTAGATAATCACCTTGAATAGTTTTTGCATGTCTAGGTATTGGATTCTTTAATGGATCAACAACATCCCAAAAGTCACTATCAGACTCATACAATTCTTTGATTGCATCAAAGCCAACCACTTCTATTTCCATGATATTCAGAAGAACAACTCATCTACTCAAGGCATCTACAACTTGATTCTGTTTCCCTAATTTATGCTTTAGAACAAAGGTATACCCTTGTAGGAAAGAGACCCACTTTGCATGTCTAGTGTTCAATTTCTTTTGTGTGTTCAAGTATTTTAGAGCAATATGGTCTGTGAACAACACAAATTCTTTGGGTACTAGGTAATGCTTCTAGTGCCTCAAAGCTTGCACAATTGCATAGAATTTTATATCATATGTAGAATATTTCTTCCATACATCATTCAATTTTTCACTAAAAAAGGAAATGGGTTTACCTTCTTGGCTAAGTAAAACACTAATGCCCACATGTGAGGCATCACAGACCACTTCAAACACTTTGTCAAAATCTGGTAGTGCTAGTACTGGAGCTTCAGTAACCTTCTTCTTTAAGTATTGGAAACTCTCTTCAGCCTCTTTGGCCCATGAGAACTCTCGACCCTTAGTGCAATCTATCACAGGTGCTACAATGTTGCTGAAATTATGAATGAACTTTCTATAGAAAGTAGCCAAGCCATGGAAAATTCTCACCTTGGTGATATTATGTGGACTAGGCCATTCAAGAATGGCTCAAACTTTCTCTGGATCCATTTTGACACTATCTGTAGAAATGAAAAATCCTAGAAAAACCAAGCTTTCTTTCATGAACCTACACTTCTTTAAATTAGCATAGAGCTTTTCTCTCCTCAATACCCCCAATATTATCCTCAAGTGTTATAGATGTTCTTCCCTTCCCTTACTAAAAATCAGTATATCATCAAAAGAAACTACTACAAACTTACCAATGTAGGGATGCAACACAGTGTTTATGAGTCTCATAAAAGTACTAGGTGCGTTGGATAAACCAAAAGGTATAACCTTCCATTCATACAAACCATCTCAGATGTGGATCTGATGGTACCCACTTCGTAGATCAATCTTAGAGAACTACTTCGCTCCAGCAAGAACATCCAGCATACCATCCAAACATGGGATAGGAAAATGATACCTAATGGTTATTCTATTGATGGCTCGACTGTATGTGCACATCCTCCATGTCCCATATTTCTTTGGAGTCAATAATGTTGGGATAGCATAAGGGCTCATGCTTTCTTGTACTAAACCCTTTTGTATAGCTTGGTCACTTGTTTGTCCAATTCTGCATGCTAGGTGGGACTCATTCTATATGTCACTTGATTGGGGAGACTTGCTCTTGGAATAAGATCAATATGATGTTGGATATCTCATTTTGGGGGAAGTCCATCAGGTAACTCCTCTAGAATGACATCTGAATACTCTTCCAACATTGTAGCTACTTTTGGTGGTATAGTCAAGTCCTCCTCTTTCCCCTTTTGTACTACCAATGCATAACAACACCCTGTCACTTTCATCTCCTTGACAAGTTCCTTTTTAGACAGCATACTTTCAATTTTTCCATCACCTTTTTGAGGTAATAATACTACCTTAGATCCATCCTTCTAGAAGGTGTAAGTATTCTTTTCCCCATTATGAACAACCTTTTAGTCATACTGCCAAGGATGACCCAAGAGGACATGGCATGCATCCATTGGAATCACATCACACCATAGCTCATCCTTGTAGACCTTTCCTATTGAAAATTTAACAAGACATCTCTTATCTATTGTGACTTCACTTTTCTTTTTAAACCATGCAATCCAATAAGGACAAAGGTGTTTTTCACATTGAAGATTTAGTTTATCTACTATTTCTTTAGAAACCATATTCTCACAACTGCCTCCATCTACAATCACTTGACATACCTTTCCCTTGAGGTACGCCTTGTCTAAAATATGTTGGTCCTGAGCCATGAATCATCAATGCTCTTCTCCTCTATATCCTCCTTGTCTAGAATAATCATTGTCCTTCTCATCATGAGACTTTCTCCCATATCTGGAGGTACTTCTTGTTTAGATTCATTGTCAACCTAGGCTAGATTCACTCTGGATGGCCCTCCTTGATTTCTATCTTGCATGTTGGAATTGGAACACTCAAAAGCCTGATGGCTTTCTTCTCTACACCTAAAACAAGTAAAAGGCCTTCTTTGGTTTTCCTAGCCTCTTCCACTTCCATAGCCTTGACCTTGCTAAAACCCCCTTCCTCTTTCTTGATTTGGAGGATTTGGCCTAACATCTATAATTTTTTTCAGAGCCTTGAAAACTCTCTCCTTGGCCACTATTAAAACCTCCCCAAAATGGAGTTGATGTACCCCTTCGACCACCTCTATTCCTCTGGTTATATTGCCTATTCTACTTTTCCTCAGCCTTCAAAACTAGTTGGTAGGCTTCCTCCATACTATTAACATGATACATGCTCAGTTCATCTTGAATAGATAATTTCAATCCATTAACATATCTAGCAACCATTTTCTCATTGTTTTCTTGATCCTCTATGCACATGTATAGCTTGTAGAACTCATTTGTATAGTCTTGCACTGAAGACAAGTTTTGCTTCAAATTCTAAAATCTACGAAAGAGGGTTTGAGAATAATCCATGGGTAGGAATTTTTCTCTCAGCTTTTTCTCCATCTTGGTCCATGACTTAATCTTCTCCTTGGCATTCCTAACTCACTCCTTTTGAAGGTGATCCCACCATATCATTGCATGTCCTTTTGGCTTTTTGCACTCAAACTTCATCTTCTTTTCTTCTGTCATGGGCTTCCATTCAAAAAAATTTCCCATCTCATTTAGCCAGTCTATTAGTTCTTTTGGCTTAAGACTACCAGCATAGTGTGAAACATCAATTTTTATTGCTTCACTCTTTCCTTCTAAAGCCTTGAGAACTCTATCTTCATAGCTCATTTCTCCCAGTCTCTTGTCTTCATTTTCTCCCTCTTCATCATTATCATTTCCTCTTTGTATTTCTTGATTATCTAGCCGCTCATTGAGTTGGTCAATCTCCCTCTGCATATCTAGTACCAATCTTTGCATTGGTGTGATGCCTCCTCTTTCTCTTCCTCTTCCTCTCCCAACCATCTTACCGCTCTGATACCAAATAATACAGTAGGCCAATACTCATAGAAAATTTAATAATTCCATAACATAATACAAAATCCAAAACCTTTCAATTCTTCATTCCTTCCCAAAACTCCTTCTACATGGTTCTCAAACTCTATTAAATAATACTACCACAAAAAATAGGAAATTTCCAAATTTGGCAGATTTTGACAATAGGAGAAATATGCCATTTTTGGTAATTTCTAAAAACCCCTTGAAAAAAAATTTGAAGTTTCCTAAATCTACCCTTTAATCTAAAACGAAAAATTGCCAACTAATCTCCAAAATTTAGAAAGAAATTTCAAACTTATTACAAAGTAGAAAAATTAGAAAAAGACTTAAGCTATTTTAAAAGTGAAATTCAGAGGTCAAAATGGAATTTTTGGCTCTCGAAAAAATAGTCAAAATGGCCCCAATAGAGTTGTCTTATTTGGAATCCACCTCAACAATAGATTTTAGAAAAAACCCAAAAAAATCCAAGAAAACCCAGATTCGAGTCAAAAGTTATGACTTGTCAAACTCCCTACATCAAACACTCACCATAGAGGTATCTTATACAAATCTATCACTGCAAAACCTAAAATTTCCTCTTTTTCTCCTTATTTCATAGCTTCCAATATTTATATTCTTTTTTCTCTTTTCTCTAATTCTATTTTAAGGAGATTAGGTTTATCTAATCCTTTTTAATCATATCCATGTTAATCATATCTACAATACTATTATTAACATTTTCATTAAGAACATCCTTAATATTAGCTTTTTTCTATATTAAGGATGATATATTTTATTTCTAATTGACCCTTCATTTCATCCATCAATTGGTCCTCTACTTAAGTGAATCCACTAAAGATTGTTGGGATGCCAATATGTTCATGTTTTTCTATTAATTCCCCTTCTTCTATCTCCTAGGGGTTGATTTCTATGCTTACCATAATTGCAAACTTAGAGCATGCCCTTTGGTTAATCTGACCAAACCTATTTATAATTATTATCCATTTACAAAAAGTGCCATTTTTTTCCTTAATTGCTTTATTTTTTCAATATTTGGAGTGAGTTAATTTAGACTTTTACAATATAATGATATAGATTATTCCATATTGCATGTTTGATTCTTAGTATTTTCATCATTAATTTTCCTATCCACTTTCAATCCTTGTTATGAATCAATAGACCTAATTAATGTTGATGGGAAGGTGGTTTGGGACTCACTCTTTATCCTTTGCATTATACTTCCAAACTTAGGATTATAAAAAATGATAAGTTTTATAGAGTAAACATATCTTTGATCTTTAGATTAGTGGACATAAATTACTTAATTTTAATTATCCATTTGACTGAAATTTTAACATCTTAATTTATCTAAGAAAATTATCTTCAACCTTAAAAAATTTATTGATACTATTTTAAATATATTTTAGGATTACACTATAAATAAATTCCACATCCTAATTAGAAAGCGTAACCCTTTTAATATTTGCTAAATTACTTACCATTGTGAGATCAACATTAGGATATCATTCTATGAGTAAGAAACTATAATTTTTAAAATTAGGAGAAACACCCTAAGAAAAATTGTTTTTTCATGGTGTCATTAAAATCCAAAAAATCAAAATTATTGATAAGGATGGTGGTACCTACATTGTAATATAATTTGTCGTGGAGCCATTCTCTGACTTCATCATTAGTGGTTTCAAATATGAACCATCAAACAAAAAGATCATGTTACATGTAATAGTATGTCATGACCCCATATGAATATATGGTGAATATAAAAATATAAAAATGAATGTATAAATATGAGCATATATTTCAAATATAAGAATAAATAAAATAATATAGTAGCTATAATAAATAACTAATCAAAATTATAATTGTTGTTAGAAGTAACAACAATTGATGAATAAATAAGTAAATAAGAAAGTACTTATAAATGAATAAATAATTTATTAACAAGTACCATGAAATGGACATGTTCACACATTAATAATTAACTAAATAATTAATAGAATTAATAAGAGCTTCGTGCAGTTGTAGTCCCTGCCTAATAGGGAAAATGGATGACACTATTAAGTGATTAGTATAAGTTGTTTCTAAGCCACCTATGGAATGAACCAGATTCTCTCTCAATTTGAATATGGTTCCCTACATTTCCTCTTCCATTGTTAGATTTGGATATGGGAAAAAAAATTACTATAGAGCCTAATATTGGCACGAAATGGCTATGTAGCCGACAAAGGCTAAATATATTAATTCTTTGAAATTTAGGAAATAGTCAATTTATAATTTTAATTTAATATTAAATAGTAAATTAATACCCAATATGTCACCTGGGTAGAAGGTGCCATGTTGGCATGCCTCCAGTGTCTGTTGGTAACTCACTCGTGAAGAATTGTATTTGGTTTCTTTTTGTGAAGGTGTAGAAGTTAGGGCTTTTAAAAAAATGATATTCATAATGTAACTAGCGGTTCAGAGTTTGACGTTAAATTTTGATCAATAAAATATAAGTTTTAATATTTATGTAAATACTTGCAATAGCCAAAGCCTAGCTTTGAAGCCATTCAATATATTTTGTTGGATCAATATTGGCACAATACCAGCCAACCCATGACATTAGAAATGCCATTAGCTTCTTCATATAGTTTACACTGGCTACTTCTTCCTTCAGAAAATTGCTCATACATTACCCACAAAGTCTCCAAAAGTTGGACAACCACTATGACTTCGTTCATAGTGCTGATCACAATCATGAAGATCTTAACTCATTTGGAGAAACTTAATCAATTTAAAACAAATTATGAAATATCATTCACATGTGATCATATAAACAATAAAACTCTACCATTTCAAACTCTTCCTTTTCTAAGTAAAATAACATAGTTTCAAGATGTATGACAAACAAGAAACTATTTTTCTATATTGATTTGTATGGAACCTTGGATCTTAAAATCAGGACTATCTATCAATAATTAAACTGAAGTAAAACTGGTAGAATAAAATCCAGCCTCATACTAATTTGAAATGTCAAATGACAGTCAGAGTAATGGTCAAAATAAAGACCTAGCCCATACTATAATGATGATTGTAGTCTTCTTAGAGCACTCATGACAAGATTAATCCTATTAAACTAAGATTAATCATATATCAAACTATGATAAATAATGATAAAAGGCCCAACATGATAACTTTGAGAATACATAACACATTAGGAATGACAAAATTCAAAGCATGTACATACTATTCTTTTTGTGGTAATTATAAAGTTAGTCCCTTGACAACTAAATGGTGAACTAGATGTAATCAGAACATCTTCGCATTAACAATGCTTATGATGCTCAACACCCATCACAACCCATTTATGCATAATACTAGAAATATGAACTAATTGTTTCAACAAATGAATGAGGGAAATCGATATTTATCCATTTAATAAAGGATAATGTCTCCTACATATCCAATCTTTGATTCATTTTCTTAGAAACTCATGGCACTTACGTGATGATTAAAATAGTCGCAAGGGTTGGTATATATCTCATCAAGTAATGGATTATAATCACATTGACCATTGATATTTATGTGTTGATATCTCAATCCACTTCAGACATTCCATGTTCATATTTTTTCTCATACAAACTTCCCTGTACATAAGTTTTATCTTCTACATAACATAAATATGTGTACATAACATGTACAATTGTACAAGTTGCTTTACAATTCATTTTATTTTTGCTGAAATTTGTAAATGCACATGTAGGAGTTTCATTAGTTTATACATCTTATTGATACCAAGGATAATATTAACTATTAGTGCTTGTTGAATCAAGGTCTGCCAAATTCACAATCATTATTACAAAGAAGTTGAAATCATTATAAAACACCCCTCAAAAACATAAAAATAAACAAGTCCCCTATTGTCTAATTAGAATATAACATGTATAGAACTGGAAATCTTGATATATTACATCTTTGTGAAGACACAACATCCCATAAATAAGGACAATGTCATAACTAATTCTGGACTAGATTCATTATATTAAAAAAATAACATCCATCCTTGCCCTTTTTTTAATGGTTTCAAACAAAACATTGAAGGCTTATTAGATTGTAAAATGCTGCTAAAATGTCCAAAAAAAAAAAAAAAAACTCTTGAATGACATGCTAAAACTAATATCCATCTGGTATAACAATATAATATTGTTGTAAATCTCATCCTATACTCTTACAAGTAAGGTTTTGAAGGAAGATAAAAATATATACTTTACACTATCACATACTATCTGTTAAACTTACAATATCTAACTAATTCAATATTGAGGTTACATGGTTATTGTTCCATTTCCATCTATTATCAATAGATAGAAAAAAGATTGGTTTAAGATTTTTCTAAAATAAAATGTATAATATAATAATTGATATAAAAAAGGAATATTAAAAAAAAAAATTGAGAATAGATAATTATCATACTCAATATGATATTTAGTCTTAGAGATGAAGATAGGTCTTTAAATATTCTAAGTACATTCATAACAAAAGAAACAAACCAATAAAAGTGCACTCTAGTAAAAATCTATAATAAACAAAATTATAAATAAAATAAAAAATCTCTCTATAATAAAAAAAAAAAAAAAAAAAAAAAAAAACCTCTACCAATTTCTAACTCACTAATTGAGGCTTTTCTACAAGTATATCATCGACAAACAACAAGGTTTGTCAGATTTAAAAACAAAGTTGACATCTAAACTTGAAAAGGCAATAAGAATGTACTTGTAGAGTTAGTTGTGTAAAGCATCTAACTATAGAAAGACAAAATTTCAATAATAAATCAAATATTAAAATAATCAAATCATGGAGAAGATTACCAATATGATCTTAAAATAGCTAAGTTCAAAATGCATAAGCACATTGAAGATTTTATTTGGTTAACAGAATCATTGTTTCCAATTGGGTTTGGTAGGATTTTATCATACTAACTAGAGGTCCAATCTAATTATATTTTTATTTAACCAAAAATTAAATATGAATAAAACTCTACTCCTCAAGAGCATGTTTCAAGAAATTTCACTTTTGGAGAGACATCCACAAAAAAAAAGAGGGAAAGATCTGAAAAAATTAATCATTTATCATGCATTAAGTTTTTATTTTTCCTACATTCTTGCAATGGAAAAAACATAATTGATATTGTTGCCATCAATTTGGAAGTTAATTAATATTTAAATGTTTTTTTAAGTATGAGAACTTTTTTATATTGGGGATTGATGGATAGAAAAATAGTTGAAATTTGGGATGTTATACTATCAACATGTGTATGGCAAGGCATGGTAGAGCACAACATTTGTTTGTTGACATTCTCTAGACAAGGTCAATTTTTGTAGGGCTTTTTCTTTTTTTGACTGCTCTTCTCAGTTGCTATTCTTGAAACTAATACATTTGAAAAGTAGTGACTTTTATTTTGATCAAAAGGGTTTACAAAATTCAAATTTGATCAGTTGTGTCAATCAGGGGAATTTGAAGAGCCCTTGGAGGGAACCCAATTGAGATCACTATTTTCAAAGCATCATTTTTCTTGGAAAACCCTTTTTTGATAAAGGGTGCTAGAAACAAGACATTATTTTTTTCATAGTTTTGGTCAGTGGAGGGTATTCGAGGTTTTCTTTTGGCACTAAATTTGAAAGGAGAGAAGGGTATTTTAGGTTTTATTTTGGCACTTAATTTGAAAGGAGGGATGGATTGTATCACTGCATGATATTAATGACTAAAGTTACATATATGTCTTACAAGTTAATATCCTAAGTCATTTCAATTTAATTTCTATAGGTTGTTCATGAAATATTCTCATTTGTTTTTTTAAAAACAAATTGGGTAAGTAATTGTGATTTATCTATGCATTTTACTGACCATTAAGGGTCATGTTCATACAGTTCACAAGTTAAAGTTTCACATCATTACAATCGATTGGCCACTTTCTTTCTAGTAGTTCAGTAATCAAATTTCTATTGTGTTTGTTTATCTAGAGTACTTCATTTTTTCAATGCTAGCCTCTTTGAAGTAAACAGTTGGAAATTTGTCAAAATTCAATGGAAAAATACAATAATCTAAATTGAAAATTTTATTAGACATGTATATATGTAGTTAATAACCCTATTTCTTAGTGACAACTTTGAACCCATTCAGAGTTCCTTCAAACACGCTTCGTATGGTTGAGAAAAAGTGAGAATGAAATCCTTCTTATTGAGGTTCAGTATTTATACAAATCCGTTTACTATCCCTTAGTACTTTTAAATATTAATTATATTTCTATTTCATGAAGAAAGATCCGCAGATTTATTATTTCATGGAGGCAAGTATTTTTCATGCTTAATCTCTTGATTTTTGTTTGAAAAAGTATTTGATTTCTTTCTTGGTATGTTAATTTATGCATTGAAGACTAATAATTAGGGGAGAGATGAGGGTTAACTTCATTAACATGTAGTTACTAGATGGATACCATCAGATCCTTTTTTTTTAAAGAAAATGTAAAATGGACATTGAACTACCTACAACTAAGGTTTAAAGGTGT
Organism: Cupressus sempervirens; assembly: GCA_028749045.1. Lineage (NCBI taxonomy): Eukaryota > Viridiplantae > Streptophyta > Pinopsida > Cupressales > Cupressaceae > Cupressus > Cupressus sempervirens. Next base: position 200,419,371 of record CM053785.1, read on the forward strand.
GATTCATCACACAACTCATTCAAATAGTGCACCTATAGAAATGTTTCCAAAATTAACTTTTTAAACACTCAACCAAAGCTTAATCTAAAAATATCCAATAATTGAATTTGAAATTATGAATTTTTTTTAATAGAATAATGTATACCTATATGAAATGTAACATATCTACAATTTAAATGGACCAAATAGTTACTATTAGTCATAGATATTTGTTATATATAAATTTTATATATAACACAAAAGGACAAATATTTCAACACAAAAAATTATTTCTTACATTATAAAAATAACACATTATTATATTAAAGATAACCTATATCCAACAAAAAGGAACTATTAGTTGAACACTAAAAGTTTTTGACAATCTCATACATTTCATGAGAAAATAAAATCATTTACTAGTATCCACCTTTTATATGTTTGGTGAAACATGTTATTGATATGATTTACTCTATGTATATACATTGCTACCACAACAATTGTACACATAAGAATAATGTGTGTACACTAAGATATTAATGGTTATTTAGGTAAGCATATTATATTTTGGGTGATGCACATATATTAGATAGCTATGATATTTTGTTTAAGACAAAAAGTAATTTATTTCACTCATTAATGAATCCATTTATTTATTTTTTCTATAACATTGATAAGTTTTCATATGTTCAAGTATTGGTATTTTTTTTTATCAATATTTAGATTTTTTATATTTACAAATAGATTAATTAATTACAATATATATTAAAAATATGTTGGAAGATTGGGTAATATATTCATGATAGGGTGATCTACCATTGGACCCACTCAACTATTGGTTCTTCTTTGTTATAGTTTCTTTCCTTTTCCTTTAGAATATTTAGCAAAAAACATGTTTCATGGTTGAAAAAATGTTAGTCTTTTCATTTTTATGTTAAAGTTTTTCAGGCAATAAGTTTTATCCCATTATGTTGGTGTAAATAAGTATTCACTATTTACACTTACTTATGTTTACTTAGGTTAATGCATTATTTTAATATTTATTTATTAGTCACCTAGGAGTATGTGCACTCTTGTGAGTTGTCATGTTAACAACACAGGAGTTCACACCTCTTTTATGCACATGGTGTCTACAACATCTCCACTTGAGATACACCTCATCATTCTTATCCCATCATCTATAATGATGGATAAGATGTGTGCTTAATTGTCATGCTTATCTTATCTCTTGGTTCTTTGTAAAGACATTCTAGGTGCTTCCTCAGAGGCCTTTATATACAAGCACTCCTAGTGTGTACATTCATCACATACAATACAGAGCAATGTATGAGGACATACTCTAATATATTGATCATACTCAATTTTGATCTACAGTAGTGCTTGTGTTCGAGTTCTACAATCTTGGGTGAATTTTTCGCTAAGAAAAATTCTTACATGGTATTAGAGCTCTTTGAGAATCTCTCTTCATATAGCCATTCAAGACCATTTTCTTGCTTCAGTACCTCAGCCTGAAACTAGACTATCACAGTCATTGGGAGCATCTAGAGCCATATCTAACCTTGCCATGCATCTGAATATAAAGTTGCCTACCCTAGGCCAAAGTTGATTGTGAGGCGAAAAATTTTTGCAAACCAGCACCCAAAGGATCGATTTGCAGAATTGGTATGATCATTTTAGATTTGCACATTTAATTTTTAGATCTACATTTTTTTCATCTATATCTCTATAAAAACAAATTGGATCTACATTATTTTCTAGAATTTTTTTTGGCCATTAGGCTAGTAGGAGAGATATTTTTAGGTGAAAATTTCTTACTGGTACAAATCAGATATTTCCATCACATTTAGAAGGTCAAGAAACCCCTAGATCATATTTTGTTTCATCGAAATCAAACATCTAAGGAAAAATCTAGAGCCATTTGATTTTTGGATGCACGACGACAGCAATTCAAGAAAAAAATAGCAACAACAATATCTCCCTCATGCAGACTCCTTTTTGTTAGCATTTTTTTTTTTGGGGGATAGAATTTTGTGATCTACACATTGGTGCAAGTGGTTTGAGATCTCTATTCCTGAATTTTTGCCACTTAAAATGCTTAGTATGGGCTCATTTGGACTCCAAATCAAGTTTCATTTTTTTTGAAAGTGCATTTTTTTGTCTACTTTCTAGATCTATAATCATATTATAGGTTCTATGTATAGAAATACTACTTTCAGAAATAGACCCTAAATTGGCAAGTGGCTACCAAGTACCTAAATCATACATTGGGTGGGGGGGAGGGGGGTTCTTTGATTTCTTTTTGCATTTTGGGGGGTACATTGATTGATCTCATGGAGTCTTGTCAAATATGTCAGTCTTGTATTATACCACAATTAACAAAAAAGAACTATCACAAATGGAGTGCTTTGATACTTGATCATCTAAGAGACCATCAAGAATTGCTTCCTTATCTCTATTCATTGCCACCACATTTTAATCGGACTTATCTTGTGCACCTTCATCGCTTTATATTTAACAGTATGAGTAAGGAACCTTTTGATCTTCTTAAAATGGAAATTTTTCCTCATGATATTTGGATGTCTATTTACAAAGCATATGGAGATCCATGTGTTCCTTCATCTCCAGAGGACATTCTACATTTGGTCACTCTAGCTATGCTTTCTTCAACTCTAGATAAGATCACACCTCCAAATGGTCATGTTGCTCCTATTGATCCTATTTCAACCACAAATGCTTTGGATTCCATGCAACAAGAGACTTTATGTCATCCTACCTTACCTTCATGCGATGACTTCCTTCCCACAATTACAAGCCTATTCATGGAGTCTCACATTAAAGATGTGGGAGACATCCTAGATGACATTCATCTTCTCTTTGAGGTGAATTCTTCATCTATTGTCACAATGACAGATTCATTTACTTTAGCACACCAGGGTAAACTTTGTCTTCTAGGTGATGATTTCTTGCCAGAGATTTTAACTCTATTCGTGGAGTCACACATAGTAGATTTGGAGGACTTCTGTGATGATCTATTGCTTATCTTTATTGAGGATGATCCTTCTACAGTTGTCGTGAGGGGTCATTCTCACCCTCCTATCCATTCTCTACATGATTTGTCTTTATAGGCTAATGTGATTGTGGATACTTATGTACAATTATTGTCAAATGTCTCTTTATCATTGGAGGAGACTTTTAGTTCTTTGTGACAGGTTCTACATCACTTCTTGCTTGATCTACACTTCTTCTTAGCAGTTTTGGAAGAAGCCACCCTTAGCATCAACATAGAGACACTTGAAATAGTTTTAGAGACACCTTATATCATCGAGATTCTTTCCACACCTAGGGGAAGTGGCTCATCACTACCTCTACTATTGTTTCTTCCAAAGGGAAGGAACATCATCCAATGGTCATGGATCAACTTCTACATTGGAGCATTTCTCACTGGTCGACATCTTACATTTAGGGGTGGGACTACCTTGTCTGCTTCCTCTTCTCCTTCATGGGGGAAATTTTTTCTTCTTAGGGGGTTTTGTCCTTCTCCCATTTCTCTCTTATATATACTCGATGTATGTCATAATGGGGGGGTCTTGATTACTCCATCCATCCATACATCTTTCATCTCTCTTTTTGAGGGAGGGTTTTTCCCATGAGGCTTTCTCTCTTTCTCCACTTTATGGGAGATTGTATTTCATTATGTACATGGGTACCTAACATGGCCTCGTAACCTGGACCCATTATGCATTTCATCCTAGTTCTTGTGTACTTAAGTGCATTCCCGTAAGTTGCATTGGGGGTGATGGTTTTGTTGGTGTAAATAAGTATTCACTATTTACAATTACTCAAGTCTACTTAGGTTAATGAATTATTTTAATATTTATTTATTAGTCACCTAGGAGTATGTGCACTCTCGTGAGTTCTCATTTTGACAACATAGGAGGTCACACCTCTTTTATGCACATGGTGTCTACAACATCTCCAGTTGATATACACCTCATCATTCTTATCCTATCATCTAGAATGATGGATAAGACATGTGCTTAGTTTTCATGCTTATATTATCTCCTAGTTATTTCTAGAGACATTCTAGGTGCTTCCTAAGAGGCCTTTATATATAGGCACTCCTAGTGTGTACATTCATCACATATAATATAGAGCAATGTACAAGGACATACTCTGGTATATTGATCATACTCCTTTTTGGTCTATATTTGTGCTTGTGTTCGAGTTCTACAATCTTGGGTGAATTTTTCCCTAAGGAAAGTTCTTACACATTGTTTATTATCCCAAGAACTACTCATTTGTTAATTTCCATCACCTTATATTTCTCTCTTCAAAATATGCATTATTTATGATTTCACCATAATATTTGATTCAAAAGTTGGGTTTTTCCATGATTTTTAAAAGTAGTGTAGTAAATTTTTTTTTAAGAAAGGTGTATTTACTTCCTAGTTTAATATACTCAAAAAAATACTTCTCTTTTATTTTCTTTCTTTTTTCTTTGGTTTATCAATGGGAATATTTTTACTATCATATATAGACTATTTAATTATTTGTCTCTATCTAAAACATTAAATCAATAACATTCCAAAATATATCTGTAACTAATAATATTTCAACCATTTACATAAAGAAAGTATATTTGCAATGGATAAGAAACCAATTACATATAAATTCAATTTGTTCAAGAAGAACATATGCATTCGTATTTTGAATGAGTTGTTTTGCAATGGTACACATGTTTAGAAGTGAACCATTTCATACTACCTATGACTTGAGCTACTATTTAGTCTTCTTGAAATGGATCATTCACCATGATTTAAAATATTTGATTGTCTTGCATATCAACTATGAAGAATCTTATGGCACTTATAAATACTACACTTAAAAAATTTGAAAAATATGACAAGGAGGGTGAGCCTTCAGAACTAATACAGATTCATCTATTTATTACTACTTTTGATCCAATGAAGGATCCTTTAAATACACTGAATATAGTATTACACATACTTGCAATGGATTTTTAGCTATTTGTCTCATGATGGTGATGTCATCCTCAAACTTATATGTTCCTCCTATCTTACATCAAACATATTCTTAACTATTTCTCCTCTCATATATTCTAAATCTGCATTTACTTGGCAGGAACTATGCTGCACTATAACTCTTGTTCTTTTAATTTGAGAAAAATGAAAGTAAATATTTATTTTTCTTTTGTCTTCCCATAGAATATAAATAAATTTGGGATCATTGAAGATCTCTAACAAAGTCCATCATTATATATAAACAATGTATTCAAAAATTGAATTAAATAAAGAAAAAGAAGGGAAAATTCAAAAATAATTGTAAAATATAAAATAAAAATTTAGATAGCTTATCTCATGATTAAGAATATTGTGTATTTTTTATTAAGAGAAATATTAATAAATAAAATTAAAATAAAGGATCTTCATTTATTGCATTTTTATTTTAGATTAGATGTATAATACATATAAAATGTTTTATAATAATCAAGTATAGTAAAAGGATAATCTATAAATAATTTGACAAATTTAGTAAAACTGGTTATTGATAATTGATTTGACAAATCTAGACAATATGACCATTTTACTGAATCAGTAAATAACTAGTTTAAAAGCAACTACTAAAATGAACACAATTCAACATACATATACAATGAAGAGTAATAAACAAATGATATTATGATAACTTGAAAATATAAAAAATAAAAATAAATGTATAAGTAATAATTTAAAGAAAATAAAGACAAAAAATGTATTAAAAAAATATGAAAGTAATAATTTAGAAAAAACAAACACAAGAAAATATTTTGATTGTAGATAGTGTGCAATGTAACACCCCGCCAAGGGATCCAAAAGAATTAACCTAAAGTTTCACTAAGTTTGCTAAACATTTTTTTTTTTTAAAAAGTAAGAAAGTATGACATACACATCAAACAAATAGTAGCGGAAGCAATAACATGTAATCCTTGACAAACATACATTGCAAGTTACATTTATTAAAGATCCCAAGACGTTGAGTCACGTTTAAATTTAATTAATTCTAAGTCTAACAACTAACACATACATATAAAAGAATAATCAGAAACTCCAATGTCCATAATATACATTTGTTCCGAATGCTCCTTGGCAAATTAATTCGGAATGCTCATTCATCCACTGTACATGTCACAGGGTATGAAAGGCTTAAAAGAATATACATATGTAAAGATCAAGATACAACATCCTCAAATCCATGATACAAAGTACAGTAAAAATATATGAAACTATTCACCATACATGATACATCCATACATCCATAATGATAAAACATCTATCATAAAATATAACCATCCATCATAATAATCCAAGAACATAGTGAAGGTAAATGCCAATCACGAAATCTCCAGCCACGGTGACCATGGAACGGATCTCAATGGTAAGAGTAAAAGCACTACCACCCGACCGCGTGGAACCTAAATGGTCCACTCCCACCGCGCTGAGGAGATAGTCTCAAGTCCCAAATAGGATAACAAAACCTATAATCATAAATACTCTCTAAGTCTAGGAAATCCTATAAGTATGCTAACTCAAGGGTTCCTAAAAAAGATCGACATCTAAATCCCAGAGGTACCACAAGACATGTAGGAAACCTAATATGCAAGCGGGAAAGTGTCATCGCAAAAGTCATGTAGAAGTTACCCGAGCAATCCCTTAGGAATCCCGGGTCCCTACTGATCCTGCGGCCACTAGTATCCTCTTGTACTGACGAGGCATACTATGGAATGCAAGGTCGTAACCAAGTGTCCTCTCTACCCCATCCTAGTCTGTACTAGCACTCATGGCATGGGAGAGAACATACAATTATCTTGTTAGGTTCATTTTCTCTCATTTAGTGTAAATGTTTTCACTTATTAAAAATGACTTACAATGGGTTTCTCAAGGCAGCCTCTTAGGGCTCCGACCCCCATTGCAAGCCACTTCCCGACTCTACACATAGATAACCTACCCTAGCTCATGAACTCATAAATCAAAGAATCATAATAAAACCATCTCAGTCCTATATGAGAAACTGAAAATATCATAAAAAGATAATCCACAAAATATATCAGTTCTTCATGAGCAACAGATAACATCAAATAGTAATCATGTAATCACGACAGTTCTCTATCAGCAACTGAAGGCATCAATGATAAGTCACAAAATCCAATGGTTCTCTAATGAGCAACCAGAAAGTAATACAAGTATAACTGATCGAGACTCAGAAATGGTTATCAAATATAACTGATCGAGACTCAAAAATGGTTAAGTTAGGTATTCTCAAATACATACACCTCAACTTCACACAAGGAAACTGGAAGCAATAACAAACAGTAAACACAATCATGTCATAGAGCACTTCATCACATTACCATGGTTAGGTTAAGAAAGATCGAGACCAAATCATCAAGACATCACATTCACAACCCCGAGCCTCTGGTAACAACCTGAACTGGTCAACGCTAAACCAACCCCAAAACATTCAAAGTACAAAGTCAACATCAAAGTCTCAGAGATTGGATCTGAAAGTATATTATTTAAGTTAAGGTAAGGTTTGTGATTTAGTTTAATGTCGAATTCAAGTAACGAAGTTTTCACAACTACCCTTTTTCGAATACCCCATTTCTATAATAACTTTCATTAAATCAATATCCAAATTTATAATTTAGTCAAATAACATTCATTATTGATTAACTTAATTAAACTAATTTTAATTAAATTAATCAATATTTATTAGATCTAATTACTTATTTTAATCCCACTACTAATTGTTAATTTATTAATATTTAAGCAAAATTATTAATAAATTAAAATCTACAACTATATCTATACAATTAATATTTATTTATTAAATATTTAAAAAGTTTAATATATTATAAAAATTGAATATATTATAATTTTTATTATTTAAAAATTTTTAATTAAATAAAATTTGTTTTTTAATAATTAAAAAAAATTATATAAAAAAAAAATTAAAAAAATGAAATCCCAAAACGTTTATAGCCCGTCGGCTTTGGCCGCAGGCCTGCGGTCGCAGGGCCTGCGGCGGCAGGTACTCTGTACCTGCCGTCGCAGTACCTGCCGTCGCAGTACCTGCGACGCAGGTACTGTCAGCCTGCGCCGACAGTGGGGGCGGGTACGGGGTAATTCCCTCCCCCCCACTATATTATATTTAAATATATTTTATTTTTATTTATATATATATATATATATTTTTTTTTTATATATGATTTTATTTTATTCTATTAACAATAAAATAAGTTTTATTTTAACAAAAAATAATTTTGTTTAATCTTTTTTTTTTAATAAAACCAATTTCTTCCCAAAGGATAAATATGTAAAATATAAATATATATATATTTATATATATATATATATATATATTTATATATATATATATATATATATATTTTTATTTTTATTTTTTTATCTAGAACTTTTCAATTTCATTAAAACAAAACTCTTATCAAATTAGATCTTAATTTCTAAATCAAGAAAACAAGGGTTCTAATTAATTCATCCAGTCTCCATGGATACAGAAATTATTGACGAATAATTAATAGCTTCACAAGATTGAAAGCTTATAACTTTTATCACAGAGAATTCAGATCTTCAAACCCCAGACACGAAGAAGGCAGGAAGGGATAATTGCAAATTTAATGGATAAAAAAAACACAAGACCCTACCTGATCCTGATGCTATTATGCAACCTCCAAAAAACTGTATGCGAATTCGCTCCTCTCAATAACCTTCCCCTTCAAGACTTTCTTCGTATCAGCCTTCTGAAATTTGCTTCCAAAAATTGTCTTCCTCCAAAAATTCTCGTCCAAATTCGTATCCTTCCAAAAATGAACCCCCAAAGTTGTGATAAGAAAATTCTCCTCAATTCGGGGCACTAATTGTGCGTTTACCCGAGAAGACTCTTTGCATAACTCAGTTAACTCAAATTAACTTTTATTATCTTTTCTAATTCTTTTGCATTCAACTTTCATGCACATTAAGTTGAATTATTAAATAACTTTATTTAAAAATTCACTTGACTTCAATTCTTAATTAATTTATTACTTTAAATCTTATGTGCACTTTTAAGAAATTAAAATAACATTATTAATTTTTATAATTTAATCTTTTAATTTAATTCTTATATTTAACTCATGTTTAGATCATGCGATCTAGAATTCTTAATAAATTAATATCTTTCAACTTTTAATTCATTTTAGAACTTAATTGATAACATATTTAATTAATTTAAATAACAATAATATTTAGCATTTATTTAAATATGAACTCCAAATATATTATTATTAAATTAAATAAATATTATCCTGTTCTAAATATATCTTAAACTTTAATTTCCAACTTTAATTCTTTTATTTAATTAATTAATTAATTAATTAAATATAAAGATATCATAATAATTCCTTATTAAATTAAATCATTAATTAGTCTTTTTAATTAGACTTAATTAATAGAAAATACACCAAGGACTCATAAAGCAACATACGAAAACCCAACATAGAAGAATACATACCAAATCAAACAAAAAGGGTTATAATCACGAAATTACATCATTTGATGCATTCGGAGGGCACTTAACTCAGATACTTGTCCTAATTATCAATTAGGACAATTGGCTAAAGGGTTTAGGATTTGGACTTAAGAGTTTATCTCCCCTCTCTTACCATTGAGACAGTGCGATAGGGTACGCTCATCCTGACAATTCAGGGAAGTCGATACCTGGTACCTGCAACCTGCATAAAATCCACGCATGTACAAACACAATATTCTAAGCTAAACAAGCAATGGCAGGAAGTGGTGCATCGTGTAGATCCCGACTAGCAGGTGACTATGACTCCCTTCCTTAACGATATCAGAAACACCATACATAAATAAAACAGCACGCACACCATACACATGCAGTATGGGGTAAGTATCCATAAGAAACACATGGAATAATGAACCATCTAACTAATCATCATCGATAACCAAAACCATTGACTAATCATCATACATGCATGAAATATAGAGTACCAAGTAATCTCATCATATAATAAACTGAGTGTAAACATCATCTGATAATCTCTAAAATAATAATACTACTCATCAAACATAATTTGGCCTAAAAGAGTTTGGCAATCATATCATAAATGTAGCTCGAAAAATGTAAACTAGGGGCAGGCACTACATCCACCCCCCCCTAGACTTAGGCTTACTCCTGGAAGCCTATAAACAAATAGGGATATAAATCCCGTAATCTAGATGCATCCTCCCATGTCGCTGAAGAGCCATCAGTAGGGTCCCATTGGACCCTTACCTGCTCTATGGTTCGACCCCTGAGGGTCAACTCCCGCTGCTCCAGAATACAAATTGGCTCCAAAGCCAGCTGCCCGTCCTCTACCTGTAATGCATTCCAATCAAGAATATGTACAACATCAGGAATATACTGTCTAAGTACTGAAACATGGAAAACATCGTGAATGCAAGCAAGGCTGGGCGGTAAAGCAAGACAATAGGCAACTAGACCAATCCTCTCAAGAATATCGAATGGTCCCACAAAGCGAGGTGCTAGCTTCGAGCCCTTTCCATAACGGATCGGACTCTTCCGCGGATGCACTCTTAAGAAAACCTTCTCACCCACAGAAAATTGCTTATCTGACCTATGAGCATCAGCATACTTCTTCTGCCTATCCTGTGCCATTGTCAAGTGCTCTCGGATACGCACCACCTGTTGCTCCATGTCACGAAGCATCTCTGGGCCCAACAGGATGCAATCCTCAAGGCTATCCCAACTCAAAGGTGTACGACAAGGGCGTCCATATAAGGCTTGGAAAGGTGCCATGCCAATAGAACTGTGATACCCATTGTTGTAAGCAAACTCCACTAGGTAGAGATAGTCCTCCCAATGAGTCTGCCTATCCATCACGTACATCCTCAACATATCCTCGAGAACCTGATTCACTCTCTCTGTCTGCCCATCTGTCTCTGGGTGATATGCTGAACTAAAGTTCAACTGCGCTCCAAGATCATGTTGTAGTGATGTCCAAAATGCGGAAGTGAAAACATGATCCCTATCCGAAATGATCTTTCGGGCAATACCATGTAGTCTCACAATGTCATGCATGAAGACATTAGCTACTGAAGCTGCAGTGTAGGAAGACCTGATTGGTGCAAAATGTGCCACCTTGGTCAACCGGTCAACGGTGACCATGATAGCATCATGACGACGAAGAGTCATAGGTAATCCTACTATGAAATCCATAGAGATGATGTCCCACTTCCATGAAGGAATGAGATTCGGTTGCAAAAGTCCTGCCGGATGCTGGTGTTCTGCCTTGACTCTCTGACACTCAAGACATCTAGCCACAAAATCAGCAATGTCGCGCTTCATCCCGGACCAAAAGAATAAACGTCGTAAATTTGCATGCATCTTCTTGACACCTGGATGTGCCGAGTAAGGTGCACGATGGGCCTCTAATAGGATCAATATGCGAAGCTCATCCAGTAGTGGCACATAGATCCTTCCTGAAAGTCTCAAAAGGCCATCTGACTCTAGGACATAGCCTAAAAACTTACCCTCCAAGGGTCTCCCTGAATTGATCTCACTGCACACCTCCAGATACCATGAATCAGTGGGGAGTGCCTGAAGTATCTGACATCTCAAATCGACACTAAGAGTCATAGATGATATCACATGTTTCCTGCGACTCAAAGCATCAGCTACGGCATTCTCCTTCCCCTGGATATACTTCACCTCAAAGTCATACTCGCACAAAAACTTCATCCAACGCCTTTGCCTAGCATTCAGATTAGGCTGCGTGAATATGTACTGAAGACTACGATGATCACTATGTAGTTCAAATCTGTGTCCCAACAAGAAATGTCTCCATCTCACTAAGGCATGAACTACTGCTGCTAACTCAAGGTCATGTGTAGGATAATTCAACTCATGATCCTTGAGTTTGCGTGACTCATATGCAATCACTCGACCATTCTGCATTAGAACTGCTCCAATACCCTCGAGGGAAGCATCTGTACATACCATGAACTCACCTTCTGGATCAGGTACTGCTAAGATCGGTGCACTGGTCAGAAGCTCTTTGAGTTTCTGAAATGCTTCTACACACTTTTCTGTCCAAAGAAACTTCTTTCCTTTCCTCTGAAGGGAGGTAATAGGGTGTGCTATTCTGGAGAAGTTTTGAACAAATCTGCAATAATACCCAGCTAGACCCATGAAACTACGAATCTCTGACACAGTAGTGGGTGCAGGCCAATCTACTATTGCCTGGATCTTCGCAGGGTCTACAGAGATACCTTCGCCTGAAATAACGTGTCCCAAATACTGTATCTCTGATTGAAAGAAATCACACTTTGCTGCATTGGCATAAAGTTGATTATCTCTCAAGCACTGCAAAACTAAACTCAAATGTTCCTCATGTTCCTTTTGGGACTTAGAATATATTAGAATATCATTGAGGAACACAAGAACAAATCTATCAAGATAGGAACGGAACACCCCATTCATTAAGCACATGAAAACTGATGGAGCGTTTGTCAGCCCAAAGGGTACCACTGTGAACTCATAATGCCCGTAGCGAGTTCAGAAGGCGGTCTTATGAATATCAGCCTCCTTGATGCGAAGTTGATGGTATCCTGACTTAAGATCAATCTTAGAGAACACTGTAGCTCCCTTTATCTGATCAAATAAATCATCAATCCTTGGTAAAGGATACCTGTTCTTTATTGTCACCTTATTCAGCTGTCTGTAATCGATGCAAAGTCGCAAAGAACCATCCTTCTTCTTCACAAAGAGCACTGGAGCTCCCCATGGTGATCCACTAGGTCGAATACTACCCTTGGCCAAAAGTTCCTCTAACTGCAAATGCAACTCACTTAGCTCTTGAGTGGTCATACGGTAAGGAGCTCTAGAGATAGGTTCCGCTCCTGGAGTGAGCTCAATGCTAAAATTAATGTCTCTCTTCGGAGGCATGCCTGGAATCTCACTCGGAAAGACATCAATATACTCCTGTAAAATAGGGTGATCTAGGGTCTTCCTCGTAGATTCTTCCTCATCAAGCTCATTTACCGAAACGGCAAATACCTGACACCCCTTACAAAAGCTTTGCTTAAGTTGCATAGCAGAGATCATCCGTAGGGATATAGGTCTTGGTATCCCCACAATCTCAACATCCTTCCCTTGGTCATCCTGACACATAATGGTCTTCTTTCTGCAGTCAATACTAGCCCTATGAGAGCTAAGCCAATCCATACCTAATACCACATCGTAGGAGCCAAGAGGAATAACTTGAAAATCGACTGAAGTATCAAACCCTCCTATGCTAAGTCCACACTTATGAACCACCGAATCTGTGGAAACTTTAGCACCTGAGGCTAGTTCCACTTGCCAACCATGGTCTTGCTTAACCGACTCCAGCTTACACTTATCAACTAGAGATGGAGAAATGAAAGAATCTGTAGCACCTGAATCAAATAATACAGAGAGAGGTGTACCTCGGATAGCTCCTGTAGTCTCAACTACTGTCCCTTGATGGTCTGCCTAACGGTGATCCACCGCTGCAAATACTCTATGAGATCCACCTGTATTTCCGGCTATAGGCTCAGATGCCGCTGGCCTGGGTCCTGAATACTGAGATGCTCGCTGTGGGCAGTATGCTGCAATATGACCAATCTGTCCACACGAATAACATCTCGTGCCTCTGCCAGATCCTCTCCCTATAGGTGGTGCATTCGACCGCTGGTGGCTACCCCTGCTAGCAAAAGACTGGTTGCTCTGTGCAGGCCGAGATTGCTGATTCTGTCTATTACGTTGAGCATTGTGATTGATCCTAGAGTTGGATCCACCGCCACCACTCTGTGCCTAAGGGTAAAATCCCTTATGCTGCTGAGGCTGCTGTTGAGAATGCTGCTGAGAATGCTGCTGAGAATACTGATTCCTCCTAGGGAAGGGAGGCTTCCTGATTCCACCGGAATTGTGGTTGCCCTTAGATCCTGCTATAGTAGGTGCTCCCACAAATCCTCCTTGCCCAAAGTTGACACTCTGCTCTACCAGGATAGCTCGATGTACCGCATCCTTGAGGGTCTTAGGCTCAAATACCTTAACACCCCCAATAAAACGGTTGTTCAAGCCTCGAATGAAATGTTGTGCCAACTGTGCTGGGTTGTCACTGAATCCCGAAAAAGGAATGAGCTCATAGAACTTGCGCTCATACTCTACAACGGTCATAGTGAACTGTCTTAGGTTATGGAACTCATCTGCTCTATGCTGCTTCCATTCCTCTGGTAGGAATCGCTCATGAAAACTCTCCAAGAAAATCTCCCAAGTGACACTACCCATGTCAATGCCCAACTTCTTCTCCTCAATAGTCCACCAGGTGGCTCCAAATAACTCTAGATTGGTAATGGCAAACCTCGCTTTGACATTACTGTCAAAGTCCTGCATAGCAAAAATCCTATCAAGGGCAATAAGCCACTGCTCAGCTACATACCTAGAACCTTGCCCATTAAAGGGCTTGATCTTGGACCTCTGAAGATCCTTCATCTGAGAAGATACTATGAATCTATGTTGATCCTTCTGAGGACTCCTAGATCTGCGTCTATGCTCATGTCCAACCTGGTGTGCTCTATCCTGCTCAAGAACAGGAGGTAAGCGATCAATAAGGGTTCGCATCATTTGCCTCAGATCAACCTCCTCAGAGTCGGCATGTCCCTCATCGTGGTTCTCTTCCTGATGCCCACTGACATGCTCTTCCCTATTCTCTTCCTGAATGGGGCTCTCATGGATAGATTCATGAACACTAACATCTCTGCCTCGTCCACGACCTCTGCCACGGCCAAGGCTACGGCCCCTAACAGAAGATCTCGTCCCAGATACCATCCTACAATAATATCCAAGACACAAGATGCTAAAATAACCATGAAACATACTACTGAAATACATAGATAAAAGACACATGTTTTGCAAACAAGATATTTTCAATTTTCAGTTTACCTATAATTTTAGTTTAAGTATAATTTTAGTTTTGAAGTTTTGAGTGTTGAAGTATGAATAAAATAGGTAACTAATAGTTTATATACAGTTTCAGTTCAACTAGCTTCAAGTTTTAGTTTAAGGTTTGCATTTTTTTCAACTAGTTAACACTAGTGGCGTTCCAATATACCCAGAGCTCCCAATGTAGAAACTTGGGCTCTGATACCAGATGTAACGCCCCGCCAAGGGATCCAAAAGAATTAACCTAAAGTTTCACTAAGTTTGCTAAACATTTTTTTTTTTTTTTAAAGTAAGAAAGTATGACATACACATCAAACAAATAGTAGCGGAAGCAATAACATGTAATCCTTGACAAACATACATTGCAAGTTACATTTCTTAAAGATCCCAAGATGTTGAGTTACGTTTAAATTTAATTAATTTTAAGTCTAACAACTAACACATACATATAAAAGAATAATCAGAAACTCCAATGTCCATAATATACATTTGTTCCGAATGCTCCTTGGCAAATTAATTCGGAATGCTCATTCATCCACTGTACATGTCACAGGGTATGAAAGGCTTAAAAGAATATACATATGTAAAGATCAAGATACAACATCCTCAAATCCATGATACAAAGTACAGTAAAAATATATGAAACTATTCACCATACATGATACATCCATACATCCATAATGATAAAACATCTATCATAAAATCTAACCATCCATCATAATAATCCAAGAACATAGTGAAGGTAAATGCCAATCACGAAATCTCCAGCCACGGTGACCACGGAACGGATCTCAATGGTAAGAGTAAAAGCACTACCACCCAACCGCGTGGAACCTAAATGGTCCACTCCCACCGCGCTGAGGAGATAGTCTCAAGTCCCAAATAGGATAACAAAACCTATAATCATAAATACTCTCTAAGTCCAGGAAATCCTATAAGTATGCTAACTCAAGGGTTCCTAAAAAAGATCGACATCTAAATCCCAGAGGTACCAAAAGACACGTAGGAAACCTAATATGCAAGCGGGAAAGTGTCATCACAAAAGTCATGTAGAAGTTACCTGAGCAATCCCTTAGGAATCCCGGGTCCCTACTGATCCTGCGGCCACTAGTATCCTCTCGTACTGACGAGGCATACTATGGAATGCAAGGTCGTAACCAAGCGTCCTCTCTACCCCATCCTAGTCTGTACTAGCACTCATGGCATGGGAGAGAACATACAATTATCTTGTTAGGTTCATTTTCTCTCATTTAGTGTAAATGTTTTCACTTATTAAAAACGAATTACAATGGGTTTCTCAAGGCAGCCTCTTAGGGCTCCGACCCCCATTGCAAGCCACTTCCCAACTCTACACATAGATAACCTACCCTAGCTCATGAACTCATAAATCAAAGAATCATAATAAAACCATCTCAGTCCTATACGAGCAACTGAAAATATCATAAAAAGATAATCCACAAAATATATCAGTTCTTCATGAGCAACAGATAACATCAAATAGTAATCATGTAATCACGACAGTTCTCTATCAGAAACAGAAGGCATCAATGATAAGTCACAAAATCCAATGGTTCTCTAATGAGCAACCAGAAAGTAATACAAGTATAACTGATCGAGACTCAGAAATGGTTATCAAATATAACTGATCGAGACTCAAAAATGGTTAAGTTAGGTATTCTCAAATACATACACCTCAGCTTCACACAAGGAAACTAGAAGCAATAACAAACAGTAAACACAATCATGTCATAGAGCACTTCATCACATTACCATGGTTAGGTTAAGAAAGATCGAGACCAAATCATCAAGACATCACATTCACAACCCCGAGCCTCTGGTAACAACCTGAACTGGTCAACGCTAAACCAACCCCAAAACATTCAAAGTACAAAGTCAACATCAAAGTCTCAGAGATTGGATCTGAAAGTATATTATTTAAGTTAAGGTAAGGTTTGTGATTTAGTTTAATGTCAAATTCAAGTAACGAAGTTTTCACAACTACCCTTTTTCGAATACCCCATTTCTATAATAACTTTCATTAAATCAATATCCAAATTTATAATTTAGTCAAATAACATTCATTATTGATTAACTTAATTAAACTAATTTTAATTAAATTAATCAATATTTATTAGGTCTAATTACTTATTTTAATCCCACTACTAATTGTTAATTTATTAATATTTAAGCAAAATTATTAATAAATTAAAATCTACAACTATATCTATACAATTAATATTTATTTATTAAATATTTAAAAAGTTTAATATATTATAAAAATTGAATATATTATAATTTTTATTATTTAAAAATTTTTAATTAAATAAAATTCATTTTTTAATAATTAAAAAAAATTATATAAAAAAAAAAATTAAAAAAATGAAATCCCAAAACGTTTATAGCCCGTCGGCTTTGGCCGCAGGCCTGCGGTCACAGGGCCTGCGGCGGTAGGTACTCTGTACCTGTCGTCGCAGTACCTGCGACACAGGTACTGTCGGCCTGCGCCGACAGTGGGGGCGGGTACGGGGTAATTCCCTCCCCCCCACTATATTATATTTAAATATATATTTTTTAAATTTTATATATATATATATATATATATATATATTTTTATATATGATTTTATTTTATTCTATTAACAATAAAATAAGTTTTATTTTAACAAAAAATAATTTTGTTTAATCTTTTTTTTTTAATAAAACCAATTTCTTCCCAAAGGATAAATATGTAAAATATAAATATATATATATATTTATTTTTTTATTTATTTATCTAGAACTTTTCAATTTCATTAAAACAAAACTCTTATCAAATATGATCTTAATTTCTAAATCAAGAAAACAAGGGTTCTAATTAATTCATCCAGTCTCCATGGATACAGAAATTATTGATGAATAATTAATAGCTTCACAAGATTGAAAGCTTATAACTTTTATCACAGAGAATTCAGATCTTCAAACCCCAGACACGAAGAAGGCAGGAAGGGATAATTGCAAATTTAATGGATAAGAAAAACACAAGACCCTACCTGATCCTGATGCTATTATGCAACCTCCAGAAAACTGTATGCGAATTCGCTCCTCTCAATAACCTTCCCCTTCAAGACTTTCTTCGTATCAGCCTTCTGAAATTTGCTTCCAAAAATTGTCTTCCTCCAAAAATTCTCGTCCAAATTCGTATCCTTCCAAAAATGAACCCCCAAAGTTGTGATAAGAAAATTCTCCTCAATTCGGGGCACTAATTGTGCGTTTACCCGAGAAGACTCTTTGCATAACTTAGTTAACTCAAATTAACTTTTATTATCTTTTCTAATTCTTTTGCATTCAACTTTCATGCACATTAAGTTGAATTATTAAATAACTTTATTTAAAAATTCACTTGACTTCAATTCTTAATTAATTTATTACTTTAAATCTTATGTGCACTTTTAAGAAATTAAAATAACATTATTAATTTTTATAATTTAATAATTTAATTTAATTCTTATATTTAACTCATGTTTAGATCATGCGATCTAGAATTCTTGATAAATTAATATCTTTCAACTTTTAATTCATTTTAGAACTTAATTGATAACATATTTAATTAATTTAAATAACAATAATATTTAGCATTTATTTAAATATGAACTCCAAATATATTATTATTAAATTAAATAAATATTATCCTGTTCTAAATATATCTTAAACTTTAATTTCTAACTTTAATTCTTTTATTTAATTAATTAATTAATTAATTAAATATAAAGATATCATAATAATTCCTTATTAAATTAAATCATTAATTAGTCTTTTTAATTAGACTTAATTAATAGAAAATACACCAAGGACTCATAAAGCAACATACGAAAACCCAACATAGAAGAATACATACCAAATCAAACAAAAAGGGTTATAATCACGAAATTACATCATTTGATGCATTCGGAGGGCACTTAACTCAGATACTTGTCCTAATTATCAATTAGGACAATTGGCTAAAGGGTTTAGGATTTGGACTTAAGAGTTTATCTCCCCTCTCTTACCATTGAGTCAGTGCGATAGGGTACGCTCATCCTGAAAATTCAGGGAACTCGATACCCGGTACCTGCAACTTGCATAAAATCCACGCATGTACAAACACAATATTCTAAGCTAAACAGGCAATGGCAGGAAGTGGTGCATCGTGTAGATCCCGACTAGCAGGTGACTACGACTCCCTTCCTTAACCATATCAGAAACACCATACATAAATAAAACAGCACGCACACCATACACATGCAGTATGGGGTAAGTATCCATAAGAAACACATGGAATAATGAACCATCTAACTAATCATCATCGATAACCAAAACCATTGACTAATCATCATACATGCATGAAATATAGAGTACCAAGTAATCTCATCATATAATAAACTGAGTGTAAACATCATCTGATAATCTCTAAAATAATAATACTACTCATCAAACATAATTTGGCCTAAAAGAGTTTGGCAATCATATCATAAATGTAGCTCGAAAAATGTAAACTAGGGGCAGGCACTACATGCAAGTCCTAAACTCTATTCATGGATAGTGTAGGACATAATCAAATAATCAAGAAGTGGACGCTTCTTATTGTAATTGCAGTAGGCAATATACTATTATATTCACACTCTTCGAAAGCTAATTAATTTCCACCAATCACCATAAATTATTTTTAAGTAACTCAAATATTTTTAATATTTTTAAATTTATTTATAAAATTTATATACTATGAAAATATGCGATTGGCTAAATTCTTTTGGTGTTATAGGATATTTTTGGAGGGTTCTAATTTTTAATCATATGATTATTTAAATATAACTATATGTTTAGTTTATTTTGTAAACACAATACAATTGAAAAAATAAATACAAAGTCACAAAAATATATTAAAAAAATATACTTTAGAATTTTTTATTAATAGACAAGCTATAATTTTTTATTTTTAAATTTAAACTAATTAATTTTATTTTTTTCTAATTGACCTTTCATGTTCAACCACTTATAGACATATATATAAACATAAAGTTTAAATTTTTAAACAATTTTTAAATTATGAATTCTCTTACTTTCTACAATAATTTTCTAACTCTACATTGAACTAAATTAAATTTATTAAAAATATATAATACTTATATTACATTAAATAAAAACAAATACAATTAACTATAAAGATAATTATTTGTTTGAATTCTGATGGCATTTCTCTTTTCTTTTCATTAGTCTTAAAATGGCTTGGACTTATCAATATATAACAGAAAAAAAGGTTACTTGAAATTAATTTTCCCATTGATATTCATGGGCATTATGATTTAGTTTTGGCTAGATGCTCTAGATTACTCTTTTTCTCAAAATTATAGTTTCAATACTTTATAAAATACATATAAGTATTTTCTTTTTCCAAACATCAATTAAAATATCTTATGATTGTTTATGCCAACATATTTATTCTGTAGCAACTATTCATGTTTTAATTGGGGAGATCATCTCTATAAATATTTCATTATCCATGACCAATAGAAACAAGACCCTTATTGTGGAAGGTTTTAAGTCAATATTTGTAAGGAAAATTTGTCTCCTGAATTTTTAATATTTGACAACTTATGTCCTTTTCTATTTATTTAATGAAATTTCATTCATTTGTATCTTTCCATAAAGAATATTTTAAATGAAAAAAATAGTTGAATCTTTACTTTTCTATTAGTGATATATGTCGAGTAGTTTCTCTCAAATAATTTTCTAAGTTTGCTCTCTTTTATTACTCTTATTTGTTTTCTATTGTACATAAGATATCAAAAAATTTACATGCACTCCATCTTAGAAGGGATATATCCCTCTCAAATATAGAGAAAATGTAATCATTTAATAATTATTTAGCTTTGTGGAAGTGGAAATTTGACAAAATAACCCAATATAGATAGAGATTTTAATTAAGTTTGATGATAAATTCATATATCATACACACTGCATAATGTTATCGATCCATGCAAAATGTTCCTCTTCTCTTACTTTTTATTTTAAAATTTAATGGATCCCAAATTATGGGGGAAAAAATGTTGACTTTTGATATGCACTAGAGAAATCTAGAAAAGATCCTATCTAATTATAGGGTTATTAGGATTATTCTTGCAAGCACTAGGCATTTTTGAATAATCATCATTATTAGCCTTAGAGAAATGATCTAATTGAACTTTTTCCTTCAAGACACAAAGATAAATTTTATTCATATTGATCCATTTTACACCTATTAATAATGATAAATATTGTTGAATTAGTAACATAGTTGCAAAAAAATAAATAAAAATCTTATAATTTCCATTATCTAGATACACCTCATTTTCTATTCTCTCATTTTTATTTGAGATTCAAAATAAAATTTTCTTCCATTTTCATGCTCTACATATGAATATTTTTCTTTCATTGACACACGAGAAGACATCGTTTCATTGTAGGGACATCAATTTATTGTCTCAACTTTCTCTCTTTGACTAATATAGTGTAGTATCTAATAACAACAATAACATTGAAAGAAGTCCTTCTATAGTCTAGTCACTTTCTCATTCTTGATAGTCTCCAATGTATTTGCAAAAGTTATAGGAATGTTTTCTATTGTTTGAAATTATCATCCAATTTTATGTTTGAGTTTCTTAGAACATATAATGTTCAACATTCCATTATGAGAGGAGTCTTGAAAATAAGTTTTAGGATTCTTCTATCACACTCACAAAGGACAAACTCATAATATTTCATACATTTTACCAATATTTGTATATCATATTTTCTAATACTTTGAAAATTTGATATAATTTAAGGGCTACAAAATAATTTCAGCTTCTATGAATTTTGTTGTCATTTATTTAACTTGTTATTTTTCTCCCTCTCCCCTCATGAAACAACCTAGATATATCTTCCTATGAGTGTAACCATAGCACCTTATTGAGGTACAGTTTCTTGTCATAATTTGTTATAAATGTACCACTAATTTCTATGTGTTAGATTTCCAAGGATCTACAACAAATGAATTAAGCACTACCAGGTATGTGCAGGATCATGGTGTTCCAAACAGTGGTGATGTGAAAAAAATAGAGTTTGAACAGGTCTAAAAGCGCATCAAAATTCGCTCTAACTTTTTTTCACCTATCCAAGTACCAAGCTTGGAAGGAAAGGCCGAGCCATATCGGATATCCGATAATTATATTAAATTATTATTATAACATTATAATAATATAAAAAAATTATATTATAACACTATAATACATTATAATATAATATTATTAAATATAATAATATTATTATTATTATTATTATACTATAATATAATAATTATTATACTATAATAATAATATTATATTATAATAATATAATATAATATTTTATATTATAATATATATAAAATATAATATTTCAAAGCTATATATAAAATATAAATATGTTATATATCTTATATATAAAATATAAGATATGGGCGCGATCGGATATCCGATCCAATATCAGATATCTGATAACTGTAGCATACATTAAAAAAGGAACAGACCCGCGGGCCCTTATTTCTCACTTTTCGGGGGCCAGTATTACCACGCGACCAGATATCATATACAAAATCGGATATCGGATATTAAGGTAAGTTTTTTTTATCTTTTAAACTAATTTTTAATCTAAATTCTATAGATTTTATGTCATGTCCCCTTTTCAAATAATTAAGAATAATAAACTTTGCTAAGACAGGCAGGCTCCAAAAAGGTGAAGTTTCGGCAAAAGGGGCTAATCTTTGGAAACCAATGGACTAATAAATAAAAATTATTATTAAATTATATTTTATTAACCCCGTTTGGACGTGAGTTAGGGTTATGCCCTCTTTTAAGGGGTTTGGAGGCATTTTGGGCTCATTCCAGAACTTGATTTTTGCACATTGCTTTGTTGTTCTTCAGAGGCTGCCAAACCTGTAGAGAAGGAGACCCAAGAACAGGAGTTTGTAGGTTTTCAGGAAGGCTAAGGATGGGAGTTTGAAGCCATTCCATGTGCATGCTCATGCAAAGTTTTCCTTTGTGCTGAACAGTGCAGTTTTGTGAGTTTTCGAGTGTGTTTTTTTTTAAGAGTTTGGTGTTTCCAGTTGAGTATTTCATATCAGTTTGGGTTGCTGTTGTATATAAAAATTTTAAATGTTAAAATAGAGCTAAATATATGTATTTGGATATGATTATAATTCTATGAAATATTATTAATTTTTTGTGGTGATTCTGAGCTATTTTGTGCTATTTTCGGGAGCCCGATGAGCATTTTTTTTGTCCTCCGTTTGGGAGCTATTGTGTGCATGTTATACAGATCTAGAAATATCATTGTATAGGCTGTTATGCTGCTCAAATTTTTGTAAAAATTTCCACTTTCAGATTTATTAATAATAGGTGAAGTTGTGAAGCTTTTGGCACTATTTCTGGCATACCCGATTTGGGGTTTATTGAGAAATTGGTGGATCTTTGAAATATTGGTTTTTTGATTTTAAAGATCTGATTTGAGGCTTGAAATATCATAAAAAATCAGAGAAAGGGACATTTCACTAGTATCAAAGCAATGATCTTGCCAGCCTGAGGGTTTGTAGAAGTTTGCATGTCAGTTTTGACAACTACCCAGATCTTGCATGTCTTAATTTATGGTTGCATGTTGCTTCTAATCAGTTGCATGTCAAATTTATGGCCACATGCAACTAAGTGAAAGAGAAAAAATATATTTGCAGCGAGAAAAGAATAAAAAAAAATTGATCAAACCTCCAGTTGAAAGTAAAAGTACAAAATCCAAGGAAGGGAAAAGTATGGCTGATCCAGATGAGATGGCAAAGAAATTCTTCCAAGACATCCAAAATAATCAAAAGAAAACTGTGGATAGTTTGGCAGAAACTAGAGAGGCTTTGCGAATATTGACAGAAAAACTACAAGGAGTTGCATCTATTAATGAGAAAGGGAGCACTTCAGAGGAGCCAAGAAATCTGAAATCCACACCATCTAAATCAACCAAAACTATTTTCTTGCCTGCAGATGAGCCACCAGTGCCAAATCCAGCCATTAATCCTGTGGAAGAAGTTACAAGTAACTTGATTGCATTAAGAGCTACTTACAATGGCTTAGATGATGACTTTCGTAGTTCGGTTCCTTTTAGAGAATATGTGGATATGATGAACACTTTGATGCCCAAGAAAGAGAATAGGAGGGAGCATGACATAAGTGGAAGAGAGCTCAAAAATAAAATAAGCAAGTTTACAACACCTACTTTTGATGGAACAAATAAAATTTCAGCTAGAGCATGGCTACAAAAATTACAGACTTTCTTCACACTTAACCCCATGAAGGAGAGTGATGCTGTTCAATTTGCAAGTCTACACTTGGAAGATGCAGCCTATGATTGGTGGTATCATGGAATGACTACTCAAGGTCATGATCAGGTAACTACATTTGATGATTTCAGTCAAAGAGTGATAGATAGATTTGACCTCAAGGATGATGAAGAGTACTTTAAAGAATTGTCAAAGTTGAAGCAAACCAAATCAGTTAATGAGTATATAGAAGAGTTTCAAAAAGTGGCTATTATGGTACCTGATATGAGTGAAAAGAGGATTTTTTATCTTTTTCTTGATGGTTTAGAAGATTCTATTAAGGGTTTGGTTAAGGCTTTCTCACCCCCAACGTTACAGGAAGCTATCAAAAGAAGCTTGCAACTTGAAACTTGCGTGGCTATGAAATCAGTTACTAATAAAAAACCCCCAAATCTTTGGCAACATAAGGGAAATTTTCAGAAAAATACTTTCCCAACACTACCACCAAAAGATGTGATAAATGTGGCAAAAAAGAAGGTAGATGAAGAGACTAGGAGTGAATTACGAAGGAAAAAGCTTTGTTTTACTTGTAGAGAACCATGGGTTCCAGGACATAGATGTTTGGGGAAAGGTCAAGTGCACTATATTGAAGTTGCTTCAGAATCTGATTCAGATGAGCATGAGGAATTTCATGATACTAAGGAGGAGGTAGAAGAAGAGAAAGAAAAATAAATCAGCAAGGATGGCACTTTAGTAGAATTATCAGGAGTCCCAAGATACCATCCCTTTCAAATTTGAGGGGTACTAGCAGGGCAAAGGTTGACAGTTCTTCTTGATAGTGGGGCAACTCACAATTTTATTGATGAGGGATTTGTCATGAAAAGAGGGCTTAAAGCAAAAGATTTTGAGGGATTCAATGTTACTGTAGCTAATGGTTTCACTATGCCTTGCACACGGGTGGTGAAACAACTCAAGATGACCTTAGGATATTATGAGTTATGTGATGACTTCTATATGGTTGGTATTGGGGAGACAGATCTTGTATTGGGTGTTCAATGGTTGCACTCTATTAGAGGCTATTACATGAACCATCAAACTATGGAGTTTAAATTTCATTCCAATGGGAAAGAAGTCATATTGAGAGGTTTATCGAATGGAGCACCTAGGGCAGTCTCTGCAAAGAGGATGGAGAGGACTTTTTGAAGAGGACAAGTAGCATGGGCAGCAGAAGTCATAATCCATCCAACAAGCTCTCCAAAGAATCAAGGTAATTTCCATTTTGAAATTCAAAATATTCTTGATAAGCATAGTATAGTTTTCAATGACTTGCCTCCAGGATTACCACTAGATAGAGGTTTTGAGCATGTTATAGAGTTAGAACAGGGTGCCAAACTAGTTATAACAACCCCATACCGCCATCCAAGAGGTTATAAGGAAGAAATTGAAAAAACTATTAAAGAACTCCTGGACATGGGATTCATAAGGCCTAGCTCGAGTCCATTTGCATCATCTATGGTACTTGTCAAGAAAAAGGATGGTACAATGAGAATGTGTATAGACTATAGGGCTCTAAACAAGAAGACCATAAAAAATAGGTATCCCATACCATGCACAGATGAACTCATTGATGAGTTACATGGTGTTGTATACTTCTCAAAAATTGACTTAAGATCATGGTACCATCAAATCCGAATGAGGAGTGAAGATGTGGAAAAGACTGCTTTTAGATGTCACTATGGGCACTTTGAATTTCTTGTTATGCCATTTTGCCTCACTAATGCACCTGCAACATTCCAATCTTGTATGAATAAGGTATTCAGCCAGCATCTTCAAAATTTTGTTTTGGTATTTTTTGATGATATCTTGATTTATAGTAAAACATGGGAAGAGCATCTAAAGCACATAGACACTGTTTTGGGAATCTTGGAGAAGCAATCCTTCTATGCTAAGCTACCTAAATGTGAGTTTGGTTTGACAGCGATCCTATATTTGGGACATATTATAAGTTCTAAAGGAGTACAGGTTGATCAACAAAAAATCCAGACAATTTTGGATTGGCCTCCACCCACTAATCTTACATAGTTGAGAGGTTTCTTCAGGTTGTGTAGCTACTATAGGAGATTTGCCAAGGGATTTTCTCAGCTTGCTGCCCCCTTGACTGATTTGACAAAGAAAGGAGCTTTTGTTTGGATAGAAGAGGCACAAAAAACATTTGATAAGCTTAAAGAGGTAATGAGTTCACGCCCTGTGCTTGCAATTCTAGATTTCTCTTTACCTTTTGTTGTTGAATGTGATGCTTCTGGAGAAGGTATAGGGGCTGTCCTAACTCAAAGGGGACATCCAATAGCATTTGAGAGTAGAAAATTAAATCAATCAAAGAAAGGTTACTCCATCTATGATAAGGAACTGTTGGCAATAATGCATGCACTTCATAAGTTTAGACAATATTTGGTATGTGGGAGATTCACTGTAAAGACAGACCATCATAGCCTCAAGTTTTTCTTGAACCAAAGGGATTTGAATGATCGTCAAAAAAAATGGGTAAGAAAATTGCAAGCTTATGATTTTGATATTGAATACATGAAAGGAAAGAATAATGTGGTTGCTGATGCTCTCTCAAGAAAGCCCACTTTGTGTTCCTTATCATCTATCTTTGCTGATTGGAAAGTCTCCATAATTTTAGAGTATGCTAAAGATTCCTTTGCCACCAAGATTTTGGATAAGTTAGTGGATGATAAAAAGTACAAGGTTGTTGATGAATTGATTTATTACAAGAACAGGATCTTCTTACTGCTAGGATCAAAAACTAAGGAGAGGATATTGAGGGCCTTTCATGACACACCTTTGGCTGGTCATCAGGGATACTTCAAGACATACAGGCAAATTCAAGAGAGGTTTTCATGGAAGGGTATGAAAGAGGATGTCCTTAAACACATTAAGGAATTTATGGTATGCCAACAAAGCAAGAGTGAGCAAAATTTTCCTGCAGGGTTGTTGCGGCCACTTCCTATTCCTGAACAAAAATGGGAAAGTATTTCCATGGACTTCATCACTGGGTTGCCCAAGGTTCAAGGTAAGGATTGCATATATGTGGTGGTAGATAGACTAACTAAGTATGCACATTTCTTTCCTATCACATCTGATTTCAAGGCATCACAAGTGGCCGAATTGTTCTTCAAGGAAATTTTTAGATTACATGGCTTGCCTAGAAACATTGTTAGTGACCGAGACAATAGATTCCTTAGCTCTTTTTTGAAGGAGCTCTTTCATTTGGTAGGAACTGAACTCACTCCCAGTACTAGCTATCACCCTCAAACAGATGGACAAACAAAGATAGTTAATAAATGGATAGAGGGATATTTGAGGAACTATTTCAAATCAACAACATGCTTGGGTGAAATGGTTACACCTAGGGGAGTATTGTTAGAATACATCTCATCACATGTCTATTGGTATGCCTCCTTTTCATGCTCTTTATGGTTATGATGCCCTTTCTTTTGTTGATCTAATACTTTCTAATAGTAGAGTACCTCCAGCAAGTGATTTCGTCAAGCAAAGCCAAGACATAATAAGGTCCCTCAAGGATAATCTACAACATGCACAAAACCAAAAAAAGTTATATGCTGATAGGAAAAGGATTGAAAGATCTTTTGAGGTGGGAGATTTGGTATTTTTTAGGTTGTAGCCATATAAGAAAAGCACCTTGAAGAGGAGTGGGGTAGAGAAATTGAGCCAAGGTTCTATGGGCCTTATAAGATCATCAAGAAGGTAGGAGAGGTAGCTTATGAATTGGAGCTCCCACCAAACAGCATAATACATAATATTTTCCATGTATCTTTCCTAAAGAAGGTTCTAGGCCAGAAAACCATAGTATCTATAGAATTACCACCTCTTGATGATGAAGGGAAATTAGTTTCGATACTAGAAGAGATTTTGGATACAAGAGAGAAAAGATTGAGAAACAGGAGTGTCATAGAGCATTTGGTCAAATGGAAAGGATTACCACTAGAGGATGAAACTTGGGAAGGAGTACATATTCTTGAGAATTCCAACCTTCATTACTTGAGGAAAAGCAATATTTGGGAGGGGAGGACTTGTCATGTCCCCTTTTCAAATAATTAAGAATAATAAACTTTGCTGAGGCAGGCAGGCTCCAAAAAGGTGAAATTTTGGAAAAAGGGGCTAATCTTTGGAAACCAATGGAATAATAAATAAAAATTATTATTAAATTATATTTTATTAACCCCTCTTGGATGTGGTTAGGGTTATTCCCTCTTTTAAGGGGTTTGGAGGCATTTTGGGCTCATTCCAGAACTTGATTTTTGCGCATTGCTATGTTGTTCTTCAGAGGTTGCCAAACCTATGGAGAAGGAGACCTGAGAACGGGAGTTTGTAGGTTTTTAGGAAGGTTAAGGATGGGAGTTTGAATCCATTCCATGTGCATTCTCATGTAGAGTTTTCCTTTGTGCTAAACAGTGTAGTTTTGTGAGTTTTCGGGTGTGTTTTTTTGTAAGAGTTTGGTGTTTCCGGTTGAGTATTTCATATCAGTTTGGTTTTCTATTGTATATTAGACTTTTAAATGTTAAAATAGATCTGAATATATGTATTTTGATATGATTATACTTCTGTGATATATTATTAATTTTTTGTGGTGATTTCAGGCTATTTTGTGCTATTTTCGGGAGCCCGATGAGCATTGTTTTTGTCCTCCGTTTGGGAGCTATTGTGTGCATGTTATACAGATCTAGAAATATCATTTTATAGGCTGTTATTCTGCTCAAATTTCTATAAAAATTTCCACTTTCAGATTTATTAATAATAGGTGAAGCTTTTGGCACTATTTCTAGCATACTTGATTTGGGGTTTATTGAGAAATTGGTGAAACTTTGAAATATTGGTTGTTTGATTTTAAAGATCTGATTTGAGGCTTGAAATATCATAAAAAATTAGAGAAAGGGACATTTCATTTTAGCATGATTTTGTTTGTTATAGTTGAATCTAGGGTTTTTTTGAAAACAAAAACGTTAAAATTAAAGTTTTTTTTTTAATATGTATTACATTTTACAATTCAATAGGAATGGCTGATTAGAATGATGACACTGAGGTAGGGAATAATATTCCTCCTAACCCCCCACTAAATGATCCAGTACCCCCACAAAACCATCCACCAAATGATCCTCTACCCTCTCAAAACCCTCCTCAAATCGAGGATTTGATAAATGAAAATCTCACCAAGTTGAGAGGTTTGCATAGAACATATAATAATGTACTTGCATTGGCTCCTACGTTATCCATGTTAAACACCATAGTGGATAACATTGAAACCCGTACAAACCAAAAAAATGCCGCTCTTCATTGGCGTGATCAAATGCATGATTTGTTTGATGATGGTTTTGATTATGATGAGGTTGCGAACCTCAACATAAGCAAAGACAATTTGGCCAGCCTTTTTGCAAACTCAAAAATGGGTTTACCAGTTGACCCAAAAAAATCCAAACTATCAATTAAATGGTGCACAAATGATGCCATACGTGAAAACGTTTGGGATCGTTGGTGGATGGTCTTTGATATCCCTCCACATGGCAATTTAGACATACCATTTTATTTCCTTAGAAAATTATATGCTGAATTTGTGTTGAAACTTAAAGTGAACTATTGGAGCATGAAGCCCAACATGGGCTTAGGACTAGGAGCTCCTCAGGATAGACCCTCTTCCTAGCGGAAGAAAGCTGGCACTTTTGTACCCCACCTGATATCTCCCCTCCTCCTCGAGTGTAGCATCCGAATATTATGCTAGAGGCTAGCTTTTAGACTATTAGAGCCATTCATAAGCTGAGTAGCCTAATGATATCTTAGGCTAGGTCAATGCTACCTCCTTGTGTTGATGATGTTGGTGCCAATTCATCATCGACTATCTTATCACACATTTGTGTGCCTCACACTTGAATTACGTGCAAGAATATTTGCATGGGTCCCATAGGTAATCTTCCTGAGTGTCATTTTGTATTAGACGAGGATACACCAGACACACACGCAGAGGCTACAGACCCTGATGTGAGAGAGGAGGGGAATGTAGAGGCATGGACTTCTTCAGTGTCGATACGTGTATGTATTTTTTTGTTATGACATATGTGATTTAAAGTTAATTTTTATAATAGGGTAATTTTAATTTTTAAGCCATATTGACTTTTATATGTATGTGATCTTCATTCATGTTTAGTTGATGACTGAGGAGGAGCTCAGATAGATTAATGATGCCATGCTCTTGGCCATTTCATTTGGCCTTGAGACATCTACGGTACATTATGTTGTGTTCAATTTTTTTTTTCTATTTGATATTGTAGCATATATGGTTTCTAATCTTTCTTTTATCTTACAGGTAGCACCTGTCCTGGAGGGACAAAGTGCGGAGGGTGAGCCAGCATGCACTGACAAAGGAAAGGTAATTAGGTGCTTTCTATTTGATTAAATATCGATGCATTCTTGTAAAATTTTTGTGGTAATCCCATTTAATTACATTCTTTATTGTATATAGGGTATTGCTATTAGTGATGAGCCTATACAAATTCTGTGTCATAGACCATCAGAGATTTCCATTCACACTAAGAGCCCCATTGTATGTATAAGTATCATTTATTTTTTATTATCCTTATCTTCATAAATAAATTCAAAACTGATTTCTGTGATATTAACAACTATTATTTTGTATCTCATAGGAGACTCCTAGTGTACATGAGGTCCGATGGGATAGTTACGTAGATTTGATGACACGACCACTCACTCCCAAGTAGGAGCCTAGAATAGTAAGTTGTAGTTTGAATTCATAATTAAATATGTTATAAATTTAGCATGCTATGAATTATAACTTTATAGTTTAAATTGTAGATTCATCTAACAAAGGTATTTGAACATATACAGCCCACAATTAGAGAGGTACCAACATTGCTGAGGGCATACGAGAGGACTCCTGACCGATGCAGGAGGTCGACAAGAGAGGTATTTATTATCAAATTTTGATAGTATTAATCTCCAATACAAAAAAGATCATTATGCATTTGAGTAATTCAATGTTAGATACATAGAATCATATAAATTTAGTAGTCTAACTTTGGGTTTTCCTTTTTTGTTTATGTAGGAGGCATCCGATCCACCTAGTGTAGTGAAGAGGCTACATTTTGGTCATCCACCAGCACCCTAGGATAGTATAGTTTTCGTAGGATGCATCATGAGACATTTTGAGATGGCATATGCCACATTATATTCAGAAACATTGATATTATACACATTTTGATGGCATGATCAGCCACATTTTGTATATGGATCTATGTATTTTGATATATATTTGTGTAAAAAATTTTCTATGGATGCATGTATTTTGATATATATTTTTGTCATTTATGTGCACAATGATATACATATTAATTTAGTGTCTAGTATTGTTCAATTTATCGTGGATCATGTGTCATGCCCTAAATTTTACTAGTAAAAACACAACAATTTTTTTTTTTTTTTTGCAGCTTATGAAGTTGTATAAGAAATTACATATTGTAAAACAAGGTTATCATTGAATAGGAGTTCAAGACTCATGTGGATAGTGTCATCCAATTGTAACATTTTAGCCATAGGTGGTTTTCAAATACATTGGATGATAGTCTAGTTCAAGTTAGCGTCATGAGTCAAAAGAGCAAGTTCAAGATACAACACTCATAAATTAGTGAGGTAATTCATATCCTAACAAGCCTCTAATACTAATATTCTATTAGGCTCTGTCGGTTGTATCATATGGACTAGGTCATGATTCTAGCATGTAAGGGAAGGGAATCAGAATTACTTATTATCCTCATTACCAATGTACACACATTCATTAATCATTACAATATATAGTAATGTGACAATTACTATATGGTGTGGAAGTGTACTATATCTTAATCGATTAAATACACATATCTAGAGAATTTAGATTTAGTACTCATCACATGAGCACCCTTAGTCAAATAAGAAAAGTGCACTTATCTACCACTCTATATCGGATCTAACCATTGGAAATTAGAAAAGATATGCCCCAAAGGTAGCTTCGAAGTATACATGATGGAGAAGGGGCCACTTGTATTGATAGTATCCATCATTCAACACATACTATACACAACTTATGGAATAAACAATTTGTTTTATGTGCCAAATGTGTATCATGTGCTTGCATCCATATCTTACTGGTTACAGGTCCTCTCAAAGATTGGACCAATACTGACTCATTTTCTCCCTCTTTACTCTATTTAGTCATCCTTATGCATTCTGTCAACATTGTTTCCTCACCAAACTAGCACTCACTATAGTTTCCTAAACACAAAAATTACTATTTCAATACATAAATTAAACTCACTCTAACAAAAAAGAATTACTAACTATCTAGCTCATCAACTACTAACTAATCTAGCTACATTGCCATGCTTTTACATTTACTATTTTAATTACTATAATTACTATACTATTACATTTACTTTTTACATTATTACATCTAATTATTCACCATAAGCTCACTTTCTCGCTATCAATATTATTATTATCAAAGCATGTTAAGATTCAAAGTAGTTTCATAGTATGAATTAGTAAGCACATAAAATGAGGAACTCTTAGTAAGTCTAAGGGCCAATTCAAAGTACTTAACTCAATAATAATTCATGATCAATATTTAAACACATCCTACTACACCATTGTATTGAGTGTGTCAATTTAAATTTGTTAGATGAATTATTTATGCAAGGATTAGGTGCAAGTGTATAAATAAGGTTTGTATATAACATACCTTGTCGTTCTGACATATATGTATTCATCATTTCATGCAACTAACATAGTAAAATTTGGTGTACATGAATCATATTATCATTAATTATACATAGGATACATGAGCTGATGAGCTACCTCTAATGACATGCCCAATGACCCTTATTACATACTAGCTAACTAATGCTTTATTCCTACACTACATTTTCAAATTGGTATATATATTCTATCGACTTTGATATTCTACTAATATCTTCAATCGAATCCACAACATTCATTATCTAACTAAAATTACCTCAAGCCAAATATAAAATTCACTTGACATTAAATCCAACATCTACACAAGTTTGTCACGCATTCAATTCTATCTAGTAACTCTTATCTATCAATGTGCTTTATTGACTAGATAAAACTAGATTTGAGTTATTATTTTAATCCACCATCCATCCTTATCCTTGATTCTCCAATCCCATCATCCCAACAACTTACTTCATATCAACCCTATTATATCTACATCCAACTATCCTAATTTACAGTCTTAACACTAATTTAGTTAAACCCTCCATACTTAACATCATGTTCAATTATATATGCATTCTTGTAAACTTATTTATTTAATTTAATTTATTTTCCTATATTGAGCTTTTCCATTACCATATGGTTTAATTGTTACATGTTTCTATTTGAGCCCCTTGATATAAACATTACCCTTAAACTAAGCTCAAATACACTAAGTGTCATTATCCTCTATTCAAGACTTGAAATGATTAAATAATTATCTGATAAAAGTAAAAACAAATCTAAAGGGTGAATCTCCTATCTATCTTAAATCCTCATCATTCCCTAACTCTTACCAAGGCCACATTTCTTCCTACATGTGGTCCCCACAAGGTCCCACATGGGTCATGTGCAAAATTTTGACTAATTCAAGCCTTAGGACATCTTTTTCCCATCCCTCCAATCAACAATCCTAACATGAACAAGTCATATTAAATTTCAACTTGACATTCTCCTAAGTACAAATCCCTTGGGATTGCTATCCCACTCCCCCTTAATTTCAAGTCAACTACCTATGCTTGGGAACACGTGACCACTGCTGCAAGAAATTTCAAGTCAACTACCTATGCTTGGGAACATGTGATGACTGCTACAAGGAGGGGATGACTAGTGCATAAGACACGGATGTGACATAAACCCTTTCTCCTATGCACCCAAGTATATTAATGGGGATGAAACCCCTTTTCAAGGAGGCACGCTCAAGGATAAAAGTTTTGACATGACATGTCAGAATGAATGTCAGATTAAACAATACGCCTTGGGGAGTGGAGAAAACTTTTTGCATTATGATGGCTTAGGAAATGTTGGGGGCTACTCTAGAAGGGCGGTCAAGATCAATCTTGGCTTTTATTTTATTTTTGAGTTAAATATTTAAATTGGTCATATTCTCTAAGATTCACACTAATATGCCTTTATTTATTTAATTACTAATTTATTATTTGAGTGTTGGATGTGACTTAGAGGTCGCAAGATTGTAATGTGTACCATTCTGTCACTTAGGAAATATATTAGTCTAGGACACTCATTAGTCTCTATATGCTATTATTATTTTTATTTTTATTAGATAGCAGTCTAGAATCTGGGAATATTCTTTAATATTTTATTGCTCTATATTAAGGAAGGGATTTATTTTCCTTTACCATACATTTTCCAGAGAGGAAAATGCATGCCTACAACAATGTATCTCATAGATTTTATTATGTCTTCTCTTACAACGAGCTTCATTTTGTTATATCATGAAATTAATTTGATGATTTCCTTTCTTAGAATTGTATTAAGCTTGGTAATTAAAATCAATGTTATCCATGCATGTGATATGAACATAAAATTTTCCTTCCAAATTATTGAGTGCACAACAATATTTTAAGCAATCTACTAAGTTTTAAATTTATACAATCAATGGTATCACATAACATCTATGGATTGTTATTATCAACCAGTCATTTACAATACCACAAGGAGAAAACTTTCTTTCACATTTTCAAATGATAACAATGATGTCAAAGCAAATATTTGACTCATGCCAATGCTTTCATAACAATATAAACTCCAAATGAAACATGCATATACAACCTTATTAATTATTTCCTCTACATGTACATTAGGTAACAATGATACAATCTCCTTCCATCACAATGGGGCAACATAAGGGACTTTTCAAAATCATAAGGAACATGAACATTGAAAGATATGGACAATGAGTAGCATGAACATTGTCCAACATGATCATTGAGAACATGAACAAGCTGGTGAATCCTCCTTCACAAATGAGGGCACAATGTCAAGTTTTCTCATCCAACATCAATCTACAAGATGATCATTCCAAGCCATTTCCATTGCTCCCTTGGACACAAATCTGCACATGCAACACAACAAAATAACAAGGACCATGGGTGCTTTCCACCCAACCATAGGCCTCAAAGAGACCACCCCCACACTAGGGAACAAGGCTCAAACTGGGATACACATACAATCTTTCAATGCATAAAAATTACATTTCAAACTTGAACAATTTCCCCCCAAGGCTATTTCACAATGGCTTCACAGATGGAACCATAAAAATAGGGTGAAGGTGTGTTCTAAAATGGAGACTTGCCATACCAAACCATATCTGCAATAAACAATTTTCATGCCCTCTCGGGGCTATCATAATTCAGAAAATTGCATGCCCTCTCAGGGCCTCCACATTTCCTCCTCCAAACCCACTACCATCAGCTGTAACTCCTCAAACTTCCTTTCTACACCATACTTTCCTTATCACCCCCAGCAAGATATGAATGGTTATGGAATACAATGGAGCCCATACTCCAAGGTTCTTAATACATTTTTTGAACCCAACTTAAGCCCTTCACCCTGGACTTCTCTTCCCTTCCCACAAGGGTGAGTGTAAGTCCCACACCCATAAAAACACTCAAGCACAAAACAAGAAAATAAAACCAAGTAGAAATAAAACAAGAAATTTTCAAGAGCACATCACATTTTCACAACACAATATCAACACCCATAATACAATAAGGAAATAGAGGAAATCCAAACCTCATACTCACAATACTCCACACAATACAACAAGATGCACAATGGTGTCACACTAATCTACATGGAATGAACATCATTCAAGCACTCACATGAATGCTACTCCACAATGCAATGCAATGTATACTCCATTGATAAACTCCACACTTGCATATTTTCTTAACCATGCTAAAAGAAAGAAATGGAAAAGAAGCAAGTTTGAGATACCAACCTTGGTCCAAGCTAGGGTAAGGATAGTTATAGTAGAGCTCCCCTAATCTCCCTCCAAAACCTAACTGTCTCTAAAATTAGAGAGTGGGCAGACACCCCACTAGTTTGGCCAAGACCCTCTAATAAAGCCTTCCCACTAACTTATTTTAGCAAAAACACTAAGCCACTACTTCTTACAAACTTGTCTCCTCTAACGGTTCATTGATAGCCCTCACAAGCTCTGAGTTATGACCCTCGCAAGATCGACCTCAAAATGTACTTAGAGCACCTTGGAGACTCCTCGGTACGAGGTGGCTGCAAATGATGGATGGTCTTCGTGGCCAGAACAAGGGTGTGACTAGGGTTCACCCGCCCATCTAGAGCTAATGGAATTGATGATTCGATGCCAAGATTAGCAGTTCCAAAGTTACGCTGTAGTGCACCTATGAACTGAGGCACACTGCAAGTTTTGGCATCGAGCAAGATCACTATGCCAAATCCAAATGGAATGTGATCTCTTGAAAATGAGATAGGTTATTTTAGGCCTCACTATCATTGTCTTGTATCACTATCTTGTAGCATTTGATAGTTCATCGATAGCCCTCATGAGCTCTGAGTTATGACCCTCAAAAAATTGACCTCAAAATGCACTTAGAGCACCTTGGAGACTCCTCGGTACAAGGTGGCCGCAAATGATGGATGGTCTCTATGGACAAAAAAAGGGTGTGACTAGGGTTCACCCACCCATCCAGAGCTAATGGCACTGACGATTCGATGCCAAGATCAGCGATTTCAAAGTTACACTATAGTGCACCTATGAACTGAGGCACACTACGCGTTTTGGCATCAAGCGAGACCGTTGTGTCGAATCCAAATGAAATTTGATCTCTCAAAAATGAGATAGGTTATTTTAGGCCTCAGTATCACCATCCTATAGCATTTGATAGTTCATTGATAGCCCTCACAAGCTCTGAGTTATGACCCTTAGAAGATCAACCTTAAAATGCACTTAGAGGACCTTGGAGACTCCTTGGTATGGGGTGGCCGCAAATGATGGATGGTCTCCATGGCTGGAATAAGGGTGTGACTAGGGTTCACCCACCCATCCAAAGCTAATGACACTAATGATTCGATGCCAAGATCAGTGGTTTCAAAGTTATGTTGTGGTGCACCTATGAACTGAGGCACACTGCAAGTTTTGGCATCAAGCAAGATCACTATTCTGAATCCAAATGGAATGTTATCTCTCAAAAATGAGATATGTTATTTTAGGCCTTAGTATCACCATCCTATAGCATTTAACAGTTCATCAATAGCCCTCATGAGCTCTGAGTTATGACCCTCGAAAGATCGACCTCAAAATGCACTTAGAGCACCTTGGAGACTCCTTGGTATGGGGTGCCCACAAATGATGGATGGTCTTTGTGGCCAGAACAAGGGTGTGACTAGGGTTCACCCACCATCTGGAGCTAATGGCATTGACGATTCGATGCCAATATTAGCGGTTTCAAAGTTACGTTGTGGTGCACCTATGAATTGAGGCATACTATGAGTTTTGGCATTGAACAAGATCGTTGTGCCGAATCCAAATAGGATGTGATCTCTCAAAAATGAGATAGGTTATTTTGGGCCTCAACATCAGCATCCTATAGCATTTGATAGTTTATCGTTAGCCCTCATGAGCTCTAAGTTATGACCCTCAGAAGATCGACCTCAAAACACACTTAGATAACCTTGGGGACTCCTCGGTACGGGGTGGCCATAGACGATAGAGGGTCTCTGTGGTTGGAACAAGGGTGTCACTAGGGTTCACCCACCCACTTAGAGCTAATGGCACTGACTTGTAGCCATTAGGAGTTAGATTTTGAAAAGTTGTCAAGAAAGGTTGACCCCTTTGACTTGTATCATGAAAGGTTGCTTTGTGCCTTGCTTGATTGTTTGAAGACTACTCCATGTGTCACTATCTTTCTTGGAAAAAAAATTGCTTTTGAACATCAAGCTTGCAATATTATCAATTATTGTCAAACTTTTTCAACCAAGTCAAAACATCAAGTGCAAATATTTGTTTTCATTTTTTGCTAAGGGGAGTTTCATAAATTGACTTTGATTTTCTATTTCTCTAGTGCTTGAACATGCTTAAAATGGCTCTTTGGTCTTAGAGCTATTGGTATTTTCTAACTTCATGGTCTATGATATGCATACTAAGAATTTCTTTCACTAAATGGTTTCCTTGATCTATTGACTACACTTAAATTTGTTCACTTGTCATCTCTCTTTCTTTATCTACATTGCTATTTGGGATTTTTTCGTAGCTCTTGACTTGAGTCACCAGTGTTGTAACCTACTTGGACAATTTGTTTAATAAGTCACTCATTCATTTCTACCTCTCTTTGACCTATGAACACTCTACCTCTCTAGTTTGGACATCAAGTTATCTTGTGTCACCTTATTAGCTTCCTCTAGTCTCCTTCATGCTTTATTATCTATCTACCACTATGGTATTCAAACCTTGTGCTACCAGACCTCAACCAAATCTAGATGATTATGATATCATCCATGCCATTAAAGAGTTTCAAGATCTATAGGTTCAATACAAAGAGCTAGAAGAGACAAATAATCTTTCTTACCTTCATCTCTCTAAGCACATGATAGAAATCAATTCTAAACTTGAGAAAAGGTTAGAGGAGAATATTGCATTCTTAAATTAATCTCCCTTAAGACCTTTACATACACATGGGTCATCTTCTTCAAGGTCTACATATTCTACTCCAAGACATCAAATATCTTCATCTTCTAGATCCAAAGACCTCTTTAGAGAACAAGCAAGTGATACCTCCTTTGAGCCTATGCCAAACTTTCATTATGGACCTATCTTTGACCAAGATAGTGATGAAGACATGGATGCATTCTATTCACTTAAGAAAAAACAAAATTATCATGGAGAAATTTTTGAGAGAACTTTTACTCCATTGGAAGATTCTCATGATAACATCTTGTAAACACTTCTTGATAATGAATCCATCACATTACTAGACAACTCTAGACCTTATGAACCCAAAATCAAACCTCTATGGTGGAGAAATTATCATTATTGCCACTTCCATGGAAGAAAATTTCATTAAACTAAAGATTCCATAGTGTTGAAACATAAAATCAAATATCTCATTTATGATGGTATTGTTGATACCTCTAATGACTCATGTGTCACAAGATCATGCTGATGAACCTATGTCAAGTGATGATTTCCTTGACACCTTCACTTCTTATAACACTAATGAACCTCCAAAAGTGTCAAAGCTTTCAAAAATGCCTCCACCAAAAAAAGAACCTAATTCTTTCCATATAGACCATGCGTACCCTCAAGGGCTACAACTAAAAGAAAATCAAGCTAACCTTCACTTGTCTACAAACCTTTTCCATGCTACTAAGACTAAAGATCCTCAACATTCATGCAATACTATGATTACTACGCCCACTTTAGCTAATCCTGCATTATTTCTTTAAGATTCTATCATGCACACCTCACATTTTCTCTTGTCCTTAGAAGGTGCTCCATATCAAGATGACTCTCAAAAACAAAAATATATAAATAAAGATCAAGATCAAACACCTTTTCATCTCATCCAAAATTTCAC
The DNA here is from genome assembly GCA_028749045.1 of Cupressus sempervirens. Lineage (NCBI taxonomy): Eukaryota > Viridiplantae > Streptophyta > Pinopsida > Cupressales > Cupressaceae > Cupressus > Cupressus sempervirens. The sequence goes on from CM053785.1 coordinate 200,459,396, forward strand.
CTTTCTATATCCTGTGTGTTACCCACCTTCTACATATGATGAGGATACCATTTCCACTACCTCCATTGAGCTTATTGAAACTTATGGGAAAAGTGATCTTTCTATGCTATATAAAGAAACATGTCAAGATCAAAGTGTCCCCTCATGTTCTACTTCTCCATATCCACTTCAAAACTATGCTCAAGATTCAAACACTCCTATCAAAGGTCTTTCTCCTATAAAAGGTACTCATGAGTCTATTGATGACTCTGGTCATGCTACTCACTCTAAAGATGTTCAAATCCCTAGTCACTATCCCTTTGCATTTCCTAATTCTATCCTTGGTCCTTATCCATCTAATCTAAAGTCTTCAAACTTTCTCCTACACTTTATACTTCTAGCTCTCCTAATGTACCTCAAGATCAACAAGACATTCATCCTAGAAAATAAACATCCACTCAACCATCTAAACCAGTCATATTAGCCTTATTCATCCATAAGTCCCAAATCTTTTGGAAGCAGTTTGGATGTTCAACACAAGAAATATAATAATAATTTAAAAAATAGAGATCATTATGTCATTATGCTTTCATCATTATCCCAAATCCCTATTTTACTTTCTCATTCACTCATAGCCTTCATATCCAACTTCATATCATGTCATTATGCATATGCTATCTTGCTTATTGGCTTTAATTGCTTATCCTACATGCTATCTTCTTTCATGGATTTCATGGCTTATCCCAAATGTGCTTCATACAACTTTTCAATATGAAAGTCTTTCAAAACATTATACAATATTATGACTCTTTATGCTTTAAATGCCATGATTGGTTGCAAAATGGAAGAAATCAAGTATTCTAATTGTTCATCTGTACTTTCTAGATTTTTCTTATTTGATTAGTTTGATAAAAATAGTTTCAATAATCATAATGTTAGCTTTATGTCAAATAAGAAAAAAACAAAATTTGTAATAAGATATCCGCATGCAATTATCTTTCATATAGTTATAAATGCTCTTAAAATTGTCCTTACAGCCTTGTATCATATGCAAATATGATTTGCAAGAACTTATTCAATATCTTCCTCTTCTAATTCCTTATAAATAACCTACCAAAATACAAAAACCATAAACAAAAAAAGTACACATTTTACATCATAATACATCATAAATTTTAAAAATTCTCCCCAATACCACCCCCCCTCCAACTCTTCATGATGTACCTACATTCCAATATCATAAAAAAATTAGTAACTTATTGTATTAAACAAGATAATCATCAATTCATTAAATCATTATGAAGAAAATAACATAAGAAGTATATATACCTAGTCGAATATTCCAATAGGGTCCTCTCTTTATTTTAGGGTCTCCAATAGGGCTCCATGATCAGCATTAGCAATAGTAAAAAGTTCTTTTACTTTTGGTCTTCCTTGATGCTTCAATAACTTTACATTTGTTGCTATAATAAGATGCGAATATATGAGAATTACTTTGTGCTCCTGATAGTCTTCGAATACAAGATTTTCATTCCTTCTAAGCATGTATGTCCGCAACCATGTTCCAGCAACAACCACTAAACTAGTAGGATATGTGAATCCATCATCATCTATGATCGGTTGTGCAAGTTTTTGTTTACCTCTTACACAATGTGCTAACCAATAATTAGATTTCTCATCATTCCCCTATGGTGCAACAAATGCAAAGACATGTCTTGGCTGAAGTAGATTTGATAGATGGTTATGCTCAAGTGAACTTTCCATGTCATCATTTTTGATAGAGGGTATGATAGACAATGGAGTAAGATAATTTGGAGCCCATGTGTCCACCCACTCACTTGACTCACAGTGATCCCAATCACACTGAAAACAAGTACGACAAAAACAAGCTAGTTGTCGTGTCCAAATGGTCCATGTACTAGAATCAAAGCTCTGAAAAGAATGCATTTTTGATGAGTCTCTCACTGTAGCACACTCTGAGCTATCACCTATGGACACTTCCTCAACCAACCAAAAGAAACTACATACCACTAAATCAAGAGTCCCCCCCTGTGATAATACTAAACTAAACCAATCAACAAAGCTATAAGCATCAAGAAGCTTTGTTGTTGAAATCTTCAGTTGGTCCTTAACTAGAGCTCTCTTCACACATGCCCCTGCTCCATCATGTTCCCCTTTTCCATGGCCGGACTAAAAAAAACTTCAAATATGAGGCACCCCTCTCTCTACATGCATCCTACACAACCAATAAAACATGCAAACATTCTTGAATTGACCTATACAGTTATCTAACCAAATGATATGTCTATCCATAGAAATTGCATGCTCATGTAAGAAATCAAAAAAATTCTTGAAACAATGTTGCACAAACTCATGAGAGTGAGATCTATCATCACTCATAAAAAAATGATACTCTCTAATAATCTTTCAATTATCTTCTACACTATCAGGGGCATGCCTATATGTTATGTGAACAAAAATTGCAATTTGAATGGAGTTGTAATATTGAGATTGTGTCTCATTTTGAGGTTGCAATGTGTAGTTCTCAGCAAAATCAACAACTGATATTATAGTGTCAATGGGAAAAGTCTCCCTTACACATTCTAAATTGCTGATCCAACCACTAAGACTTGTGACTATGTCTTGCATACTTGTAAAAAAGTTTTTTCTTGAAATTTGAAATAAAATTAGCCACACTGATATCTTTTCCAACCAATTCACAACTAGAACTCTCACTCCCACTCTTCAATGTGTATTTCACCATTTCATATACCCTTTTTTTTAGTATTGTCTTTCCAAGATCATGTTTGCACCCCTCGTGGAAACATGTGTCAAACTTGGATAAACCACCACATTCTGAACACTTCTCATTTAAGCAAACATTTCTATAAAAGGAACAACCATCAACTCTACGACATAAGGGTTGATGTAGCAAGTCTCTTGATGATTTTGGAAGCCCACTAGACCCACAATTCTTCAATATTTCTTTACTATGCAAAATAGAATGGATGGAGCGTAATAGTTCATGGTGCATAGAAAACTCAACATGATATTTACAACATGTATTTCGAATTTTGAGTGGCACACAATAAAATGGCTTCAAATATTCAAAAGCCCTTTGTGATATATGAAGACTTGGATGACTCTCTCTAAATTGTTTGAACAACATAGTTTGACTTACCTCTAAATGGTGTTTAGGATGTGGCGTGCAGTCTTTGATGCCAATTCTCAACTTTAAGATGTCTTTAGCATTGGGTGATACTCGTGAGTTAGCGTGCCAAAATTGTGTAATTTCTTCTTTCACATCGTCAGATAGCTTCTTATCAAAATGTGGAAGTCTCTCACCAAATTCTCATGTTTCATTTTGAAGAGGATCATCAATTTTCTCTCGTCGACTAAGTGCTCTTCTCAAAGTAGTACGATTTAAATTCAAATCAATACAAGTTTATCTCATATATCTACCCTTTCTCAAATGATGACTTACCAAAGAGGTTGTAATAACCCTTTGAGCAGCTCTATTATCCTTCTCTCTGCTATTTTTCTAAATGCTATTGAGAGTACTGAAAAGATTCTTCACAATAATGGCATTTCTTTCCAACTTTTTATTGACACGAATCTTCAATTTGGAAAGCATAGGTCTCATCTTTTGCATTTTTAATAAGTGCATGAAAAGCTAACATTGCTCTACTATTGTCTTGTTGCCAAAAAACATTTGATATAGTCTTGAAGCCCATAATCGAATGGTTCTTTCTAATTTTTTTCCTTCCAAACTAGTAATAATCGTTTTATCAATTTCAATTATCTATTTTGGTGTTTTAGAACCTTCATGTCGATTATAATTAGGAGATATGTAAGGTTCTTGTGCATTGTCATTTTAAACATGTCCAATTAAGCAATTTGAATTATGACTTGGTGGCATTTCTTTTTTAAAATTTTCATTCTTCAAATTTTTAATTTCAGCATTATCATTTTCAATAGGTACATTTTCATTCTCCAACTATACATATTCATTATCTGACTCTATGATTTCACCTTCAATTAATTCATTGTCAACTTAACTGACATTTAGCATACCTTGTATTTTTCTTTAGTGTTCCATTTTGTCCCTTTCCTTATATGCCACAATGTCTTCATTAGATATCTTCTTTTTGCGTTTATCATTTTGACGACTGCTGCTCTCCATTTAGATGACAAATTTGAACACCTAAGGTTATATTTTTGAAAAAAAAAATTGATTGGTTGGGTCCCAAAATGCGAATTTTTGCAAAACCTGTGAAAAAAGAAGTGAAAAAGTGATGTTGGGTCTGTAGGGACAGGAAAATATTGGAAATTGGTGCCAGTAAAATCAGATATCCAATCCTAGATTGGATATCCAATTTCAATTCGGATATCGAATTTTGCATAGTGAATTTTTAGGGAGAAAACTTGCTATAATTTCCCTCCTTTTCCATAATTATATTATTAATATGAAAATCATTGGGGGGAAACCAACTTTGGTTTATTACTAAGCTCATAGTATAATAGTATTAATATTATTACTATCGATATAATAGTGTAAATATTTAGTGTTTATTTATATTATTATTATTATTATGCTACAATATAGTATTAATATATATTATTATTATAGTTATAATAGTATTATTATTATTACTATAGATATAATAATAATAATATTTACTGTTTATTATTATTATCATAAAATAGTATATATATATATATATCCTTTCATTTTTTAACCCATATACATATGAACGATTCGAATATGTCCCTAGGGGTCCTAAGGACATATCTTGTCATTTAATGGGTCAAAGACCTATGACCCCATTTGACCCATATGAACGATTCGAATATGTCCCTACGGGTCCTAAGAACCCTAAGGACATATGTTGTTGTTTAATGGGTCAAAGGTGGTCATAAGTCACCCTATGACCTCCTTTGACTCATATGCACGATTTGAATATGTCCCTGGGACCCCTAGGGACATATGTCATCTTTTAATGGGTCAAAGGGGATCATAACTCACCCTATGACCCCTTTTGACCCATATGAACGATTCAAAAATGTCTGTAGGGGTCCTAAGACCCCTAGAGAAATATGTCATTGTTTAATGGGTAAAAGGGGGTCATAGGTCACCCTATGACTCCCTTTGATGCATATTACCCATTCAAATATGTTCCTAAGAGTCCTAAGACTCCTAAAGACATATGTCGTCGATTAATGGGTCAAAGAGGGTCATAGGGTGACCTATGACCCCTTTTGATCCATATAAACGATTCGAATATGTTCCTAAGGACATGTCATCATTTAATGAGTCAAAAGGCGTCATAAGTCACCCTATGACCCCCTTTGACTCATATGATCAATTTGAATATGTCCCTAAGGGTCCTAGGACCCCTAGGGAAATATGTCATCGTTTAATGGATCAAAGATTGTCATAGCTCACCCTATGATCCCCTTTAACCCATATGGCCCACTCGAATATGTCCCTAGGGGTCCTAGGATCCATAAGGACATATGTCATCATTTGATGGGTCAAAGGGGGTCATAAGTCACCCTATGACCCCCTTCGACTCATATGAACAATTCGAATCTGTCCTTAGGGGTCCTAGGACCCCTAGGGACATATGTCATCATTTAATATGTCAAAAGGGGTCATAAGTCACCCTATGACACCTTTTGACCCATATAAACGATTCGAATATGTCTCTTGCAATCTTAGGATCTCTAAGGACATATGTCATCGTTTAATGGGTCAAAGGAGGTCATAGTGTGACCTATGACCCCCTTTAACCCATATTACTCATTCAAATATGTCCTTAGGGGTCTTAGGACCCCTACAGACATATGTCGTCGTTTAATGGGTCAAAGGGTGTCATAGGTCACCCTATGACCCCATTTGACCTATATGAATGATTTGAAAATATCTCTAAGGGTCTTAGGACCCCTAGCGACATATGTCATCGTTTAATGGGTCAAAAGAGGTCATAGGGTGACCTATTACCTCGTTTGACGCATATTACCCATTCAAATATGTTCCTAGAGGTCCTAAGACCCCTAGAGACATATGTCATAGTTTCATAGGTCAAACAGGGTCATCAGTCACTCCATGACCCCCTCTGACCATATGAATGATTTGAATATGTCCCTAAGGACATATGTCATCGTTTAATGGGTCAAAGGGGGACATAAGTCACCCTATGACCCTTTTTGACTGATATGAACAATTTGAATATGTCTCTAGGGGTCTTAGGATGCCAAGGGACATATATCATCATTTAATAGGTCAAAAGAGGTCATAGGGTGACCTATGACCGTCTTTGACTCATATGAACGATTCAAATAAGTTCCTAAGGGTCCTAGGACCCCTAGGAACATATGTCATCCTTTAATGGGTCAAACGGGGTCATAGGGTGACTTATGACCCCCTTTGATCCATATGAACAATTTGAATATATCCCTAAGGGTCCTAAGACCCCTACGGGCATATGTCATTGTTTAATGGGTCAAACAGGGTCATAGGTCACCCTATGACCCCCTTTGACCCATATTACCCATTCGAATATGTCCCTAGGGGTCCTAGAACTCCTACGTACATATGTCATCATTTAATGAGTCAAAGAGGGTCATAGGTTACCTTGTGATACCCTTTGACCCATATAAACCATTCAACTATGTCCTTAGGGGTCCTAAGACCCCTGGGGACATATGTTGTCATTTAATTGGTCAAAGGGGATCATAAGTCACCCTATGACCCTCTTTGACCTATATGAATAATTCAAATATGTCCTTGGAGGTCCCAAGAACCCTAGGGACATATGTCGTTGTTTAATGAGACAAATGGGGTCATAGGTCACCCTAAGACCCACTTTTACCCATATTACCCATTTGAAAATGTCCCTACGGGTCCTAGAACCCCTAGGGACATATGTTGTTATTTAATGGGTTAAAGAGGGTCATAGGTCACCCTATGACCCCCTTTAACCCATATGGCCCATTCGAATAGTTCCCTAGGGGTCCTAGGACCCCTAGACACATATGTCATCGTTTAATGGGTCAAAAAGGGTCACAGGTCACCCTCTGACCCCTTTTGACCCATATGAACGATTTAAAAATGTCCTTAGGGGTCTTAGGACACCTAGGGACATATTTCATCGTTTAATAGGTCAAAGGGGGTCATAGGTCATCCTATGACCCCTATTTGACCCACATGAATGATTCGAATATGTCTTTTAAGGTCTTAGAACCCCTCGGGACATATGTCATCGTTTCACGGGTCAAAGAGGGTCATAAGTCACCCTATAACTCCTTTTCACCCATATGAACAATTCGAATATGTCCCTGGGGGTCTTAGGCCCCTTTGGGACATATGTCATTATTTAATGGGTCAAAGAAGGTCATAGGTCACCCTATGACCCCCTTAGACCCATATTGCCCATTCGAATTTGTTTGTAGGGGTCTTAGGACCCCTAGGGACATATGTCGTCATTTAATAGGTCAAAGGGTGTCATAGGTCACCCTATGACCCCCTTTGACCCATATGAATGATTCAAATATGTCCTTAGGGGTCCTAAGACCCCTAGGGACATATGTCATCGTTTAATGGGTCAAACGAGACACATATTACCCATTCAAATATGTCCCTAGGAGTCATTGGACCCCTAGAGACATATGTCATAGTTTATTGGGTCAAAAAGGGTCATAGGTTACCCTATGACCTCCTTTGACCACATGAACAATTTGAATATGTCCTTAGGGGTCCTAGGATTCCAAAGGACATATGTCATCTTTTAATGATTCAAAGGGGGTCATAAAGTGACCTATGACCTCCTTTGACCCATATGAATGATTCGAATATGTCCTTAGTCTTAGGAATATGGACATATGTCATCTTTTAATGGGTGAAAGGGGGTCATAGGGTGACCTATGATGCCCTTTGACCTAGATGAATGATTCGAATATGTCCCTAGAGGTCATAGGACCCCTAGCGACATATGTCATTGTTTAATGGGTCAAAGGGGGTCATAGGCCATGCTATGACCCCCTTTGACCCATATGAATTATTCGAATATGTTCCTAGGGGTTTTAGGACATATGTCATTCTTTAATGGGTCAAAGGAGGTCATAGGTCACCCTATGACCCCTATTGACCCATATTACCCATTCGAATATGTCTCTAAGGGTCAAACGACCCCTACGGACATATGTCATCATTTAATGGTACAAAGGGGGTCATAGATCACCCTATGACCCCCATTGACCCATATGAACTATTCGAATATGTCCTTAGGGTTCCTAGGACCCCTAAAGACATGTCATTATTTAATGAGTCAAAGGGGGTCATAGGTCACTCTATGACCCCTTTTGACTATGACCCCTTTTGACCCATATGAATGATTCAAATATGTCCCTATAGGTCTTAGGACCCCTAAGGACATACGTCATCATTTAATGGGTCAAAGAGGGTCATAAGTAACCTTATAACCCCTTTTGATCCATATGAACGATTCGAATATGTCTCTAGGGTTCCTAGGGACATATGTCATCATTTAATGGGTCAAAAGGGGTCATAGGTCACCCTATGACCCCCTTTGACCCTTATGGCCCATTTGAATTTGTACCTAAGGGTCTTAGGACCCCTAGGGACATATGTCATCGTTTAATGTGTGAAATGGAGTCATAGGTCACTTTTTGACCCATATGTACGATTCAAATATGTCCTTAAGGGTGCTATGATGCTTAGAAAAATATGTCATCCTTTAATGTGACCTATGACCCCCTTTGACCCATATTACCCATTCAAATATGTCCCTAGGACCCCTAGAGACATATGTCATCATTTAATGAGTCAAAAGGTGTCACAGGTCACCCTATGACCCCCTTTGACCCAAATGAATGATTAAAATATGTCTCTAGGGGTCCTAGGACCCTTAAGGACATATATTGTCATTTAATGTGTCAAAGGGGGTCATAGGGTGACCTATGACTGCCTTTGACCCATATTACCCATTCAAATATGTCTTTAAGGGTCTTAGGACCCCTAGGGACATATGTCGTCATTTAATGAGTTAAATGGGGTCATAAGTCATGCTATGACTTCCTTTGACACATATGAATGATTCAAATATATCCTTAGGGGTCTTAGGACCCCTAAGAACATATGTTGTCGTTTAATGGGTCAAAGGGGGTCATAGGTCACCCTATGACCTATAACCCCCTTTGATCCATATGAATGATTCAAGTATGTCCTTATGGGTCATAGGACCCTTACGGACCTATATCATCATTTAAAGGGTCAAAAGGGGTCATAAGTCACCCTATGACCCCCGTTGACCGATATCAATGATTCAAATATGTACCTAGGAGTCTTAGGACCCCTAAGGACATATGTCATTGTTTAATAGGTCAAAGGGGGCCATAGGTCACCCTATGACCCCCTTCGACCCATATGGCCCATTCTAATTTGTCCCTAGGTGTCCTAAGACCCTTAGATATATATGTCGTTATTTAAATGGTCAAAGTGGGTCATATATCACCCTATGACCCCCTTTGACTGATATGAATGATTTGAATATGTCCCTAAGGGTTCTAGGACCTTTAAGGACATATGTCATTGTTTAATGGGTCAAAAGGGGTCATAAGTCCCCATATGACCCCTTTTCACCCATATGGACAATTCAAATATGTCCCTAGGGGTCCTAAGATCCCTAGGGACATATGTAATCGTTTAATGGGTGAAAGGAGGTCATAGGGTGAGCTATGACTCCCTTTAACCCACATTACGCATTTAAATATGTCCTTAGGGGTCCTAAGACCCCTAGAGACATGTCGTTGTTTAATGGGTCAAAGGGTGTCATAGGTCACCCTATGACTCCCTTTGACCCATATGAACGATTCAAATATATGTCATCATTTAATGGGTCAAAGGGGGTCATAGGGTGACCTATGACCTCCTTTGACCCATATTACCCATTCAAATATGTCTTTAGGGGTCTTAAGACCCCTAGAGACATATCTCATTATTTAATGGATCAAAAGAGGTAATATGTCACCCTATGACCCCCTTTGACCATATGAACGATTCGAATATGTCTCTTTTGGTCTTAGAACCCGTAAGGACATATGTCATTGTTTAATTGGTCAAAGAGGGTCATAAGTCACCCTATGACCCCTTTTGAATGATATGATCAATTCGAATATGTCCCTAGGTGTTCTAGGACTCCAAGGGACATATGTTGTCATTTAATGGGTCAAAAGGCATCATAAGGTGACCTATGACCCCTTTTGACCCATATGAACGATTCAAATATGTCCCTATGGGTCCTAGTACCCCTAGGGACATATGTCGTCATTTAATGGGTGAAAAGGGGTCATAGGTCACCCTATCACCCCCTTCGACCCATATGAACGATTCGAATATGTCCGTAGGGGTTCTAGGACCCTTAGGGACATATGTCATCATTTAATGAGTCAAAATAGGTCATAGGTCACCCTATGACCCCCTTTGACCCATATGAAAGATTTGAATGTCCTTAGGGGTCCTAGGACCCCTAAAGACATATGTCGTCGTTTAATGCATTGAAGGGAGTCATAAGTCACCCTATGACCCCTTTTGACCCATATGAAAGATTCGAATATATCTTAGGGACATATATCATCATTTAATGGATAAAAGGGAGTCATAGGTCACCTTATAACCCCCTTTGACCCTTATGGCCCATTTGAATTTGTATTTAGGGGTTCTAAGACCCTGAGGGACACATGTCATCATTTAAAAGGTCAAAGCGGTTCATAGGTCACCATATGACCTCCTTTTACCAATATTAACTGTTCAAATATGTCTCAAGGGGTCTTAGGACCCTTAGAGACATATGTCATCATTTATTGGGTCAAATCGGGTCATAGGTCACCTTATGAGCTCCTTTGACCGATTGAACAATTCAAATATGTTCTTAGGGGTCTTAGGACCCCTATGAACATATGTCATCATTTAATGAGTCAAAGGGAGTCACAAGTGAAATATATGAATGATTCGAATATGTCCCTGTGGGTCCTAGGACCCCTAGGAACATATGTTGTCCTTTAATGGGTTAAAGGGAGTCATAAGTCACCCTATGACCCCCTTTGACCCATATGAACGATTCAAATATGTCCCTAGTAGTCTTAAGACCCCTAGAGACATATGTGGTCATTTAATGAGTCAAAGGGGATCTAGGTCAACCTATGACCCCCTTTGACCTATATAGCTCATTTGAATATGTCCCTACGGGTATTAAGACCCCTAAGGACATATGTCATCGTTTAATGAATCAAATGGGGTCATAGGTCAGCCTATGACCCCCTTTGACCCATATGAATGATTCCAATATGTGCTTAGGGGTCCTAGAATCACTAGGGACATATGTCATCATTTAATGGCTTTGACTCATATGAACGATTCAAATATGTCCTTAGAGTTCTTAGGACCCCTAGTGACATAGGTCATCATTTAATGGGTCAAAGTGGGTCATAGTTCACCCTATGACTCCCTTTGACTCATATTATCTATTCAAATATGTCCGTAGGGGTCCTAAGACCCCTAGTGACATATGTCATTGTTTAATGGATCAAAGAGGATCATAGGTCACCGTATGACCCCCTTAGACTCATATGAACAATTTGAATATGTCCCTAGGGGTACTAGGAACACTAGGGACATATGTTGTCATTTAATAGGTCAAAGGAGGTCATAAGTCACCCTATGACCCCGTTTGACCCATATCAACGATTTGAATATGTCCTTAGGGATCCTAAGACCATTAGGGACATATGTCATCATTTAATGGGTCAAAGGGTGTCATAGGTCATCCTATGACCCCCTTTGACCCATATGGCCCATTTGAATATTTCTCTAGGGGTCTTAAGACCCTTAGGTACATATGTCATCATTTAATGGGTCAAAAGACGTCATAGGTCACATTATGACCCCCTTTGACTCATATGAATGATTCAAATATGTCATATGTTGTCATTTAATGGATCAAAGAGGGTCATAAGTCACCCTATGACCCTTTTTGACCCATATGAATGATTCAAATATGTCCCTAGAGGGCATAGGATCCCTAGGGACATATGTCATTGTTTAATATGTCAAAGGGGGTCATAGAGTGACCTATGACCCCCTCTGACCCATATTACCCATTCAAATATGTCCTTAGGGGTCTTAGGACCCCTAGAGACATATGTCATTGTTTAATGGGTCAAAGGGTATCATAGGTCACCCTATGACCCCCTTTGACCCATATGAACGATTCGAATATGTCCTAAGGGGTCCTAGGACCCCTAGTGACATATGTCATCGATTAATGGGTCAAAGGGGGTCATAGGGTGACCTATGACCGCTTTTGACCCATATTACCCATTCAAATATGTCCCTACGAGTCTTAGGATTCATAGAGACATATGTCGTCATTTAATAGGTCAAAGGGGGTCATAGGATAGCCTATGACCCCCTTTGATCATATGAATGATTCGAATATGTCCGGACATATGTCATCATTTAATGGGTCAAAGGGGGGTCATAAGTCACCCTATGACACCCTTTCACCGATATAAATGATTTGAATATGTCCCTTGTGGTCCTAGGACCCCAATGGACATATGTTGTCATTTAATGAGTCAAAGGGGGTCATAGGGTGACCTATGACCCCCTTTGACCCATATGAACGATTCGAATATATCCGTAGGGGTCCTAAGACCCCTAGGGACATATGTCATTCTTTAATATGTCCAAATTGGTCATATGTCACCCTATGATCCCCTTTGACCCATATTACCTATTCGAATATGTTCTTAGGGGTCCTAAGACCCCTAGAGACTATTGTCATCGTTTAATGGGTCAAAGGGGGTCATAGGTCACCTTATGATCCACTTTGACCCATATGAACCATTCAAATATGTCTTTAGAGTTCGTAGCACCCCTAGGTACATATTTTGTCATTTCATGAGTCAAAGGGGGTCATAAGTTGACCCCCTTTGACCCATATGAATGATTCAAATATGTTCTTAGGGGTCCTAGGATTCATAGGGACATATGTCGTCATTTAATGGGTCAAAGGACCTATGACCCCCTTTGACCCATATTACCCATTCGAATATGTCCACTGTGGTCTTAAGACATCTAGGAACATATGTCATCATTTAATTGGTCAAAGGGGCTCATAGGACACCCTATGACCCCCTTTGACCCATATGAACCATTCAAATATGTCCTTAGGGGTCTAAGGACCCCTAGGTACATATGTCATCGTTTAATGGGTCAAAGAGAGTCATAGGTAAAATATATGAACGATTTGAATATGTCCCTATGAGTCCTATGATCAATAGGAATATATGTCATCATTTAATTGGTCAAAAGGGGTCATAAGTCACCCTAGGAGCGCTTTTGACCCATATGAATGATTTGAATATGTCCCTAGGGGTCCTAAGACTCCTTGGGACATATGTCATAGTTTAATGGGTCCAAAGGGGTCATAGGTCACCCTATGACCCCCTTTGACCCATATGACCCATTCAAATATGTCCCTAGGGGTCCTAGGACCCCTATGGACATATGTCTTTGTTTAATGGGTCAAAAGGGGTCATAGGTCACCCTATGACCCCCTTTGACCCATATGAATGATTTGAATATGTCCTTAGGGGTCTTAGGACTTCTAGGGACATATGTCATCGTTTAATGGGTCAAAGGGGGTCGTAGGTCACCCTATGACCTCCTTTGACCCATATGAATGATTCGAATATGTCCCTATGGGTCTTAGGACCCCTAGGGACATATGTCATCATTTAATACATCAAAGGGGGTCATAAGTCACCCTATAATCCCCTTTGACGCATATGAATAATTCGAGTATGTCGCTAGGGGTCTTAGGACACTTAGGGACATATGTCATCTTTTAATGAGTCAAAGGGGGTCATAGGTCGATTTATGACCCATTTTGACCCATATGGCTCATTTGAATTTGTCCCTAGGGGTCCTAGGACCCCCAAGGACATATGTCATCATTTAATGGGTCAAAGGGGGTCATAGGTCACCCTATGACCCCCTTTGACCCATATGAACAATTCAAATATGTCTTTTGGGGTCTTAGGACCCCTAGGAACATATGTCATTGTTTAATGAGTCAAAGGGAGCCATAGGTCACCATATGACCCCTTTTGACCTATATTACCCATTCAAATATGTCCCTAGGGGTCCTTGGACCCATAGAGAAATATATTTTTATTTAATGGGTCAAATAGGGTCATAGGTCACCCTATGACCTGCTTTGATCCATATGAACGATTTGAATATGTCCTTAGGGGTCCTAGGACCTCAAGGAACATATGTCATCGTTTAATGGGTCAAAGGGGGTCATAGGGTGACCTATGACTTCCTTTAACCCATATGAACAATTCCAATATCTCCCTATGGTTCCTAGGACCCATAGGGGCATACGTCGTCCTTTAATGGGTCAAAGGGGGTCAAAGGGTGACCTATGACACCTTTTGACCCAGATGAGCAATTCGAATATGTCCCAAATGTGGCTAGGACCCCTAGTGACATATGTCATTGTTTAATGGATCAAATGGTGTCATAGGTCACCCTATGACCCCCTTAGATCCATATTACCCATTCAAATATGTCCCTAAGGGTGCTAAAACCCGTAGGGACATATGTCATCATTTAATGGGTGAAAGGGGGTCATAGTTCACCCTATGACCCCCTTTGACTCACATGAACCATTTGAATATTTTTTTAGGGGTCCTAAGACCCCTAGGGACATGTGTCATCGTTTAATGAGTCAAATGAGGTCATACGTCACCCTATCACCCTCTTTGACCCATATTACCCATTCGAATATGTCCCTAGGGGTGCTTGGACCCCTAGAGACATGTCATTGTTTAATGGGTAAAAAAGGGTCATAGGGTTTGACCCATATGAATGATTCGAATATGTCCCTAGGGTTCCTAGGACCCCTAGGGACATATGTCATCGTATAATGGGTCAAAGGGGTTCATAGGTCACCCTATGACCCCCTTTGACCCATATGAACAATTCAAATATGTCCTTAGGGGTTATAGGACCCCTAGAGACATATGTCGTCGTTTAATGGGTCAAAGGGAGCCATAGGTCGCCCTATGACCCCTTTTGACGCATATGAACGATTCAAATATGTCCCTAGGGGTCCTAGGATCCCTAGAGACATATGTCGTCGTTTAATGGGTCAAAGGGGGTCATAGGTCATATGACCCCCTTTGTCCCATATGACTCATTTGAATATGTCCTTAGGTATCTTAGGACTCCTAGGGACATATGTCATCATTTAATGGGTCAAAGAGGGTTATAGGTCACCCTATGACCCCCTTTGACCCATATTACCCATTCGAATATGTCCCTAGGGGTTCTAGGACCCCTATAGACATATGTTATTATTTAATGAGTCAAAGAGCGTCATTGATCACCCTATGACCCTTTCTGACCCATATTACCTATTTGAATATGTCCTTAAGGGTTTTAGGACCCATAAACACATATGTCGTCATTTAATGAGTCAAAGAGAGTTATAGGTCATCCTATGACCCCCTTTGAAGCATATTACCCATTCGAATATGTTCCTAGGGGTCCTGGGACTCCTAGGGACATATGTCGTCATTTAATTGGTCAAAAGGACCTATGATCCCCTTTGACCGATATTATTCATTTGAATATGTCCCTAGGGGTCCTAGGACCCTTAGAGACATATGTCGTCATTTAATGAGGCCAAAGGGGGTCATAGGTCACTCTATGACCCCCTTTGACCCATATGAACAATTCAAATATGTCCCTTGGGGTCTTATGATCCGTAGGGATATATGTCATCATTTAATGGTTCAAAAGGGGTCATAGGTCACCCTATGACCCCCTTTGACCCATATTAACTATTGTAATATATCCTTAGGGGTCCTAGGACCCTTAGAGACATATTTCGTTGTTTAATGCGTCAAAAGAGGTCAATGGTTGACCTATGACCCCCTTTGACTCATATATATTAATAATATACATATATATTAATAACATACATATATATATATATATATATAACATTATTATATTTAATAAAAATATTACGTTACTATATATATTAATAACACACACACACACACACAGAGATATTTATTTATTTATATGTATTACATTATTATGTTTAATGAAAATATTACTTTATTATATATATATATATTAATAACATACATATTAATGTAATAATATATAATACATAATACATATTATATTTAATGAAAATATTATGTTATATATATATATATAATATTATTATACATATTAATATAATAATACATAATACATATTATATTTAATGAAAATATTATGTTATTATATATATATTAATAACATACATATTAATATAATAATATATAATATGTAGTTTATATATATATATAAATTACGTTATTATATCTAGTAAAAATAATAATAATATAAATTATATCTATAGATTGTAATAAGATTAACATAATATATTATTATATATTACTAGATTATAACTTATATCTTTACATTACGTTATTATATATATATATAAGTCTTTACATAGTAATATAAGTGAAATAATTTATAAATCATAAGCTATAACGTTTGAACCCAATTTTCCTTTCAAAATGAGTTGGGATTTGAAATTTTCCAATCGCAGTATATCGGATATCCGATTAGGCTTGGTATTTACCAAGCCTATCCAGTCAACCCAAAAGATGTGTTTGAAGAGGGTTTTAGTGATACTCAAACTTCGGGTAACTGTTTGACAATGTTATTTTGATCGAAATTGAATAAAATGAAAAGGGTTTTTTAATATCGCTCTCTAAATTCCATCAATATAATTTCTGTCAAATTCTGAGTTTGATAAGTATTTATTAGTTAATTATCAATGAAGATTATTGTAAAGTGTTGATTGACATACTAATTAAAAAATAGATATAACTTTCAAACGGTACAACATTTTTTAAATCTAAAAGTTGCGTCACATTCTATACTTCACCTAGTATAAGAAAACAAATAAAATTTAAATTTGGTAAAATTTTCTATTAGTTAGGGTGGTCAAACACGAGACTTTTTTTTCGAAAAAGTTTTGGTAGAAAATTCATATTTAATTATTTATTTGGAATAAAAATACCAAAAAATATGCGTCACATCCAGGCATGAGTCTATTTTCATATCTATAATTATATTAAAAAAATATTATGATTTGATTTTGATTAACGTTGTCAGACATACACCTACTTTTTATTTTTGCCCTAAAATTTTTTTAGTACTGCATTAAAATTCAAACTTTTGACCAATTAATTATTATTTTTTCTCCTAATAAGGCTTAGTAGTTTAGAAACTACATTCAATTTCCTACATATTATTTTCTTACAACTTTCTGATATAAAGTCCATAACCACTTCAAAATTATGTGTCAAGTTGACATAAACCTGATTTGCTAATTTTTCACTGCCACTTAAGGCCATAGCTTGGTACACCATGATCCTGCACATACCCTGCCATTGTATTTGGTATGTATGTTCCAAATGTAACATACTCTTAGATTTATATTGAGAATGGACAATGAATCAACATGGCCCTTCAATGGACATGTATATTTGTTAATTAGATAAATAATATAATAATATATTTAATCATTTATATATATTATATATTATTATATAAATTTCTCATATATTTATATCTCAATTACACACACACACACACACACACACACACACACACGTGTGTGTGTGTGTGTGCAATGAAAGCTATTCAAACATCAATGCTCCTCTTAGCTAGGGATGATAAACACAAGACATATATTACATCATTGGTAATATTAAATTTTTTAAGGATATATAATTTGATACCTCAAAAAATTTCTGCCATTTGATATTGCATTTGATATCATGAGTATTGGCCTCTATGATATTCACCAAGTACTTAAAATGTTTTGATATCACCTAAAATATCAAGAGTATTGGCCTCCCAAATTATCAATGGTATTCACCAAGGACATTAAAAAGTTTTGATATGACATTTGATATCAAGAGTATTGGCCTCCCAAAATATGAATTATATTCACCAAGTACTCAAAAAGGTTTGGATATCACATTTGATATCAATAGTATTGGCCTCCTAGAATATCAATGATATTCACCAATTACTCTTTAAGTAATGGTCTTCCAAAATGTTGAGATGCAAAACATTCACCATATACTCAATTTGTTTGATCTCATAATATAAGTTACTATAAGATCATCACCTTACATCACTTCCTCATTATGTACATAGTGGGTAGGTCCATTAAAATCACAAAGCCATGAGGTATATTCATGAATCGTAGACCTCGTGACTACTACCATTTATTGATCACCAGAGAATCCATCTCAACATGGGTTACTCCCTATGAATCAATATGAATAAGATCACTAAAAATTGACTGAATCATATCATCTATCTACTCCCTCTCTTTCAAGGTTGCTTGAAATGTTAGCTTTCCTCTAAATCTAAATCTCCCTCTTTTTCTTGCAAGAAAATTCTCAGAGGAAATGATCAAGGCACATAGCTCTTATAATACACATATAAATACGAATAAAGATTACCTATGAATAAAGGTAGTTCTCAATAATAAAAAAAATCTAGAAATACTTATCTCTTGTAATTAAAGGATGATGCTACAATCATGACTCTCCTTTGGATTGATTTTAGATAGGATACTTATTGCTTGATATCTCATTTTTCTTTTCTCCCATCAAACATTGTATACATCTCCATATCATTATAATTTACTCAGTCACACTCGATCATGACTTATACTAATTACTCCTTGTGACATTGTAGACCTTTCCATCAACTATAATATTACTTAGTCTTGCACAAAACTCGTATTTCTTTGATGTGAAGAATTGATAGTATGTACTCAATGTCAGCACAAAATCAAAATCAATATAGATGTTGTATCTAGTGTTAGATGTTCTTGTTTGTTCCTCGACTTGGTCAAAACTTGATTTCCTTGAACCTATCTTCTCCATTTCTATGTTCTCCTTTTCTTCCTATTTGACTCCCTTGAATCAACACTACAATATATAATTTATCATCTTACCAAATGACATGTCCAACTTGTTAGTGTCTTCTTCTAATTAGTGACTTGGTTGTCTTTATGGTTGGACAATGACTAGAATTATTATCATGGTCTTATATAAAGCTCCCTAACATTCTAAAATTTATCTTATTTCTCTCTATATATCATATAACTCAAATATTCTTACCTTTGGCTCAAGGAGTAACCTTTCTTCTAAAACATTTTTTTTTATCAAATGCATTATTTTGTTATCCATTGACCATTATAAAGTGTTTCTCAAAATTATAATATTTGTTATTCATTGTAACAGCTAACTAATCTTATGATCTTTGCAATTCATAGTTTTTAGAAATGTTGGCATAATGGGTTCCTCATATAATATCTTCTTTAGATGGTGATTCCATAATCTGATTCTCCTAGACTTATATAGTATTGTATTGATAAGGTAACTATGTGATCATCAATATTCTATTATTCCTCCATTCCACAGATAGATATCTCCTTGTGTAATTACGTGTTGGACATTACTGTATCTGATAGACTATATAATATTTCCATTATTGAATTATGCATTTACTTGTTTGATGATGAATGATGTCTATAAACACAATATTTTCTTACCAAATGAGCACACATGACCTCTGATTGACTTGATATCATTTTTCCTACAACCGATAAGGGTAAACATAATTGGCTCTAAAAATCTCTGTAACTCTACCTATTCCAACTAGTATCTGTATGTCCATGAAAAGATATATGAAGTGCCAATTACTTTATTTGAACACCAATAATTGAATGTTGAGTTGTCTTTCAATTAGCATTGGGTTTCTTCCTCTATATTGACTACATGATATGTAGGATACATACCTCTTTATGTTTGTGAACCTTCTCCGATACCATGTTAGATTTCCAAGGTTTTGTTGCAAAATGTATTAAGCACTTCCATTTTATTTGGTATGTGTGTTTCAAATGAAATTTCTTCTTAGATTCATATTGAGAATAGATAATGGATCAAAATTTCTCATGAAGAGACATGTCTATTTGTTAATCAGATAATTAATGTAATAATATATTTAATTGTGTGTGTGTGTGTGGTAGAAGCTATCAAACATCAACACTATGAATTGTTGGTAGGGAAAGTCATGCATGAGTTGGACACCATTTGTCAGCCCATTATTATTAATTACAAGTTATACATAATGAGTAATAAAAATAATTTAAAAGGAGTTAACACTCAAATAAATAGGAAGACCTATATATTGGTATCCATGATGATAGGTAGAGGGAATAATCCCTATTGATTGGGCACATACCAAGGGTGCAAGGAATATTCTTGAACAACAACTATATATTGTTAAAAGGTAACATCCCTCTTGGGACATCGAAGGTATGAGAGAGTATATTAAAAATTCTATATGTTAAATTTATTATTTCATTTCATGTATAACATAATTATGATATCCATTTTATAAAGGGGTGAATAATTAGAGTATTGTGAAGAGTTATGTTCTGATGAACTAATGTCAAATATTAAATTAATTTATAATATTTATGTGAAATATAATTGGGTCTAATCAATATATATGTAATATGATTACCTTCTAACATGGTTATATTCCATTTCTTTGTAAGGAATCTAATACAATAACTTATATCATTAGTAAGCAATATATAATTCTATGTGGACCATTGTATTAGCTATGTAATTGATAGGAAGTGTAGACAGGGCGAGTAAATCGCTCATATTGGGGTAGTAAAAATCCACAAATATCATGTCCCCACTCAAGAAGTTATAAATCAACCATCCATTATGTGATTGGATACATGGGAAATTCACTTCATTATTTTTAGAGTGTTGATGGATGTATGATACCCTATAATATTCTTTAATGGAGGTAGTATGAGCTCTAGATCCTAGAGAAACCCTATTTCACACTTGATGTAGATAATGACAATCTCAAAGATAGTTGAAAATCCTAGATACTTCTTAAAGTATCCTATACTCAATTTCCTAAATTTATTGTTTTGTCTTATCCCCAAATTTTATTCCTTAAGACCACCACCCTCCATTCTTAATCTTTTATGTCATCCATTTAGGATATCTTAGCTTGGTAATCACTTACCTTCAATTTGGAAACAACTCTTTATCTCTAATAATCCTTGTTTAGGAAGGGTTTCCTCAAAAACCTAGGTCACTACTCCTCCCTGTGAGTGAAATCTTCTTGGTTTGTTGTGTAGGTTTTGACAGTCTCATCTAGTACTGAGAGGAAGGTTGGAATGGTATACTCAACTCTACCAGTTAAAGAAGAAATCTTACTAAATATCATTTCTATCAAATCTTGAACAATAAAAAATATTATGAAAGAAGTATTATAAAACCATAAAAGATTTCATAGAGAAGAATACATTAGTGATGCAGATAATTTTACGTGAAAATCCTTAGTGTGAGGATGAGAACTATGGTGGAAGTGATATACCCACTAGCATTTTTTGCAAATAAAAGGGTGCACTATTAAAGAATTACATTTGTTCCTTCTTAGAACTCATCCTATTAGGAATTTATATAATCTTGTAGGATTACAACAACCTATTAAGGAAACCTTGCTAGAGGATTTGATCCCTTTTTTCAATTTTCTTTAGTAGTAAATTCCAAAGATAGTTTACAAGTCTTTGATGTTAAAGTCTTATAATAGTTACAATGTTAAGAAATCAAACTAAAAATTAGATCTAAAGACCTCAAAATCACACTATGAGTACTCATAGATGCTTGGAATGACACTCCACTAGTGATTATTCAATCTAAAGATTTCTCCCTCTCTCTTAATGAAACTTGGGAGATTAGAAGAACCTTAAAGGAGCCCCTATTTTGGGATACCTTGTTCCCTTTTGTGCAAATTTTGAGCACACAATCTACATTGATGTCAGAATTCTTGAGATTTTCTAATTTTCTATATTTCAACAATTCATTTTTGAATCATTCTTTTATTCCAATATCTACTTCAGCCAATGTGAGCCAAATTTTTGAGTTTATTTTCTCTCCATCTCGAAACAAAGCATACTAATAATTTGTAATTTCCTTTGAGGTGGTTTAATAATGACATCTTGCCTAGATATGGTTGTTTGTTTGCTTGTTCTTTAACTGTGTAGAATGTGGCTTCTTGGTTGACTCTCTAGTATGATCTCAAATTTACACACCTTGATTGACAATTTATCAATTATCTCCAAATCTCAATCAGTTGTAAGGGTTGGAATGCAAACCCAAGACCACTATTAGGGCATTTGTAAAAGGGGGGTTTCCACCTTTGCTAACTGAATTGGCTTATGTAAATGAGCATATGCTCACTAAATCTATAAGAGGGACATTTGTCCCTCCATTTGTATATAGGAATCTAGTTCTATAGTGATATCATGGGTTTTCTTCCCCATTCATTTCCCCCTAATGCCTACACTTTGAATAGTGACAAAAAATACTATAATTTTTAATATCAATATTAATAAAGTTGGAAATTGTCATTGATCTATATAAAAAAAGTAATAAATTTTTAAAAAATCTAAATAGAAATAGAACATATGTAAGATAAATTATAATTTAAACAAATGTATGATGAATATGAAATACACTTACCACTTAACAATTAGTACAACATTAATTTAAAACTATATATTTTTTATTGATGAAGAATATTCTTGGTGTTGTGTCTTGGCTCTATACAAAGCCTCTCACTATAATTAGAAAATTCAAATCATACACATATAAGAATATATTTTCTAACTTTACCCAATTTTTTTTTTTGAAATTATAGGAAATTATATACATATTATCCTCTAAATATAGTAGATTAAAGAAGAAAAGAAAAGTGATTAAACCTATTAAGATAAGATAAGATAAGATAAGATGATATTATTAATGTCCAAGAAAAGACCACAATGAGGATCTATGGGATTGGAAGCTTACACCAAGAAAATAAAAAATAAACAAAGCACCACATGGTGTCCACAAAAGAACAAGTACAACAAAAGAAGAAGAAAGTAGGAGAGGAAAAGATTAGATATCCATCCTTGCAGGGAAAAGTCCAACAATGATTGATTAGTGGGGCTACCAGAGGCTCTATGATGAATTTGAGTGCTACAAGTGCTACGAGAGGATTGTCACTAGCGAAGAAGTCCCCTACGGGATTTCACAGATCTAAAATGGCTTGTATTAGGAAAAATGTACAGATGCTTCACACCCAAAACTATAGTTAAGGGTGAGAAGAAGGTCATAATAATCTGTGTCTGGGCCCAACTCTTGAGAAATGAAAGTTTTAAAGTATGATCACAAAGCTTTAAGTACTCATAGAGATAGAGCATAATGCAACACTGATCGGTGTACCTGAAAAAATTTGAGAGGCATCGACAATCTCTAAATAGAAAATAAAATCTCCCTCTAATATTATAGTATATGGGGCATATGAAAAGAAAATGAGTCTTAGATTTTGGCTTATCTAAGATACAAAATATGCACACTCGATCCTCTCTAGCAATATGGTGATTGACCTAGATCTAGAGTATGTATGAGCCCACCCTGAAGGAGCCAAGGGAGATATGTAGGGTGTGTGTCCAATATCTAAGTACTCATGGAAAACAATAATCCCATTTAGAATATCTATGAAGTGCTTGGCATAGAATGCCATCCTTGGACATAGTCCCCCTAGAGGATCCACCCAGGTTTGTATGATATACTGCCTATAAATGTAAAGTCTAACATGCCTATTCAACTGCTATTAAGAGGGGAGTAGATGATTAGGAGAGTCTAATTAGAACTACTATGGAGGGAGACGGTCAATGTTGATCCCAACTAAACTCAGTAGGATAGTAGCTTGAGCATACCAACAATGGGCTCTAGTAGTTGGATTAGAGTTTGCAATAGCAACTGAGGAGTAGTAAGCTAAGTAAGGGTATTTGAGTTGGCCTTCAACTAAGTCCGCAAAACCACAAAGATGGTAAAGAAACTAGATGAGGTCAAAAATGACTACAAGCCTAAATGGATGAGCTCCAAACTCAACCAAAATAATATTGTAGGGGGTAGATCTATGACATCTGATAATCCAATAGAGGAACAAAGTCTTGGTACACTCGATCATGGCCCAATCCAAGTCTAAAAGAAAAGGACCCCAAACCACTCCACCATAGAGCATTGTGGGTCTTACTAAGGAATAAAGGAGGGATACTTAGATGATGTGTCCTGAAAGTGGTGTTTGAAGCACTGTCTCTCAAGCATGGTAAGGGAAGCCAATCTTTTATTGATCTGAGGTTGAATGGATGATCTCAAGCTAAAAAAAGATCCAAAAAAATTAACCCCAAGGTACGTGTAAGATAATGTAATCATAACTTTCTAACCCTAGAAATAAAAATGGAGATGTGAGGTCTTCAAACCATTGAAGACCATAACACAATTCTTCTCAAGGTTCACAACTAGCTATCTCATGTCACAAAAACATGCAAGTCTATCCAAAATCCTCTGAAGACCCTCAAGAGAAGAAGGAAGAAGAACCACATCATTAGAAAAGAGAAGGATGAAGATCAATACTTTTTGTAGATGACAACCATCACATGGAATCAAGGAGTCACCGATAAAAGCCTCTAGCTCATCAATGTAGATGCTGAACAAGGTGGGTGAGAGAGGGAAAACTTGATTCACCCCAATGGTGCTCAAAATAGGGTTGAAGAGGCCATCGGTGGTCCTAAGTCTACCAATCATTGTCTTGTATAACCTCATGATAATCATCAATAAGATCTCAAAAATACCAATATCTCATAGTCTCTTAAAAAGGGCTACTTTGGGGATGGAATCAAAACCCTTACGAAAATCCACAAAATAGTAGTAGACTTTCTTAGAGTGGTGTTGAGCCTCCTCAATAATAGCCCATAGTGTAAAGATATGATCCATGGTTTAGTAGTGTACCCTAAATCTTGCTTGACCCTTTTCCTTGCAATTGCTCCTATCGAGCTCATTGCATAAAATAGTATTCAATGTTGTAGCATAAAGTTTGAAAAATGCATGCCCAATAATGATGGTCCTATAGTTTCTAGGATTGAAGGTTAGGCCAAAATTATGGATCAGGTGACTAACGTGCCTCAACTAAGAGTTTGGAAAACCAAAACAAACCACTTTATTAAAGAGTGTAGAGAGATAAGGGCCTAGGATTGTAGTGCCAAGCTTGAATAGCTTAGCCTAAAAACCCTCCTCATCAGTCGCCTTGCTACATCTCATAAGTTTGATGGCCTTATAAATGTTGGAGATGGAGAATAAGTGACAATGGGGGAGTGGGCTAGGAAGGGGAGCAAGCTGACCCAAGATATCATGTAACGTAGAGACATGAGAGGCAAGGAGGCAAAGGTTGGGGGTGGATTGGGGTTGGCTACACTGGGGGAACATGTTGTGCTAAAACAACTTGGTATATTGAATAAGAGTGTCATAGAGGGATCTACCCTATGAAGCAATAAATAATCACTTCTTATGGTGAAGAAAGCATTTGTAGGAAATTTATAAATTGGTGAAAGTGGGGGAATGAGTATCAAAAGCCAAGTGTAAGGAGCGGTGTAAGGTTTTACAAGAATCATCAAACCACTGGTTCATGTGACAAGTATTTCATCAAACAGATCAAGGAATGTTGAGAATGGAGCTATGAGGGATAGAGAGGAGAGCTAAATCCTAAATCATGGTAGCTAGTGAGTGAAACATGATCGAAACTTGACTATGATCCGTGAAGCTAGTGGGGCAGAGGAATCTTTTCAAATGGAAAATGAAGAGGTCTTGATCACTATCCTCAAAAAAAAAAAAAAGGGTAAGGGGGTGGTTTTGGGTAGAATGACTAGAGATGGGTTGTAGAGGGTGGGAAGAAACATGAATCGAAAGGCTAAGGATGGCATGCTCTGCTAGGGGAAGATGAGAGATAGTAAATTTTTGAATGGAGGGGAGGAAAGAAGCAACAATGAGGATATAATCAACCAAGCTCGCATGCCCACTATGAGGCCAACACGTAAAAATTCCAAAACTCGGGAAGCAAGAGAGGCCATTTAAAATCAACAATTTAGAGGTCTCGTAGAGCTAGAGAAGGTGGTGACCATAGCAAGTTAGAGGTGCACTATGATCCTTGAACAAAGATTGAAGCCCCATACTAGTAGGATCCCTCTCAGTAGTACAAATCATGTCAAACCCATAGTCATATTGGGGGATCTGGAGATCTTTATTCTATGCATTAAAGTCTCCTAAGATGATGATGCCACCCATAGCCCCAAACTTGGAGATGCTTTCAAATAGCTCTATAAAAGGGTTCCTGTCCTCAATACAATGAATGGCATAAGGTGAGAAAGCTTGTGTAAAGTAACAAATGAAAATGAAGATATCTCTCTGACCTCAACTGGTACCACGAACTTGGATCCACATAAATTTGGCCTAAGAGTCAGAAAGAACCAATGTGATAGTATTGAACAAATTATTTCTAATCAGACAAGCAACTCCATCGAAACCATGCTTACCACCTGAAGCATAGACATCCTCTTTGCAAACTGAAAGCCATTGATATCCTATGTAACCTAGAAGGGGCTGAGCAGGACTCTCATGAGTCTCGGTAACAACCAACAAATTAGCATACCCAACTACATCATGAAGTAAGTTTGGCAAAGGCCATAGGGATCCATTTCCATTCCAACAATTGACAAGTTGAGAGCCAATGGAGGGCTTAGACTTGCCCAACTATTGGTGGTCAAACCGTCATTTGGCTTAGGTATGTCTTTCATCCCAACCCTTGGGAGGTGAGTGATGAATAACTGCTTTTAAATTCCTTATTACTGCCCATTTCCTATTACTCCTTGCTTCTAACACAAGGCTCCTAGAGTGCTTTAGTTCAACTACTTGTGATTTTGTGAGGTCCTCATCAAGAAATATCTATGGGAAGAAGGAAGAGATTCTTCTTTTCCCTGAGAGCTTGTAGTTGATCAGCTAGTGAGAGAAACCTAATAAAATGACTACGAGCATGTTCAAGTAATCATTTTGGTGCACATATAGCATAGACTACATAGACCTAGCTAGGAAAAATAATGCATAAATTGCACAATAAAATAGAGAAAAAATAGAGTTGCAGAATGAATAATATATTAATCAATGATAGTTTACAATATGCATAAGATGCACAATATATAGAAATTCAACCATTGTAAACATTAAAATTAAGCTAAAGATCCTACAAAGAAAACTAGTGTTCTTCCTTGAATCACAGTGAAGGACGAGTTAACAATCTCTTAACTTAGGCATTTGATGGTGAATGTGAACTAGGGTTGTTCTTTAATTAGGATTACTTCATGAAATCAATTTCCCCCTATATTAAAGAGTGCATGGAATTAAACAACAAGTCATCCATGAATCATAGAATCACAAGGAGTTGATTGAAAAGTAATGCTAACACTAACCCTTAAGGCTAACTGGGGAGAGCAAAAAACTAATAAAAGAAAAGAGATAGCTAAAAATCTTTTATCCCAAGAAAATTGTAGACAAGTGTCAATGAAAATCCCTAATCCCTATAGTACTTAATGAAGAACCTTATATGAAATCAAGATGATGGCCCAGATCATTTTGCCCCCAATGACACTACTTAAACAATGAGCATATAGCAAACAAAGGCAAAACATCTACTAATCAAATCGAAGATACGATATACAATAATTTGAATAGCTCTCTCAAATAGAGAATAGATGACAAACACAGGCAAAACATCTACCATTGAAGGATGCAGATGGCACATGAGTTTGTACGAGTGACCCTAACAACACTACACAACTATTTGAGAATAAATTGTTGATTGAAAATATAGGTGCCAAATATCAATAAATCTGGTCAACCATGCAACCAAAGGAAGCATTCACACCAAGAGGCATGATAGGTACATTGAAACATGTGTCACTGAAGACAAAAAGAATGTGAGATTCATATGGAGAGAGCATGATCTTGGCCTATCTCTGATGTAAAATTGGGCCCAACATCTATTGCCATAACTTTTCGGTACAAGCATTTTCTTATGGGCCTAAGCAGAATTGGTGGCTTCCATTCGAAACAATCACATGACACAAGGACATAAAAGATTGAAAACTACATCTTTGTTCTCTAGCACTTGCAAACAAAGCTCATATTTATCTTCCGACAACTAGGCTCTGATACCATATTGAATTTTATAGCATAAACTGCATAGATCTAACTATGGTAAATAAATTAAAAAGTTGTAGAATAAAACAGAAAAAAAAAAAACAAATTGCTGAATAAATAATCTACTAATCATTGATAGTTTACAACATACATAAGATGTATAATATATAGAGAATCACCCACCATACACGCTAAAATTAAGGTGAAGATCTCACAAAGAAAACTGATGCTCTTCCTAATTACATTGAAGTCTCTTAATTTAGACAGGTGATGGTGAATGCAAAGTGGGGTTGTTCTTTAGTGAGGCTTCATGAAATTGATTTCCCTCTAGAATTAAACAGCAAGTCATCCATGAATCCCAGAATCACAGGGAGATGATTGAAAAATAACGCCTAACAATAAGAGTACAAAGTAGAAACAAAATTTCGGACTATTAATGTTGCAAAGAAGTGGAAATCTGATATTAAAAATAGTTGACGAGAAAACCTTGATAATGCAACTCTTATATCACATAAATAACATGAAACTGACCGCCAAACAAACCAGCTATCCTATTTCATGCATTTCCATTGAATTATTGAGGCAGGAATGCATAAAAGAGCAGCCTCATAGCATGGCAAGATATACAAGGCAAATTTAGTATCCCCTAAACTTCATCTTCTGTCCATAGATATCGACGCTTCATCTTCTGTTCATAGTTGTCCATAGATATCCACTTTCTGTCCATAGATATCCACTTATGATTTTACATTTCATTTGAGGGACAATTACACATTCCAACGGGTACACTAAAACGTACAAGGTGAAATCTCACAAAGAAAGGAGGATTTAACAGTCTGTTAATTTAAAGGCAAATTTAGTATCCCCTAAACTTCGTCTTCTGTCCATAGATATTGACGTACACAGTCCCAGTTATCATTGTCCTCATCCGCGCATACTCCTTGACATGCCCAATCTGACTCCAGCTGAGAATTCGAGCTAAGTTGTGCCATTTTGGAGGTGGTCTCAGCAGTATTAGTATTGCTATTGGTATTAGGGTAATCATGAAGAAACAGCTCCTCCCAGTCATCACTTCTAACAGAGTAGTTATTGTTTTTCCTTTCACCCAGCATTAATGAATTCATCTCTTCGTTGTGAGCAATTCCATTTGGGAGATCAGAACTGAATGTCCATTGGGGATCAGTTGTATGATTATCTAGATTAATTGTATCCTCACTACTGCTATTGTTACTCTTTGTCCTTTTCATATCAGAGTTCTCCCTGAAGGCCTTGCCTGCTTCCGAGCTCCAGAGCTTCAAGAAAAGATCACTCGGTTGCTTAGTGTTCTCCATCAGTTCATTCTCAGACGAGAAGATTGAATTTCGGGAGAGTCGTGATTCAGCTTCAAGCCTCGCCATCTCCCACTGTGATGCGTGTCTCAGTGCTGCTGTGGGCTGATTATTGCCCACCTCAGAATTGGGAGCATGCGTCGAAGGATCGAGTCCCATTCGCGCCAGCTTTTTCTTCAAATGGGTATTCCAGAAGTTCTTAATCTCATTATCAGTTCTTCCTGGCAGTTGAGAAGCTATTATAGACCACCTGTATAGAGTTTATTATTTTCAAATTAGCAATATCACTACTCCATCAGAATCATCAGCATCTCTAGTTGGTTTATCGGCTTGTTTTTACTACCTGTTGCCTAGAATTGTATGGAGGTGAAGGATACTTCTTTCTTCCTCTGCTTGAAAGTTGCCTCGCTTAATATCGGGTCTCAAGTAATTCGTCCAACGCAGGCGGCAACTCTTCCCACACCGAAGAAGCCCTGCATATGGTAATTGATATATCATCAAGTTACAACCAACCTCGCACAAGCAATGCTGCCACATGGGTTGGATGTTCCGGATAGAGTACGTTTAACTTCATTTATTGTGCACATGCAAATTTCTTTACAATGAATCAACCAAATACTTGTGTACTCCACGTCTAAGCAAATTGGTCAGGTTCGTACAAGTAACTACACACAAAACTTAAAGATGATGTCTACCTCTCTAAAGTAGACACCCATTAAGCATAGATATAGATATGTTTAAAATTGAAAATTCAATATGTATTAAATTATTAGGTGGAAAAAAATAAATAAATGAGATGGAGATAAATCTTAATAAACAGATGAAAGATGGATTCTGGGGACAGGCTAATCTCCATCCAAAATGCACTAAAGACAAAACAAAGTCATACTTTTTTTTTTTTCCTTTCAGATTCACGAAGCATAGATATTGTTTTTTCCAAACTACGCAGATCATGAAGATCAAAAGCTGAAATTTTCAGAAAGATTCATGATGTTTTCAATTTTTAAAAGAATGGTCAACTGTACAGTTTGTATGTTTGACTATTTATAGATTCTCTTAACATCAATATAATAGATCCATTTCTATGATCCACCATCTCAGTCATCCATGAAATCTTTGATCCTTAAGAAATATCACAGAGTTTGATCCAAAACATTGATGTTAAGAAAATGCACACACACTCATATCTAAAAATGCACAGCCAACAAATAACATTACTTAATTTTTAAACACAACCTACGAAATTCAAGTAATAATTTTTTAACTATACAAACTTCAAAATATGAACAACAAAATAAGACACATAAACTAAACTAGATATAATTTAGTATCTGAACCCAATTCAGTCTATCTAGTCCATGAAATCTCTGATCCTTAAGAAAGATCACAGAGTTTGACCCAAAACATTGATGTTAAGAAAATGCACACACACTCATATTTAAAAACAAACAGGCAACAAATAACATTACTTAATTTTTAAACACAACCTACAAAAATTCAAGTAATAATTATTTAACTATACAGACTTCAAAATGTGAACCAGATTGTCATTTTCTAAATACATAGACACCCATACACAACAAAATAAAACAGATAAACTAAACTAGATAAGTTAGTATCTGAATCCAATTCAGTCTAATTCAATCTATCTAGTTAACAATTAATTGTAAAAACTTAATACAGAGAATACTCAAACTTTATAATAACCTTAAGAACCAAATATATTTTCTACATATATTAGTAACATTAATAAACAAATAAAGTCTATATATACCCAAAGTTCAAAGGGCCCATATTGTTTTCTATCTATCTAGAAAACTAAAACTAAATATTCATTAGCAAATATCTT
Organism: Cupressus sempervirens; assembly: GCA_028749045.1. NCBI lineage: Eukaryota > Viridiplantae > Streptophyta > Pinopsida > Cupressales > Cupressaceae > Cupressus > Cupressus sempervirens. The sequence goes on from CM053785.1 coordinate 200,490,854, forward strand.
AATTCTCTGCCAGCTTTAGAAACAAGTAGCCCCATTAGTAAAACCTTAAATTCAGAAATTCCTTACCCAATAAACAAAATGTGTATCTAATTCCTTTGCCAAATAAGTATGTGTTAAATTCAAATGATTATACCTCAAATGATTATACGTGGCTTCTTCCTCAAATGAAACGAAAACAATATTTCATAGCGAGTAATATACAGACCAGCCTGTTTGGGAAGAGCACTCCAGCATCCGTGGCCATTTTTCTGAATGTATTCAAGCAGAAGTTTATCTTCTTCGGTTGTCCAGGGCCTCCTTTTCAGGCCAATTTTGTCACAGCATGGAGCTCTTGTCATTATTCTGATGTTTCCTTCTTCCACACCAGAATAAAATAAAGACAGTTTATATAAACAGTAAAATTGGCCGCACCAAATTAATTATAACTGTTGCACGCTTCAATAAAAGTACATTTTTTTCTCATCGTGCATACCACGTGGAGGAAGATTGTCCTCAAATTATATGCTACAAACTAAATATAAATGTGATCTTTGAAAATATTACCATTTGTTTTATTAATTGTGTTGAATTATATTTTGTTTAAGAATTATATTTTATGTGTTAATTTGTTTATATTTTTTTAGAATCTCCTTTTGGAAGGTTTTATATTCTATTCTTTTCACCTTATATTATTTAAACATATTTTATCATATGATTATTTAAAGATAACTATATTTTTTGGTTTATTTTGTAAACACGTCCATTCAAAAAACAAATATAAAGTCACCAAAATTGTAAAAAAAATGCGCGCTTTAAATTTTTCCACACAAAAAATAGTTTTTATTTTCAAATTTAAATTAATTCCATTTTTTTAAATTGAACTTTGATGCCTATTCAATATACTTATTAAACATTATAATACTAACAATTTTTTTAAATTTACAAAACATAAAGCTCAAATTTTTAATCAATATATTAATTATGAAATCTCTTAATTGTGAAGTTTAAGTGTTGCATCATTATGCTTTTTGTGAATGAACCAAAAAAAATTAGGCATTAAATATGTTATAAATTTAAAAAGTAAATTTGGTATTTGTATTTATTAACGATATTTGTATTTCAATTGTGAAGTTGAAGTGTCACATCATTATGCTTTCTGAACCACAAATTAACCAAAAAAAAATATTAAGCATTAAATATATTATTAATTTATATTAAGTCTAACAAATAGATTAAATTTTATTATAAATGAGTCCACCTACTAAATCATTTCATAATAAGATCAATAAATTCTTTTAATTGGGTAGATGACATGTGAAAATATTGTTCCATAACAAAAACTTTACAAGATTCCTTTAAGCCAATATAAATTAGCTCATTGTGAAGTTTCATTATGCTCTTTGTCAACTGAAATACATTATTAATTTATTTTAAATTTAACAAAGACATTCTAAATTATTCCACCTACTAAATCATTTCCTAATAAAAGAGATATTAACTGCCATATGATAAATTATTTCAATCTACAAATGTGGGTGTAAAAACATTGTCCCATAACCCAAAAAAATACTTTAGGGTTCGTTTGGCTGTGGGAATAGAAATATGGAAATAGGAATACATATTTTGGAATAGAAAATAAGGGTACATATTCATATTCTTTATTTGGTTCAACCAGAATTTGATGGGGAATTCACGGACCCAAGAATTTATATTTTCTAACATAAATAAAACTAAAATAGGAATACGTAATCCAATTCCACCTATTTAGGTGGAATTGCAAAACTTCATTTTTGGGCCAAAATTGGAATACATATTACTATTTTATTTTGTATTCCAATTCTGATTTGGTGCATCCAAATGAAGAATTCAAAATTCTAAGAATTTATATATGCCTATTCCACTTGTATTCTCGCACCCTTACAACATTCCTTTAAATGTAGATGTGAAGTGAAGGCAAGTGAATAGTGTAATGTACCTTGCCCTTGCACGTATGTTTGCATGTAAATAAATATTAGTTAACCATTACTTTTTGTATTTAGAAATTAATTGTTTAAAATTTTATTTATTAAATATTTTTGAATGATGGAAAGAGTAATTTATTGTAATTTGGAAGGCAGAATTCCACATTGTCCAAATAAGAGAGATTTGCTTCCGAGTGAATGTATGTGTCAAAGGCCCTTAAATAATTTAAGAGCCAGTCTCTACCAGGATCCTCAATTATTCCTCTCCATCTTAGCAAGAAGTTAATGCCTGCTTCCATCCTTGGCCACTCTTTGACAAGCTGAATGTTGTCCCTGATTACCAAATATGGTCGCCTTGGGCTTCTAGTGAGCTCTAGACTATCCAACTCATATTCCATGTATGCTTCAGGAAGGGGGATCCAAAGCCTAGCATCAATGTTAGCTACCATTATCTCAAACCCTAGCAACGAACAGGGGTCAAAAATATTGTAGCTCAATCTAACAATGTCCCATTTCTCCACCCCTACCCTAACTAGGTAGCCTACCCATAGCCCTAAAATATCACTATTTGTCATCCACGAATACTCATAATCAAAAACCCCCACACTCAGCACTCTACTAACTACAATTTGGCTCATGTCATCTATTGGCCAAAATAACTTATTCCATCTCTCTTGCTTAATTGGACCGCAGAAGGCCATGGTGTGGTTTTTGAACACATGATAAAGACATATTTGTATCCATGGAAGAAATAGATTTGTAGACCACTGGCTATAGTGAATATAAACACTTTCGAGCTGAAGCTACTAGTTATATATATTTACGAAGGAGAAATCTAGAAATAGAAATAATGACAAGGATGCCCTATTGGGTTTAGAAATGCCAGTCAAAGTCATAATTGAGTAGATTTTCATACATGAGAGAGAGAGATATGCCTCATAATCTGGTACAAGGCTCGCTTTAATGATTAATAAAATCTCGATAGGGGAATACGATGGGAAACAACTTAGGTGAAAGAATATCATAAGTTTTGGTTATAAATTAATAAGTTTTCTCCATTGGTTCCTTTATTAGCTAAGCTATCAGCTTCCTTGTTGCCTTCTCTATAGATATGCAAGAATCTTACTTCTTCAAATTTTCCTAATAGTTTGAGTATTGTTTCTTATTTGGAATTTAGGATCTAGTTTGGTGTTTCCCCTTTTCTAAGAGCATTTAATATGATTTGAGAATCCCCTTCAATCATGATATTTTTAATGCTAAGCCTATTGCATAATTTTATACCTTCTTCTACTGCTTCAAGTTTTGCTACATTGTTAGTCGATATTTCCAGCGATTTTGATATTTTTGCTAACTTGTTTCCTGATTCATCCCCTATAATACATCCTATACTTGCCTTACCTAGATTGCCTCTTGATGCCCCGTCAAAATTCAGTTTCTTCCATCCTAGCGGTGGGGGTTCCCATTTACAAGCTTGCCTAGCTAGATTATTTTTCTTTTTATAGTAGAGAGTAGGATTGATGATAAGAGGCCATAATTTTTTAATCTTTGCATCTCATTCTGTAAATGCTCCTTCTTCTCTTGGTCTCTTCCTAAGATCACTTTCATAACTTAAATAATAGCTACTTCAATCTTTGTAAGAAGAGTTTCCACATTAAGATTTTGATTTTTAAAAATATGACAATTTTCATTCTTTCCAAATCTCCTAGATTAGAATTGTTGGGGATATATTCCACAGTTTCCCATAAATTTTATTAGGAGGGTCTTTAGGCCAGCCCATTAGATGATCCATCCATTTACCTAGAAGAGGGTCAGTCCAATTGAGTTTGTATTAGAGCCACCTCTAGCACTCCTGAGTATATTTACAAAGGTATAGGAGGTGTTCTACAATTTCTTCACTTTCTTTGCATAATATGCATCTTGAAGGTCCCTCAAAACCCATTTTAAAAATTCTATCTATTGTTAGTATTTTCTTTTGCATGGTTGCCCAAAGAAACATGCCTACTTTGGGGAGTCCTACCGGATCCCAACATAAATTAATTGGGATGGTACTAGCTTCCCATATTTGGTAGTTTGTGATCAATCTATACCCTTCTTCGACTTTATAAATCCCATCTTTAGAGGATGCCCAAATTAGTTTTTCCTCTGTATTTTTAATTGAAATTGGGCAATTTTTTAGTATGTTTTCAAGTCTCTCTTGATCCACCTGGTTGGGTCCACAGTTAGAGAGGGTTTTTCATGTCCATGTCTTTCCTTATTCAGAGTGGTTTTCCTCTAAATAATCTTTCACTTTTGATCCCCACATTGTCTTAAGGTGATTCATAGCTTGTGAGGTGATATTTGAATAATTTAGTGGTGGATGTTTGTTCCATGAGTCTTCTCAAAATAGAGCTTCATCACCTTTCCCTATATCCCAAGTGAGGTATTTGGATATCAAGTTTTGATAGTTAATAATAAAGTTTCATCCTATAGAACCTTTAGTGGGTTCTGTAATTCTGAATAAGGAGGTACTATCCAATGAGTTAATATATTTGTTAAATAGGATTCTAGATCATTTCCTATCCCTTTCTTGGTATAGTCTCCACACTTGTTTAGCTCCTAATTCTTCATTCTACCATTCTAGAATTTTGACTCCTAAAGCCCCTCTTCTTTAGGTTTGCTAATATTACTCTAACTGATTAGAGCTGCCTTTTCTTAATCCTCTAATCCATTCCAAAAGAAATATTGTAGTGTCTTTTCAATTTTTAGATCCATTTTTTTAGGTAATTGTGTATAAGAGAGTTGGTAGGTGGGAATTGCTGATAGAACTGCTTTGGTATTAGTAGTTCTCCCTTCTTTGGTCAATCATCTTCCTTTCCATGATTTTGTTTCATTATCAATTTTCCCTAATATATGCTCCCATCCTAGGCTAAATTTGCTTCCTTTTTCTAGGATCATTCCTAGATATTTAAATGGAAAAGTACTCTTTTTGAACCCTAGTTTATTGGATATCTAAACTTCTCTATCCTTGGGTGTGTTTAAGAAGAATATTTCTGATATCTTGACATTGATTCTTTGACCTGATGGTTTATTGTATGTCTCTAAAATATGTTGCATATGTTCTACGTCATTCAAAGTGTTGATTCTAGCAAGAGCAATGTCATCTGTAAACTATTGATGGGTCATATTTTCTATGTCATTTGTTACTATAACTCCTTTAATTTTGTTTCCTTAAACAAAGAAATGGCCCTAGATATGATATGAGGGAAATGGGGATATGGTTTTGACAATCTTTTACCTTATTCGTCAAATGAGTGTTTTCCAATTTAAGGGATTTTTCCTACAGAATAATGAGAACATCAAACATTCATAAGGAATAGAGTTAGTACAATTGTGAGCAATATAGAATTTGTAGTAGTTTTATTCATGCACTCTATAGCAATTCGGAAAGCACAACATATATTTTATTAATTGAAAAAAACAATAATATAGAGTTTAGGTAAATTAATACAAACCAAAAATTTAGGATAGTCTAAACAACAATAAACATTTATAAAACTTATAGGTAGCAAGAGTAGTACTAGTAAGAGGAGAAGCATAATCGTTTGGTTTACCTCATAGAATAATACAATCATCAATATCCTCTCAGAGGGTGAGATCACTCTTCTATGATTATTCCTTTCTTCAATCTCTTTCCTAATATTGTTGCATTTATTCTTACACTTGAACATTTGTACCTGAATAAACCTCTGATTGTTCCTATAATTTTTTCCCAATTTGATCCATAATTCCATCCAGAATCCATTTTTATACAACTTGCCATTGATTTCATCTTTTATTCTACATTCCAACAATTTTATGCATAGTGACTCTTCAAACCACAAAGATTTAAATCCCAACAAAGTGGTTTTCCTCTAAATAATCTTTCACTTTTGATCCCCACATTGTCTTAAGGTGATTCATAGCTTGTGAGGTGATATTTGAATAATTTAGTGGTGGATGTTTGTTCCATGAGTCTTCTCAAAATAGAGCTTCATCACCTTTCCCTATATCCCAAGTGAGGTATTTGGATATCAAGTTTTGATAGTTAATAATAAAGTTTCATCCTATAGAACCTTTAGTGGGTTCTGTAATTCTGAATAAGGAGGTACTATCCAATGAGTTAATATATTTGTTAAATAGGATTCTGGCTCATTTCCTATCCCTTTCTTGGTATAGTCTCCACACTTGTTTAGCTCCTAATGCTTCATTCTACCATTCTAGAATTTTGACTCCTAAAGCCCCTCTTCTTTAGGTTTGCTAATATTACTCTAACTGATTAGAGCTGCCTTTTCTTAATCCTCTAATCCATTCCAAAAGAAATATTGTAGTGTCTTTTCAATTTTTAGATCCATTTTTTTAGGTAATTGTGTATAAGAGAGTTGGTAGGTGGGAATTGCTGATAGAACTGCTTTGGTATTAGTAGTTCTGCCTTCTTTGGTCAATCATCTTCCTTTCCATGATTTTGTTTCATTATCAATTTTCCCTAATATATGCTCCCATCCTAGGCTAAATTTGCTTCCTTTGTCTAGGATCATTCCTAGATATTTAAATGGAAAAGTACTCTTTTTGAACCCTAGTTTATTGGATATCTAAACTTCTCTATCCTTGGGTGTCTTTAAGAAGAATATTTCTGATATCTTGACATTGATTCTTTGACCTGATGGTTTATTGTATGTCTCTAAAATATGTTGCATATGTTCTACGTCGTTCAAAGTGCTGATTCTAGCAAGAGCAATGTCATCTGTAAACTATTGATGGGTCATATTTTCTATGTCATTTGTTACTATAACTCCTTTAATTTTGTTTCCTTAAACAAAGAAATGGCCCTAGATATGATATGAGGGAAATGGGAATATGGTTTTGACAATCTTTTACCTTATTCGTCAAATGAGTGTTTTCCAATTTAAGGGATTTTTCCTATAGAATAATGAGAACATCAAACATTCGTAAGGAACAGAGTTAGTACAATTGTGAGAAATATAGAATTTGTAGTAGTTTTATTCATGCACTCTATAGCAATTCGGAAAGCACAACATATATTTTATTAATTGAAAAAAACAATAATATAGAGTTTGGGTAAATTAATACAAACCAAAAATTTAGGATAGTCTAAACAACAATAAACATTTATAAAACTGATAGGTAGCAAGAGTAGTACTAGTAAGAGGAGAAGCATAATCATTTGGTTTACCTCATAGAATAATACAATCATCAATATCCTCTCAGAGGGTGAGATCACTCTTCTATGATTATTCCTTTCTTCAATCTCTTTCCTAATATTGTTGCATTTATTCTTACACTTGAACATTTGTACCTGAATAAACCTCTGATTGTTCCTATAATTTTTTCCCAATTTGATCCATAATTCCATCCAGAATCCATTTTTATACAACTTGCCATTGATTTCATCTTTTATTCTACATTCCAACAATTTTCTGCATAGTGACTCTTCAAACCACAAAGATTTAAATCCCAACATCTATCCTTTGTGTGCCCTTTCCTTTTACAATGTGAACATTGTACAATCTTTATTCTTTCATTTAATTCTCTTGAACCTTTACTCTTCTTTCCATTATCTATACAATATCCAAGATCTTCATATTTTGGCCTAACTGTAGGCTCAATCAAATTTCTTATTCCTTGCTCATGCTTTCCTAGACCTTTACCATTGAAACTCATTCTTGCCATAATCTTCAAACCAATACTATTATTATCATAACAAACAAAATGTCACAAACACTTTCAGCTTCAACAAAATCACATTTTTCAATTGTATAATCACTCAAATTATTTGTGTCACATGATACATCACATACAAATTTTTTCACATTCAAACATTCTTTTTCTTATTTTAGAGTAGTCAATTCCTTCTTTAACATGTTATTTACCTCTTCGAATTCTTCAAATTTTCTTCTAAAAATTTGTTCATTTTCTTAGCATCATCAAACAACTTCAACTTTTTTTCTAATTCTTTATTTTTCTCTCTAACCTTGCATGTTTCCCTTTTTCCAATTATGTACTTCTTCCACAAATTTTAACCTATATTGATGTAGCACACCAATCTTAATTCACAGAGAACTTAATAAATCATGAAAAAACTCAATATAGATTCAAACTTTGAATTTTTCATTACCAAAATATGCTTCTCCATGGATCTCTTGCTCCATTGAATAGCAACTGACTCGAAAAAGAGAAAATAAGAAATTTTCAAATGTTAGTGTAAACCACGGATAGAAATAAAAACTACATGCAAATATAACCAATAATAGAAAATAATAGATCACACAGAAATGAACACAAGGCACAAAGATTTAATGTGGTTCACCCAATCCCTGGGCTATGTCCACCAAATAGCAAGTCCGATCTTATTACAATCCAGTGACTACAACCTGATTACAATCCGTAATCCCTTACAGCTCAATAACGCTGCAAGAACAAATTTTGCATCACAATATAATGAAAAAAATACCCAACCCTAAACCCTTTTATACAAGTATTAAACCGCTTTAGGGTTATAACATGTTGGCCATATGTCGGCCATAATATGTCGGCTACCATGTCGGCCACGGCCCAATTTTTTTTTACTATTGATGAAGTATGTATAGTACTTTCCTGATCAGTCACCATAATCTGACAATCTCCCACTTGGGGACTGATCAGGCTCCACATGAAACAACAATCTCCCACTTGGAGATTGATCCTATACCAATACCACTACCACATGGGGCTCCCACTAGATCAAACCACCCTGGACTCTGTTGTTCTTTTATTCATGGTTAGTCTAAAAGACCAACCGAAGCTGAAGAGGATTTTAGCTTCTCCCTTGCTACAACCTTTGTCAACATATTTGTTGGATTGTCATTGGTATGTATCTTCTCCAGCTTTAACTGTCCATCCTCCAAAACTGACCGAATGAAATGGTACCGCAACTATATGTGTTTGGTCTTAGAATGCAGAGCTGAATTCTTAGCAAGATGAATGGCACTTTGACTATCTGTGAACAAATAACTATCCTTTTGAGGATGCCCCAATTCTTCCAAGAAGAACTGAAGCCATATCATCTCCTTGGCTACCTCTGTAGCAGCAGCATAATTTGCCTTTGTAGTGGATAGAGCATTAATCTTTTGTAACCTAGAAACCTAGCTCACAGCTGCCCCATCAATAGTAAAGACATAACCTATAGTACTCTGCCTAGTATCAATATCCCTTGCCAAATTTGAGTCAACATAGCCCTGTAAATCAGTAGTAGACCCTCCAAAGTGTAAACACTTATTGGATGTTCCTCTCAAATATCGAAGAATCCACTTAACAACATTCCAATGCTCAAATCCTGGATGACTCATATACCTGCTAACGACTCCCACTGCATGTGCAATATCTGGCCTAGTGCATACCATAGCATACATCAAGCTTCCTATAGTTGAAGCATAGGGTACCTTGGACATCTTATCCTCCTCTTCCTGTGTCTTGGGACACATCTCCTTAGTCCATTTTGAATGACCAGGTAAAGGTGTGCTGATAGCTTTAACATTCTCCATAGAAAAACGGTGGAACACTTTCTCAACATAATCAGCCTGAGATAGTGTCAAGGTTTTGTTCTTCCTATCTCTACATATCTTCATACCAATGATTTTTTTTACTGCCCCCAAATCCTTCATAGAAAATGTATGTGCTAACTAGCATATTAGCCCCTTAATATGATCCATGTTAGACCTAGCTACAAGCATATCATCAACATATAAACATAAAATAATGTAGCTATCATCATCCAACCTCTTAAAATAAACACAGTAATCTAAATGACACCTATTATATCCATGCTCATGCATAAAACTGTCAAATTTCAGATACCATTGCTGAGGTGCTTACTTCAAGCCATATAAACTTTTCTTCAATTTGCACACTAAGTTCTCCTTACCTTTGACCTCAAAACCCTGTGGCTAAGCCATATATATTTCTTCATCCAAATCTCCATAAAGAAAGGCTATTTTAACATCTAGCTGCTCTAAATGCAAATCTTCAGTAGCTACAAGACTTAAAATAGTATGGATAGAAGTCATTTTAACAACAAGAGAAAATATCTTGTCAAAATCAATTCTCTTTTTCTGTGCAAATCCTTTTACAACTAACTTGGCTTTAAATCTTTTCTTACCTCCTTCCCCTTCTTTCAACCTGTAAACCCATTTATTCTGTAAAGCCTTTTTACCTGCAGGCAACTTGCACAAATCCCATGTCTTATTTTTCAGCAAAGAGTCCATTTCATCTTTCATTGTAGACTCCCACTTAATCTTAGTATCCACCTGCACAGCTTCATCATAACTTTTAGGTTCACCAGCATCAGTAAGTAAAATAGAATACAAAGAGGGAGAAAACCTTTGTGGAGGTCTAATTTTCCTCGTTGATTGTGTAACATTTACTGGTGTATGTGGTATTTGTTGTTGCAGTTATTGCACATCATGAGGAATGGCTGGAACATTAGATCTTTGTACAACAGATCTTTGTACAATAGATCTTTGTACAACACTTTCTCATTGAATATGACATCCTGACTTCTAACAATTTTAAGATTTTCAAAATCCCAAAGCCTATAACCAAATTCATTAATGCCATATCCAACAAAGACACATTTTTTTGATTTAGCTTCTAGCTTGGTTCTATTTTCAGAGTCTATATGAGCAAAAGCTTCACAACCGAAGGTCTTGAGAAAAGAATAACTCACCTTCTTACCAGTCCATGCTTCCTCTAGAATACCACAACCCAAAGGAGTAGAGGGACCTCTATTAATCAAATATATTGTAGTATTAACAGCCTCCACCCACATGTGTAGGGGCAACCTAGCATGCAACCTCATGCTCCTTGTGCGCTCCATTATAGTCCTATTCATGCATTCTACCACTCCATTTTCCTGTGGAGTCTTTGGAACAATTTTCTGTCTATGAATACCATTAGTGGAGCAATAATCTTCAAATGCATGACTGCAATACTCACCATCATTATTAGATCTGAGATATTTTAATTTCTTACCAGTCTCATTTTCAACCAAGCATTTCCATTTCTTAAAAGTTTGAAATACATCAAATTTCTGTCTAAGGAAATAAAACCATACTTTTATAGTTGCATCATCAATAAATGTAACATAATAATGAGAGCCACCAAGGGAAGATACCTGAGCTGGTCCCCATACATCTGTATGCACAAGCTCTAATTTCTCCTTTTTGTTTTCCTTCCCTATCTTTACAAAACTCACTCTCTTTTGTTTTCCATACACACAACTTTCACAGAAATCCATATTCACACATTTTAGACCTGGTAAAACTTTCTTTGAATGAAGTATTTTTATACCTTTCTCACTCATGTGCCCAAGTCTATTGTGCCACAGCGCTATATCAGAATCTACAGCAGCTATTTGTTCTCCCTGCTCAACTGCAACAATTGTTCCTGAACACTCATTTTTCTCTGAAACAATCAAAGTAGAAGGAAAAATATGACCTGTACAAAGATATAAGGTGCCTACTTTCAAACCTTTTGCTACTACAAGGGAACCTTTTGAAACCTTCCAATTTTTATCATTAAAAGTAACTACACAACCCTCATCACCAAGTTGCCCGACTAAAATTAAATTTCTACTCAGCCTTGGAACATGTCTTACCTCATGTAGTAGCCAATGATTCCCATTCTGCAACTTAATCTTAATTTTTCCCTTTCCAACAATCTGACAGGGTTCATTAACCCCCAAATAAACAAGCCCAAAATCCCCTTGGACATAATCAATGAAATAACCTCTATGAGGTGTAGCATGAAATGAAGTACCAGAATCTAAAACCCATGAATCATCAACACTTTCTAAAGATAGAAGCAAGGCATCCTCTTCGGATTTGTTACTTACCACATTTGCCTCCTTGTCTCTATCTAATTTATCTCCTTCATTTTTCTTTCGATTCCAACAATCTTTCTTTTTGTGCCCTGGTTTCTCACAGTACCAGCAATCATTTGGTCCTCTCAATTGAGACCTCCTCCCCTTTGACTTTCCTCTTGATTTCCCACGATTTCCAGAGTTACTTCCTCTTTCAGTCATTCTGCCCCTGCTTTGTGCATTCAAAGCACTTCTTGATGTAGATCCACCTGAGGGTTTTCTACGAGTTTCCTCACTTAAAATAACACCAATCACATCATCATATTTTAGGGTACTAGATCCAGGAATAGAATTACTCATAGCCATTACCAAGCCATTCCAGCTTTCAGGCAAAGAACACAAAATCAAGAGAGCCCTAATTTCTTCATCAAAATTGATACCCACAGAAAATAACTGCTAGTAATAGTATTAAACTCATTTAAATGATTTGCAACAAATCCACCTTCTGCCATTTTCATATTAAATAAACGCTTCATGAGAGATACCTTGTTTGAAGCTAAGGGCTTTTCATACAGTGTCACTAGGGTTTTCATCAAATCTTTTGTTGTCTTTGCTTTTGTAATATTGAATGCCACCGATGGTGCCAAGCATAACCGAATGCTTCCAAGTGCCTTTCTATCCAAAAGATCCCATTCGGCCTCTGACATAGTTCCCTGATTCTTGGCTTTGCCTTCCAACGACTTCCATAAATCCTTCTGATATCGATAGTCTTCCATTTGCATCTTCTATAACTAGAAGTTTTGCCCATTAAACCTGTCAACCCTCAACTTACCCTCATCTGCCATCGCTCCCACTCAACCGTGAGACTCCCACTTAACCGTGAGACTTTCTTGTAGAGGATAACTGAAAGAAAACCTTGCTCTGATACCACTTGTTAGGATAAACCACAGACAAAAATCAAAACTACATGCAAATATAACCAATAACAGAAAATAATAGATCACATAGAAATGAACACAAGGCACCAAGATTTAACGTGGTTGACCCAATCCTTGGGCTACGTCCACCAAAAAACAAGTTCGATCTTATTATAATCCAGTGATTACAACCTGATTACAATCCTTAATCCCTTACAGGTCAATACCACCGCAAGAACCAATTTTGCATCACAACATAATGAAAAAAATACTCAACCCTAAACCCTTTTATACAAGTATTAAATCGCTTTAGGGTTATAACATGTCGGCCATATGTTGGCCATAATATGTCGATTACCATGTCGGCCACGGCCCAAATTTTTTTATACTATTGATGAAGTATGTACCGTACTTTCTTGATTAGTCACCATAATCTAACACCAAATTTGGCAGATTTGAACAACTAGAAAAATATGCCATTGTTGGTAACTTCTCAAAAACCTTCGAAAGTGAATTCAAAGTTTTCTATATCTACCCTTTAAACCATAAGGCAAATTTCCAACTAATCTTCAAAATTTAGAAAGAAATTTTGAAGTTATTATAAAGCAGCAAAAATAAAAAAACACCTAAGATATTTGAAAACTAAAATTCAGAGGTCAAGATGGAATTTTTGGCTCTAAAAAAAAAAATCAAAATGGCCCCAATAGAGTTGGCTTAGCTAGAATCCACCTCAACTATAGATTTTGAAAAAAATCTAGAAAAATCTAAGAAAACCTAGATCTGAGTCAAAATTTACAACTCTCCAAAATCCTTGCATCATTCTCCCCTTCTTGAAAGATATGTTGCTCTTGCAAGTGACTATTGGTGAAGTGGTGCAACTTGGAAGTATCTAACTACAACACTACCCACTCAGATAGGCATGTGTTTTTAGTGTCTAATAAGCCATCCCACTATACTAAATAGTGGTTGTATTGACCGTGCCTTGTGGAAGTAGATTGTTTGTCAAGAATTTGGTCAATGGTATCCTGTTTCTTATTTGGAAGGTGATGTTACCACTCAACTTCTTGTCCATCAGCTACCTCTGGAACATTTCCATGAAATTTATGTAAATCAGCAACATTAAACACATGAGAGATGTCTAGATTGTTAGGTAAGCTAACTTCATAAGCATTATCATTAATTTTCTTAAGGATTTTGCAAGGCACAATCTTTTTGTATTTTAGTTTGTGATACGTGCCAGTATGAAACCACTTGCAGCGTAAGCAAACCATAACCAAGTCACCTTCAGTAAATGTTTGGTGTCTTCTAGTAACATCTGCAAGAATCTTGTAGCTATCATTGTTGAGTTGTAACTTGTGTTGGACATCTTGTTGAAGTTGTTAAAGGTGTTCAACAAAGGCCACTCCATCATCACTAATCTTGTCACCCAATGGTAAAGGCATGAGATCTAGAACACTCGAAGGATTTATATGATAAACAATTTGGAAAGGAGATTTCCTTGTTTACCTATTAGCATAACTATTATAAGAAAATTCTACTTGGGATAATGCCAAGTCCCACTATTTGGGCTTCTCACTAACAATGGAAACAATGCATTGTAACAGATTCCCCAAACTCTGATTGACTACCTCTAGTTGTCCATCAATTTGAGGGTGGTAGGCACTGCTAAATTGTAACTTGGTTCCCAATTTATTCCATAAAGTCCTCTAGAAATGACTCAAGAACTTGGTATCATGGTCATAAGTAATAGTTTTGGGTAGACCATGTAAGCAGACAACTTCTTGTTGATTGTGTGGAAGACCTAATACAAAATCCATACTCAAGTGCATGGTTCAATGGGAACTCCCAATGACATATAAACTTATATTTAGTGAATGTCCCTTAGCCATTTGATAGATTCTACATCTCGCCACATACTTAGTAATGTCTCTCTTGATCTTCGGCCAATCAAACTTATCTGCCACCAAGTGTATTGTTTTGTCCTTTCCAAAGTGTCCAACCATCCCTCCACTATGGAATTCTGGAATAATATTTTCTTGCATAGAGCCAGCTGGTATGCATAGTTGTCTTCCCTTGAAGAGGTAACCATCCTGCAGAAAAAAGTCATCTTTGACATGAGATGTCCTACCAATGCTTGAAGCATTCAACTATTCTACAATCTCCCAAAAATCATCATCAGCAACATATAGTGTTTTAATAGTATCAAATCCAATTACTTCAGCTTCCATTGTGGTTAATAGAGAAGTGTTCCTACTCAAGGCATCAACAACGTGATTTTGTTTCCCAGATTTATGCTTCAAAAAAAAGGTGTATCCCTATAAGAAAGAGACCCACTTGGCATGTCATGTATTCAACTTCTTTTGGGTGTTGATGTATTTTAGAGCAAGGTGATTAGTAAATAGCACAAACTCTTGTGGCACTAAGTAGTGTCTCCAATGGCATAATGCCTAAACAATGGCATATAATTTTAAATCATAGGTGTAGTAGTTTATCCTTGTATCATTGAGTTTTTCACTAAAAAAGGCTACAAGTTTACCCACTTGGCTAAGAACAACATCTATTCCAATATGGGAGACATCACACTCTACTTCAAAAACTTTATCAAAATTCTAAAGTGCAAGTATAGGAGTTGTAGTTACCTTCTCCTTCAAAAACACAAAAATTTCTTCTACATCTACTGTCTAGGAAAAATCCCTTCCCTTTGTGCAATCTGTTATAGGTGCTACAATGCTACTAAACTCATAATAAAGTTTTGATAGAAAGTAGCTAACCCATGGAAACTCCCTACTTCTACTATGTTTGTAGGAGTAGGCCATTCGAGAATCACTCTGACCTTCTCTGGGTCCATTTGAATACCATCTCCAGAAATGAAAAATCCTAAAAAGTTTAAGCTAGTTTGCATGAATCTACACTTCTTTAAATTTGTATAGAGTCTCTCTACTCTTAGTATAGATAAGATAACTTTCAAGTGTTGTAAATGTTCTTGCTAAAAATCAAAATGTCATCAAAATAAACAACCACAAACTTACCAATATAAGGTCGCAGTACAACATTCATCAATCACATGAATGTGCTTGGTGCATTATAAAGTCCGAATGGCATAACCATCCATTTGTACAAACCATCCTTTGTTTTGAAAGCTATCTTCCATTCATCCCCTTCTCGACTATGAATTTGGTGATAACCACATGGAAGATCAATCTTGTTGAGGTACTCGACACCTACCAATTCATCCATCATGTCCTCGGTATGAGGAATAAGAAATTGGTACTTAATGGTAATCTTATTAATTGTTCTACTATCAATGCAATCCTCCATGTACCATATTTTTTTGGAGTCAAAAATGTTGGTACTGCATATGGGCTTATGCTTTCTCTAACCAAACCCTTTTGTGAGAGTTCTGTGACCTATTTATTTAGCTCTACATGTTGGGTTGGATTCATTCGATAGGCTACTTGATTAGGTAGGGTGGCTCCAAAGATAAGATCAATATGGTGTTGGATATCCCTCTTTGGTGGTAGACCATTTGGTAATTCATCAGGCACAACATCAAAAAATTCCTCTAATACCTTCATTGCATCAGATGGTATTGGGTTCTCCTAGTCTTCTTTTCTTTTCACTACCAAGGCATAACAACACCCTGTTACCTTCATTTCCTTGCCAAATTCTTTTTCAGACAACATGGCCTCAATCTTCCTTCCATCCTGAAGTGGTAATACAACCACTTTTGAGCCATCCTTCCAAAATGTGTATGTATTCTTTGTTGGCTCCTAATTTAACAGTTTTACAAACGACCAAGAAACCAGACAAATGCATCTAAGGCAAGGAAATTCCTATGATGGATACACCTGACTATAGTCTTTGGCCAACTATAAGGCTTGACCCTTCTTCTACTTCAGGCTCTGCAAGACCTAGGTGAGTAGACCTCAGATTCAATTGATATCGTACCAGTGCAAAACATATCCCTAAATCTATTAAGCATATGAGAACCCCTTATTTCTCCTAATGACTCATGAAATGACACAGATCTACAGTAGTGAGGTGCATATCTATGAAATTCATAAGTTGAGTGAGTGTCAATCCTTTTCAGCCCACTACAAGACATGAAAAACTAAATTTATTTTGTTTAAAAGATTTTGTGCAAATGACATTCATATCAGCTTACATCTGATTTAGTGATCAGTTCCTTATCCATTGAAACATAGAGTCATTACCAACAGGATGACCTAACTTGTTTGCATTACAATCAAGTTTATCAACTAAAATCCCCAAATCTCATTCTTATGCAATATCCCCTTCATGCACCCAGAAACCCTATCGGAATGATGAAGCATTTACTTAACTCCTTGAGTCAAAAGCAACAACAAATCTGACATACAACTCATCCAAGCTACCTTAAATCAAATGAAACTTATCCATTTAATCCCAAAGTTAATAGCACATGAATAATTAGGAGAAAAAATTTGACATAGTTCAAGGCAAGAGCATCCCCAAAGGACATGTCCTAGCCCCTACTATAAAACCACGCAGTAGAAACACAATAACAGGAAGCAATAACACAAGATCTAATACCAAATCACAATAATATATTCATAAAATATAACTGACTACATGCAATGTGCCAAGCTGTAAGACCTTCCCGGTTACAACCAAATACAAAGCAAGTAATAGTTTTGCAAGATCCCCCAAGATCCAATCCCAAACCCTAGCTAGTCCAGATCCACACTCTGGTAGAAACCCACAAGGGAGATCTCAACTTGTGCTTGCAAGCCCACCAAGCTATCTCCTTATTTTCCAAGCCACGGCTACTAGCTCTGCTCCAACTTCATCCAAGTGTAAACTGCCTCACATTCGACACTCTGTTCATGGACTCCGAAAAACTTGCTCTTCAGCTACTTTCCACACCCACTCCTCTTCTGAGTGAATGAATAATGACTAAAGACTTCTCCACAACCCCTACTTATACCAATCTAAGCCACAAGGCAGCCCAAAACACAAATTAAATGCAAATACATAAATTAAATGCCAAAGTCGGCCTCCTACAACAATTAAATTCCCAAAATCGATGTCTTAGTAAAATTGTAATATCTCCTAGCTCCAAATGAATTAGAACTCGAGCTTCAAACCGTAGGTAGAAATCTAGGCTCTCTTCAATCTCTAAAATTTCAATCTTTTAACTCATCGTGGAAAATTAGCTATACAGCCTGAAATAGACACAAAATTCCGAGACCATGCCAAGAAACCAAAGACAATGCCGAACTCCATGACCATGCCGAGTTTCAAAGACCATGCCGAGCAACCAAAGACCATGCCAAGTTCCCAAGATCATGCCAAGCTACATAGACCATGTTGAGCTCCTTAGACCATGCCGAGCTCCATAGACCATGTTGAGCTCCCAAGACTATGCCGAGAAACCAAAGACCATGCAAAGTCCCATAGACCATACCAAGTTCCAATCCTTCTTTGACCGAGTACTAGTCCAAACAACCTCCAAAGAAACTATTGAGCCTCCTCCCATGAACTCCAAAGTAGTCACCAAGTAAATCCAAGATGCTCCTGTATCAGAATTAGAGAACACAGATAAATCATGTAAATCTCCTTTTGTATTTATCCTTGGAAAGACCAAATACGCAAACTGGTAACACAAAATGTGACTCAAGATACTCCACATAATCTAGCATCAATTTCCAATATCTCAAAATGACAATACATGACATGAAATGAAAATTTGCACATAAACAGGTGTCTGGCCTTCATTGCTAGAGCTCAACTCAATAGACAGGAAGCAAAACCATCAACAACCCTTGGTTTCAATAGTAAAATAACTAAAACCTTGCTATTATTACCCAAAGAAAACCACCAACCCCCACAACAGAGAAAGAAAAGAAAGATATAAGAGAAGAGTTGATTCCCGGATCTGATCAAAACATGACATGTGTCCACTTGAAATTCAATCTTGTTTAGTTGCAAAACCTATTTCCTCTCTCTACCCATATGATCTAATTTTGTTTCATCATTACATTGTAGCTAATTTGCAAAATATCTCTTGCTAAATGATGAAATCCTTTGTTTGCCAAAATATCTGATCTGCCTTATGAAAATGTTGGTGTAATTTTGAGTTTTTACTGAGTGAATCTGATCAGAATTTGACCCAAACTACATTTTTATTGTCTTTTATGCCTACTTAGGTCATTGCCTTGCTAAAAATTAGTTTTGAACTTCCTAGCCTAAATACAGTTGCAAAAAGGAAACCTAAGAGAAAACCTTGTATCGCTCGAATAGACTACTTCTTGTGTGAAAATGAACTGCATAATCAAAAAGTTTGTCTTCTCCTGATTCTAACAATATATAATACTGCTATGTTCACCTCTAAGAAACGACCAAAATATCAGTTTGAAAAATAGTCCCTCTATTATAAAACCTTGTCTACACTTCTTTTAAATTTTAAATTTTAAAATTTAAAAAAATCTAAGGTTTGAACATTAGAATAAATGCCCTTTTTTATTTTAAAAACTTGCACATACATCCATTTGAAAGGAAAAATAATAAAATAATATTTTTATCATTTTCCAATTTCTCCCATCCTCTGATTTTGAAGTCAAACCTTTGTTGACCAATGCCATGTGGCACTTTGTGATTGGCCTACTTCATTGCCACATCACAGTCGGCCCAAGCCTGCTACCACGTGGCGCTTCCCCACTTGCCCACATTATTTAACGACCTTGCAACTTCATTTTGTGGGCAAGCGCCAGCCGTCGGATCTCGCCATGTGGCAAAACCCGACAGTTCCATCTCAAGGTCTTGTTGATCTCCATGCTACCACTTGTCACTTTACGATTCATCTGACAGATGCCACATGTCTCCTCATAATTGTTTGCTCGATCCACCTCATCTCCCTGTTGCAAGTATGCCACGTCACTTTGGAGTAGGCCTGCTGACACATGTCAATTAGGGGCTTTCTCGCATTATAGTCAACAGGGTGCTGACTGTGCATGGGGGACGTGCCTACGCGACATGTGGCAGACTACGCCACATTAGCATCCCTAAATTTGTGCCCAACTGGAAACTCCTCTACCACTGAAATGTCCCTTTCTCTAATTTTATATGATATTTCAAGCCTCAAATCAGATCTTTAAAATCAAGCAACCAATATTTCAAAGATCCACCAATTTCTCAATAAACCCCAAATTGGGTATGCCAGAAATAGTGCCAAAAGCTTCACAACTTCACCTATTATTAATAAATCTGAAAGTGGAAATTTTTACAGAAATTTGAGCAGCATAAAAGCATATAAAATGATATTTTTAGATCTGCATAACATGCACACAATAGCTCCCAAACGGAGGACAAAAACAATGCTCATCGGGCTCCTGAAAATAGCACAAAATAGCTCGGAATCACCACAAAAACTTAGTAATCTATCACAAAAGTATACTCATATCCAAATACATATATTCAACTCTATTTTAACATTTTAAATTCTGATATACAGCAGCAACCCAAACTGATATGAAATACTCAACCAGAAACACCAAACTCTTACAAAAAACACACTCGAAAACCCACAAATCTGCACTGTTCAGCACAAAGGCAAACTCTGCATGAGCATGCACATGGAGTGGCTTCAAAATCCCATCCTTATCCTTCCTAGAAACCTGCAAACTCCCGTTCTTGGGTCTCCTTCTCCACAGGTTTGGCAGCCTCTGAAGAACAACAAAGAAATGAGCAAAAATCAAGTTCTGGAATCAGCCCAAAATGCCTCCAAACTCCTTAAAAGAGGGCATAACCCTAACTCACATCCAAGAGGGGTTAATAAAACATATTTTAATAATAATTTTCATTTATTAGTCCATTAGCTTCCAAAGATTATCTCCTTTTTCCGAAACTTCACCTTTTTGGGCCTGCCTACCTTAGAAAAGATTATTATTTTTAATTATTTGAAAAGGGGACATGACAAGTCCTCCCCTTCCAAATATTGCTTGTCCTCAAGCAATGGCTAAACAATAAACCAATCAATCCACCTGGATCCCAAATGTAGTCATGAATAATAATATTGTCAATTAACACAGGCTCCTGCAATATCCTCTGCAATATAACCAAGAGGAATCCATAATCAAACTGAAAATTACTGCTCAACCAAACTCCAAAGTCACAACTTCCACAGTCAGAAACCCATGAGACACAAACTCTTAGAACATCAAAACCCAAGTAAAGTGGAAAAATCAAACTACCAACACAGTAAATACCATCAACGCATTCCATTGGCCTATATGGAATGTACAATCCAACTCTGCAACAAGGGTGAATGCTCCCAAATGAAACTGTACTAACTATGGAGAATCCACACACTGTACAACTCCTGCAGTCAACACAACTCTATAGATCACCGACCACTGTCTCATAACCATAACTCCCATGCACCCCTGATGGTGAAAAGCCATCACAAGATAAATAGCAAGAATTGGAACCCAAACCAAATTTGCCTGCCATCAACTCCTCAACACAAGGATCAAATGCTAACTGATGTACATACCTTGCAATATAATGTTGATAAAAAAAACCAATCTTAGTCAACGGCTCACCATGAACAAGTGATACAACCCACTGTGACTGATCACCAACTAAGTCAGGAGATGTCATAGCCAAAGGAGTAGAATCAATAACAACACCCACTGAAGCATCACTTCGAAACTCCTACTCTAAGTCATGTATTATCAAGCTGTCAACTACAGAACCTAAGGCCATGTCATGCCCATCACAACTCTCATCCCAAGGCATCAAACTATCCCATAACCAATGATAAGCACTAGGAACCAAAGTACATCTCTGTATCATCATCTCATCAACATGGTTATCGAAGGTAAATTGATGAGCATACCTCACAATGTAATGTTGATAGAATGCACCAATCTCAGTTACTGGCTCAGAATGCAATCCAGATGTAACTAACTGCAATCGATCACTAACCAAGTTGGAACTGACTACTACCTCTAAAGACATCACCAAGGGAGTAGTACTACTAGCAGGAACCATGCCAACTATCAGCTCACCAACATCACACATGGTCTTTGATACAACATCTCTAGTCTTCTTGCCATTAGTGCTAGAGGTCACCACCATGTCAAGCATACCACAACAATCTGCTGCAGCACCCAACTCAATTGAACCTGACTCTAGTGGGGATGAACCCGATATGCCAATGTTAGTATCAAGGATGGATGCATCCCCATCTCCACTATCTTTGACAATCTTGACCATGGACATCCTCGGATCATCAAACACCACAGCTTGTGACTGTACAGAATCTAGTAAACACTGTAGTTGCTCTAACTCCATGGTCACCTTAGCCAAATGAAATTGTGACTCCTTGAAAGCCAACTGTGTACTCTCAAGAATCTCAGAAGTCACCTCAAGCTGCTAAGTAAGCTCATTCACCTCATCTTCCTTGGCCAACAATGCATCATATGTTGTACTACCCCACTGCATAAGATAATCTATGTCAACTACCAACTGCATATAATCCTGTCTCAGAATCTAGATAGCCTCCCATAAAGAGTGGAACTCTGTCAAGGAAAGATAACTGCCTCCTTGCTCATCACTAGTAAAAGAACCCCATCCATAAACTGCTAACAATTGACGAGCATCATCGAAATGTTGGCAAGCGATAGCAATGTCTTGCTCACTAACTCTCAATTGATTAGACACATGATGGCACTGGCTTGACTATCTCCTACAAACCCCCTCTGATGCACTGTCTAAAGGAGTATCCTCAAAGTTACTAGTCTCTAGAGTATTGCCATCCATATCCTGTGAATCAACTCTAAAGCTCATATCAACAAATGGAGTATCAAAAACTATAGCACTTCTGTCCAACTCCTTTGTACCCAAGGAAACTAAGTCTTCAAAACTGCCCACTGCATCCTCCTAGATGTCATCAATGCCAATATGATCCTAGGACTCATCTATACACACTGCCAAATATGAAAGATCATCAACACATTCTAGCAAGTATGGTCGACTAGATATACGAACAAAGCCCAACACCAGTGTATAAAAACTAATACCAACATCGGACAAGCTGCTGGCACAAGAAAAGACAACACCATGCAATCTGCTAATCAAATCCATGATAGCACCCAAACAATCACCGCTACCAAAAAGTGTTAAAGATTTCCAGTCAACTGAATCCCAAATGCCAATATAAAAATCTCAAGTCCATATCAGTAAACTATAATCAGCTGGTAACTCAAGCAAACTCCTCACCTAAGTAATATGACCAATACCAACTAACTCCACATACTTGTCTGACATTGTCCCTATATCCTGGATGGGAGTGCAAGATGAACTCGCAACATTATCAAAGACCACATATGATCTACCATTCGCAGAAAGCTGAGTATCATGAGTGCAACATGAAACTAAACTCAACTCCATGCCATGCTTATCCCCATGTCTCTCCCAGTCTTGTAACGCCAATGGAGTATTCACCAAAGAAACTCGAGTGTCCTCAAGCTCGTGAGAAAGCCTATTAACTTCCTCCTCCTTCCTCCTCAAGGCATCTAAATAGTCTCTAAAAAGGCTAAGAAGATGGTCATGATCTGATAGAAGATGTAAATAACTCAACTTCATCATTCCCATTCCTTCCATAATCGCTTGTAAGTCAACACAAGAAGACTTTTCTTGAACTCCCTTATGTCTACCCTGTAACTAAATCATGCGAATGTGATCCTCTATCATATCCTGCATCCTATCATGACGAGATAATGAAGTCGCAACACTATCTTTGTTCACCTTCAGTTGGCTGGACAAATCATGTGAAGTACTACCTGCCTCAACCTCATGTGATGAAGCATCTAACTGTGCCTGGTACTCTTTCTCAACAAAGTCATGAATGCTCAATGTTTGCTCATCTCTACCAGGTATCTCACCATCATGCACAAAAACATCCTCATAATCATCATCTAAACCCACTACCTCTTATGGAAGAGTAGAATTTGAGACCTTTGCCTTGCTATAAGCTAGTTTATCAAACTCCTCATGCAAGTTCTTGGTAATTGTGTCATCTGCCCTGTGAGAAAATCTGCCAAATAGAAATCCAATCAAATTATCCACCTTAGTTGGGTTGTACAACATGTCATTCATCATACGATGGTGCTCAACCAACTGTTCAGACATGTCATGGCTTATTTTCCTAAGTTTTATCTCGAATGTCTAAATAACCATCCTTTCTATTGTTCTGACTCTGGATATAAATTGTCCAAGATCGTGTCCTCTAAGACTTTGTACTATACCTGTCAATTCTAGATAAAGTAGAGTGTAACCCCAATAGGTTATAACTTCTTCAAACACCAAGAAATAACATGCAATTGATTAGAAGTAGCATGCAACCATAGATTTTGACATGCAACTGATTAGAAGCAACATGCAACCACCAAATTCACCAAGAACTAACATGCAAATGATTAGAAGTAGCATGAAACCATAGATTTTGACATGCAGCTGATTAGAAGCAACATGTAACCACAAAAATCACCAAGAACTAACATGCAAATGATTAGAAGTAGCATGCAACCATAAATTTTGACATGCAAGATTTGGGTAGTTGTCAAAACTAACATGCAAACTTCTACAAACCCTCAGGTTGGCAAGATCATAGCTCTGATACCACTGAAATGTCCCTTTCTCTGATTTTATATGATATTTCAAGCCTCAAATCAGATCTTTAAAATCAAGCAACCAATATTTCAAAGATCCACCAATTTCTCAATAAACCCCAAATCGGGTATGCCAGAAATAGTGCCAAAAGCTTTACAGCTTCACCTATTATTAATAAATCTGAAAGTGGACATTTTTAAAGAAATTTGAGCAGCATAAAATCCTATAAAATGATATTTCCAAATCTAAATAACATGCACACAATAGTTCCCAAACGGAGGACAAAGACAATGCTCATCGGGCTCCCGAAAATAGCACAAAATAGCTTGGAATAACCACAAAAACTTAATAATCTATCACAAAAGTATAATCATATCCAAATAAATATATTCAACTCTATTTTAAAATTTTAAATTCTGATATACAGCAGCAACCCAAACTGATATGAAATACTCAACCAGAAACACCAAACTCTTACAAAAAACACACCCGAAAACCCACAAATCTGCACTGTTCAACACAAAGGCAAACTCTGCATGAGCATGCACATGGAATGGCTTCAAACTCCCATCCTTAGCCTTCCTAGAAACCTACAAACTCCCATTCTTTGGTCTCCTTCTCCACAGGTTTGGCAGCCTCTGAAGAACAACAAAGAAATGAGCGAAAATCAAGTTTTGGAATCAACCCAAAATGCCTCCAAACTCTTTAAAAGAGGGAATAACCCTAACTCACGTACAAGAGGGGTTAATAAAACATATTTTAATAATAATTTTCATTTATTAGTCCATTAGCTTCCAAAGATTATCCCCTTTTTCCAAAACTTCACCTTTTTGGGCCTGCCTGCCTTAGAAAAGATTATTATTTTTAATTATTTGAAAAGGGGAAATGACATCCACATGTCATCCATAGGTTCATATTTCTTGCACCACATGACAATTGATGTCATCCTCTTTGGAAGCGTATTTATTCAAAATTTTTGATTTATTCCCTCTGGCTGACATCATCCATAGCCCCATGCGAGTCACTCTGCCTTTCCAAAAGGCATTGTCTTTTAAGACAACTAAAAAGTGAGTGTAATAGTATATAAATGCATAAAAGTTTTCCCACTCTTTCCTACAACCTTCCATCTCAACATGTCAGCTCTCCATGTTATTGTGTGGTCTTTACATATCTATGCATGTAGGTCCCTAAGTCTCTACGTTGTGTCTTCTTTTACTTATGGCTTGGACTCTTAGACTTTCCTACCTCTGTAGACGTCCTCTTCAAATGGGTGGATTTCCTTTGCTTGCTTTGTATTATGCGTGAATAACCCTTCTATACTGCAGGCTACTATTTGGTTCCTTTTTAATGACATGAGCTTGTTTTTGCGGAGACTGTCCCCCTTGCCCAACATGGAGCCTTGTCCCTATTATTAACGTGCTCTGCCACTATGCATGCCATGTGTGGGCTTTAAATTTTAGATTTTGCAGCAGTTTTTTGCTTTATTTTGTAGGCAATCTCTTTAGTTGCATGGATTTATACTAACTTTGCGGCTTTTGCTTACATATTACCTCACGGTGAAGCTCTGATTTGGCATCTTCTCATGGCTATTGACTATCTTAGATATTTCTTGCATGGACTAACCCCTTGCTTGGTCTACCCATTTTGATGCCTTGCTGATGGTTTTCTTTATACATGGCTTTCTCACAAGCTCTTTCTTATGTGGCTTCATCCTCCTTATGCCGCTTTAGCAATCAATATAGGTACTTGATATTTAACATGAATTTCATATTTCTTGCCTTTTGATGTCTCCCCTGCTGCTCACTTCGCATGTAAGGAAATCTCTCGAGTCCCTATGATTATATAATACATTTTCATATGGGCATTGATGATCTAGAATCGAGTGGAGTGCAACCATAGTTGTGATCTACTTTATCTACTAGGGAGTCCTCCTTTGTCATAGCCTAGATGCATAACTATAGTCTTGTATCTACCTATACATCTTTGAGAAATGCCCTTTATGGGATTGGTATATACATTACAAGAAATATATTTGATAATGAAAGAAGCATTTCTTTCAGCAAACAAAATTTCCAACCCAACATGGCCACTAATCATAGATATGAGTTCAAAATATTGAAATATTTGGACTAGGACCATAAATAGATTTCCATGATAATGGGATGACTCATTCTATATTTTTATTGCTCATAGAAGTGCTTGCACATAGGCCAAGCAACTTATATATTGCCTCGGCCAATACAAAAAGCATCTCCCATATTGTATCAGTTTGATGTAATTAGCCAGGCCCCAAAGCGAGTCTGGCTAAAAAAAAAATTCATTTCTGAACAATTGAATTTGCAAATTGATCTATAGAACACCTGAACTAATTAGAATCAAGTTCGACCAGTGATCAATCAACTGAAACCCATTTTACAACTAATCCAAAACTTGTCAACTTTGTGCCAGGAGGTCCTTTGATTGGTCTTAAAAACTAACTAGAACACTTGATCAGGCTCTGAAAATTGGCACAGTGATTCTGTGTTCTGCACACTTGCACCTCATCAAATCTCATCTTATGAAAAATTCTCAGTCAAAAGATATTTGTTGTCAAAGTTGACCTCTTAGAACTACCTATAGATAAACATGTCAGAAAACACTAAATCACGTTGGAATTGGCTTTGAAAATTGGGCAAACTGACACTTGGGAAGATGAAAACTGGGGCATTGGTTCTCTGTCATGAGGAGAGTATGAATTTGTGATTTGGGCTCATGATGAATAACAAGACATGAATGGAAAGTGGTCAAAGTGGGCTACTCGGATTTCGCAAACTGGAGACAATGACAGAAAGTGATTTTTTGCAAATGGAAATGACCTGGAAAAGTGTGCAAATGGATTCATCATGACTTAAAAACTGACACACTTGGAGTATTTTTGGAGGACAACACAAGGTACAATCAGTTTAGGCATACCAATTATGGGATCAAAGTTATAACGTGCAAAATAGGGGTATGAATCAATTTGGATACCTTAGCCGTAACAAAACAATGCAACCTGTGTTTCTAATCATGTTAGCAAATTGATCAAATAGATTCATCATGACCTCAAAATTTGAACATATAAAGTATCTGACCCCTGGAACACAATGCAAAAAGAATTTCTTCATTTGGGTCAATTGGGTCAAAGATACCATTTTTTGAATAGGGCTTCCCAAAATTGTGTGCAAAATACATCAACATGAAAATAGTAATTGACCAATTTTGAGGGGTTCAAAACCTAGTCAAATGGATTCGAAATGACTTGAAACTTGGAACATAGGTTCTTTTATATGGATATTAAATATACCCAAAGTGGCTACTCATGAAACATTTCTGGGTTCGAGATATTCACTGGCAAACATAGCCTCCTATTGCTATTTGACACTTAGGCAGAATTGGAAATTTTGACACTAGCTCAGAATGGGACTTCACCGAATGATTCAAGATGGAAAAATAGAATTGTGGATCACATGCATATGTCAAATTAAAGGTGTTAAGCCATTCAAATTCCATCTAGGCCTCAAACCGACAACTAGCTACATATGCATAAAAAGCACTTTAGGGCATTGATTCTTCAAAATTTTCAATATGTGACTAAAAATTGACCATACAATTTTTACTCCCAACATTCTTCTCGCTATTATGTGTGACCTTCCTATCATACTGCTATGGTCTCCCTAATAATATATGCCAAGCATCCATAGGGATAACATCACACCATATATCATCCTTATAGAGCTTTCCTATGGTAAACCTTACTAAACATCTTTTATCAATAGTGACTTCATTTCCTAAATCTTAAACCATGTGATACAATAGGGATGAGGGTGCTTTTCACATTGTAAACCTAGTTTCTCTACCATTTCTCTAGACACAATATTCTCACAACTACCCCCATCAATAAGAACTTGACATACCTTTCCACTTGAAGTGCACCTAGTTCTAAAGATGTTAGTTCGCAGCCATGAATTCTCAAATCTATTTGCAGGACTTTTTTCCTTCTCTAGGATGATCATTGATCTCCTCATCATTAGATTTTCTCCTATGTCTGGTGAGACTTGTTTATCATCTTCTTTTGTTTGCATCAAATTCACTCTAACTTGTCCTCGTTACATTCTTTCTAGCATGTTATAGTTTGAACATTCGAAAGCCATGTGTCCTTCCTCTCCACATCTGAAGCAAAGAAAAGGCCTCCTTTGATTTTCCCATTCTCTTCCACTACCATAGCCTCATCCTCTTTGAAAACCCTTTCCTCTTTTTGGGTTTTGACTTTCTTGTCAGGTATCTATTACTTTATCGAATCCCAAGGATGAGTCTCCTTGACCATAACTAGAACTTCCTTGAAAAGGGTTTGATGTGCCTCTTTGTCTTCCTCTATTCCTCTAGTTATATTGTTTGTTTTATTTCTCTTCAGCCTTTAGAGCCAACTAATAGGCCTCTTCCATACTATTGACACGATGCATGCTCAACTCATCTTGGATGGTGAATTTTAAACCATTTATATACCTAGCCACCATCTGCTCATCATCTTCTTGATGTTCTATACGCATGAATAGCTTATAAAATTCATTTGTGTATTCTTGCAAAGAAGATTAGTTCTGCTTTAGATTTTGGAACCTATGAAAGAGAGTTTGAGAATAATCTATACGCAAGAATTTTTCCCTCGATTTCTTTTCCATCTTACTTCATGTCTTAATCTTGTCCTTTTTTTTCTTCGCTCGCTCCTTTTGGAGATGATCCCACCAAATCATGGCATGACCTTTTAATTTTGTGCATGCAAACTTCATCTTCCTTTCCTCTGTCAATGGCTTCGAGTTAAAAAATTTACTCATCTCATTTAACCAATCTATCAATTCTTCTGCTTTAAGGCTACCAGCATAGTTTGAGACTTCAATTTTGATACCATCGTTCTTTCCTTCTAAAGCCCTTAGGATTTTGTATTCATAGCTCATTTATGCTAGCTCATCTGCTTCATCTTCTACATTTCCCTCCATTCGATTACTGCTTCCTCTATTTGTTTCTTCCTCCAATACATTATCATTTTGTGTTCTTTGATTATCAACTCTTTCAGTAAGCTCCTCAATATGCCTTTGCAAGTCTAGTATGATTCTTTGAAATTGGGCAATGCCTCCTCTTCCTCTTCCTCTACCAGCCATCTTGTGGCTCTGAACTTTTAATAAGTAACTAAATTTATTTTGCAGATTAGTTAATAACTAAAAAATGGATATTGGGTCAAATTAAAGTTACAACTTTTTCATAACTATGGAATTTCCCAATAATATTTGGTTTTTCTTCTCAGCATCATCAAATAACTTTAACTTTTCTTCTAATTCTTTATTTTTCTTTCTAACTTTGCATGATTCCTTCACCTACCAATTATGTACTTCTTCCACAAATTTTAGCCTATCCTCTAGCTCTTCCATTATCTCTTTATATTCACTAATTTCATCTAAAAGTCTACATTTTTCTTTTGACTTCTCTCTAATCATTGCAAACTTTTCTATCTCTAATTTCAATATTTTTTCTTTTAAAGACACCATCTCAAGAGTCAAATTTATATTTTCCTTTAACACTCTTTTACCTTGTTTTCCCATTTTAATAAACTCAAATTTACAAATGAAAATCCAACCTCCCTCTTAAAACAAAAATCTGAAAACCTTTGTCACCATCAACTATTAACATCAAATTTCATACTTACCATGATTCATATTGACACTCCTCCATGATAGTGACTGATCTCTTTTCATAGACTCAATGTGCTATGCAAACACTTCATTTCCTTCTTGACAACAATAGTCTGTTTCAAGGAAACAATAGAAATCCTACACAAACAGGTGCCTCCAATAAAATGCTCATTGACGGGAGCAATGATTTTCTTCTTCTCCAAACAAATTTCTTCACACCAACAGTTCTTCAGAACTTCCACATGATCTAACTCATTGGTTGGACAACAACAATCATATACTTTTCTATTTCTGAAGAAACTTCACAACCTGGCTCTATACCAAACTGATAGAGGTGGATGGATTGGATCCACAATGATAATTAAACACAAAATACACAATACAAGCACTTATAGAAATTATAAAATCATTTCATTGCCTGATCATCATAAACATTACATTGTGCCTCTTTATAGAGGTCTTTGATTATATCCGGAAACATCTAAATTAACTAACATAGGACAAATAGACTTTTCTAGAACTATATAAGTATAAATAACTTCTATAACTTTACAAGCCTAAATGCTAATTTGACCTAAACCTATTCAGTAATCCAGCTAGAGTTTCTACACTAAAATTAAGGTAAGAAAACGAATGCTCTGCCTTGAAGGAGGAGTTAACAGTCCGTTAAACTTCGTCTTCTGTCCATAGATATACGTACACAGTCCCCGCTATCATTGTCCTCATCTGCGCATACTCCTCGACATGCCCAATCTGACTCTAGCTGAGAATTCGAGCTAAGTTGTGCCATTTTGGAGGCGCTTTCAGCAGTATTCGTATCGGTGACGGTATTAACGTAATCATGAAGAAACAGCTCCTCCCAGTCATCACTGCTAACAGAGGAGTGATTGTTTTTCCTTTCACCCAGCATTATTTAATTCATCTCTTCGTTGTGAGCAATTCCATTTGGGAGATGAGAACTGAATGTCCATTGGGGATCAGTTGTATGATTATCTAGATTAATTGTATCCTCACTACTGCTATTGTTGCTCTTTGTCCTTTTCATGACATCAGAGTTCTCCCTGAAGGCCTTGCCCGCTTCCGAGCTCCAAAGCTTCAAGAAAAGATCACTCGGTTCCTTAGTGTTTTCCATCAACTCATTCTCAGACAAGAGGATTAAATTTGATGTGGAGAGTCTTTCTTCGGCTTCAAGCCTCACCATCTCCCACTGTGATGCGTGTCTCAGTGCTGCTGTGGGCTGATTGTTGCCCACCTTAGAATTGGGCGCATGGGTCGCAAGATCGAGTCCCATTCGCACCAGTTTTTTCTTCAAATGGGTGTTCCAGAAGTTCTTGATCTCATTATCAGTTCTCCCTGGCAGCTGCGAAGCTATTATAGACCACCTGCGTAAAGTTTATTATTTTCAAATTAGCAATATCACTACTCCATCATAATCATCAGCATCTCTAGTTGGTTTTTCAGCTTGTTTTTACCACCTGTTGCCTAGAATTGCATGGAGGTGAAGGATACTTCTTTCTTCTTCTGCTTGAAAGTTGGCTCGCTTAATATCGGGTATCAAGTAATTCGTCCAACGCAGGCGGCAACTCTTCCCACACCGAAGAAGCCCTGCATATAGTAATTGGTATAACATTAAGTTACCACGTAACCTAGCACAAGCGATGGTGCCACATGGATTGGATGTTCCGTATAGAATATGTTTAAATTTCTTTACAATGAATCAACCAAATACTTGTGTACTCCACCTCTAAACAAAACTTAAAGATGATGTCTACCTTTCTAGAGTAGACACCCACCCGTTAAGCATATATATGTTTAAAATTTAATATGTATTAAATATTTAGATAGATCTTAACAAACAGATGAAGATGGTAGATGAGATAGCATAGTAGGAGAAGAAATAATTTTAGCATGAATCTTCGGTATATGTGAATATTCTCAGGCTAATTTCTATTCAAAATGTACTAAAGATAAAACAAAGTAATATCTTTTTTTCCGAGATTTATGAAAATGTAAATATTTTTTTCCAAACTATGTAGATCATGAATATCAAGTGCTGAAATTTTAAGAAATTTTTTTATTTGAAGCATCCTTGTCAAAAGGGAATCCATGATGTTTTACATTTTTTAAAAATTGGTCAACTGTACAGTTTGTATGTTTATATGTTTGACTATTTATAGATTCTCTTAACATCAACATAATGGATCCATTTCTATGATCCACCATCTCAGTCCTCCATGAACTCTCTGATCCTTAAGAAAGATCACAGAGTTTGACCCAAAAACATTGATGTTAAGAAAATGCACACACACTCATCTAAAAACGCACAAAGAACAAATAACATTACTTAATTTTTAAACACAACCTACGAAAATTCAAGTAATAATTATTTAACTAGACAGACTTCAAAATGTGAACCAGATTGTCATTTTCTAAATACTTAGAAACCCATACACAACAAAATAAAACAAACAAACAAAACTAGATATAATTTAGTATCTGATCCCAGTTCAGTCTATCTAGTTAACAATTAATTGTAAAACCTTAACAGAGAGAATACTCCAACTTTATAATAACCTTAAAGAACCAGATATATTTTGGACATATATTAGTAACATTAATAAACAAATAAAGTTTATATGTACCCATAAGTTCAAAGGCTCCATATTGTTCTCTATCTATATAGAAAACTAAAACTAAATATTCATTAACAAATATCTTAATTCTCTGCCGGCTTTAGAAACAAGTAGCCCCATTAGTAAAACCTTAAATTCAGAAATTCCTTACCCAATAAACAAAATGTGTATATAATTCCTTGCCAAATAAGTATGTGTTAAATTCAAATGATTATACCTCAAATGAAATGAAAGCAATATTTCATAGTGAATAATATACAGACCAGCCAGCACTCCAACATCCGTGGCCCCTTTTTCAGGCCAATTTTGTCACAGCAAGGAGCTCTTGTCATTATTGTTATGTTTCTTTCTTCCACACCAGAATAAAATAAAGACAGTTTATATAAACAGTAAAATTGGCCCAACCAAATTTATTACAACTGTTACACGCCTCAATAAAAGTACAGTTTGCAAAAGGATACATTTTTTACTCATCGTGCATACGACGTGGAGAAAGATTGTCCTCAAATTATCAGTGAAAAAATGAAATGCTAAAATCTAAATATAAATGTGATCTTTGAAAATATTACCATTTGTTTTGTTAATGGTGTTCAATTATATTTTGTTTAAGAAGTATGTTTTATGTCTTAATTTGTTTATATTTTTAATATTAATAATTATATTAACAAATTAATTTAATTGGACAAGTTGTTCTTTTTTATTTGCAATATATTATTGTATTTCTCGGAACTAATTAATTTTCACTAATAATCACAAAAAGTATTTTTATGTAATTCAAATATTTCTAAAGTTTTAAAATTTATTTATAAATTTTATATATTATAAAAATTATATGATTACTAAATTTTTTGATCTTATAGGAGTCTTTTTTAGAATCCTCTTTTTTTGAAGATTTTATATTCTAATTTTTTCACCATAACTATATTTTTTAGTTTATTTTGTAAACATGTCCATTCAAAAAACAAATATATGAAGTCACAAAAATTATAAAACAAATGCAGTTTAAATTTTTCCACACAAAAAATATTTTTTATTTTCAAATTTAAATTAATTTGATTTTTTTTAATTGAACTTTGATGCCTATTCAATATACTTATTAAACATCATAATACTAACATTTTTTTAAATTTACAAAACATAAAGTTCAAAGTTTTAAACAATTTATTAATTATTAATTTGTTTAAGTGTCGCATCATTATGTTTTTTGTGAACGAACCAAAAAAAATTAGACATTAAATATGTTATAAACTTAAAACGTAGATTTGGTATTTGTATTTATTAATGATATTTGTATTTCAATTGTGAAGTTGAAGTGTCACATCATTATGACTTTTGTGAACCTCTTATAGAACCAAAAAAATATTAGACATTAAATATATTATTAATATATATTAAGTCTAACAAATACATTAAATTTTATTATAAATTATTCCATCTACTAAATCATATTCAATAACAAAAACTTTACAAGATTCTTTTGAACGAATGTAAATTTGATATTTGTATTTGTTAACCATATTTGTATTTCAATTTTGAAGTTTCATTATGCTCTTTGTCAACCTAAATACACTATTAATTTATTTTAAATTTAACAAATACATTCTAAATTATTCCGCCTACAAAATCATTTCCTAATAAGAGAGATATTAAAGTATGCCAAATGATAGGTGTAAAAACACTGTCCCATAACCCAAAAAAACATTGCAGCATTCCTTTGAATGTAGATGTGAAGTGAAGGCAAGTGAATAGTGTAATGCCAAATTGCAACATTTTGTAGGGACCATCGATCCAACATAATACCCTACTCTCAGTCTTGCCGACGATTGTACCCTGCATATAAATAAATATTAGTTAAGCATTACTTTTCGTATTTAGAAATTAATTGTTTAAATTTTCATTTATTAAATATTTTTGAATGATGGAAAGAGTAATTTAATTTTATGCTTTGACCTTCTTACATGAGATTAAAGTGTGTGAGTTTTAATATTGAATACAATAAATTTTTAAAAAATTGTATTTCGATTTCTATCTAATTCAATTAGTTTAAAATTTGATTGGCTCAATAAGTTTTGTGTTATAGGAGCTCTTTTTTTTGGAGGTTCTTCATATTACAATTTGTTCACCTCAATTCATGTCAAATGGATAGTTATGTGGCACTTTTCAATTATATCTTAATTTATACTTAATCTTTTACATAAATTGTCAATAGATTATATTTAAATTTATTGTGAAATTTTTCTAGATTTTTTTTTCTTCTATTAAATATAAGAGGATTAAAAAAAAATAGAACTAGAGAGTTTACAGAGTATCAACAAGTAGGCCTAGCCTCCATCTGACAATAGAGTATCAAATGTACAGTGACATCAAAACATGAGGAACATCCAACTAATGAAAAACATCAAAATGAACATCGATCCAGGTAGTCCAACCAAGCGGATCCTCTATCCAAACAATGTTTTTGTGCTCCTGAAATTGAGTTAATATGAGTAGCTCTTCTTTTTTGGCATTAATATTCTTCCTGATCTTCATGTTCAATCTTTTACATGCCTGATCAAAAGCATGCAGGTCATCCAACGTTCTTCTCCATTGATATCCATGTTTCAGCTCATAGTAGAGGAAAGTAACATGACCATCTTCCAGGAATCTCTTCAACTTGTCTTTCTCAATCAACATAGTGGCTTGAACATGCAAGAAATTTTTTAATGTGTGAGTTTCCGAAAAAACTTAGTAAGAACCCTCAGCTCACCTTGGTACCTCTCCTTGTTCTTGCATTTCCAGATCTACTAGAGGATCTTAGAGGACAACATGTTCCAAAAGAAATTTGAATCCTTATGAAGACCAAAGATATGACCAGTGACAATGTCAATAATAACAATATTAATAGGATAAATAATACCAAACATTTTCCAAATCTCTTTAGCAAAAATACAGTCAAATAAAATGTGTCTACCAGTATGAAGAAGCCTGCAAAGGCTACATATATCAGAATCATCATGAACTCTTTTAACAAAAAGCCTATCCAGCATAACAAGCCATTTAAAACATTTAATTTTTGGTTCAATAGGAGATTTCCATAAGTAATCAAAATATTTTTTCCAAACACCAGCTTCAAAAGAAGAGTACCAAACATTATTAACATGCTCAATGATATCTTTATTCAGATCAATAATTCTATAAATATTCTTAGCTTTAAGGTTAGCCATGACAACTCCATCCAGCCATTTACATTTAAGATGCCTATGAGAATCAAAAAAACAATCATTGGGTAGACCCTTAGAGGTTTGAATAATCATATTGTAAGTTTTCTTTTGCAAATTAGGGATGTCATACATCCTTTTGAGCTCATCCCACTGAGTGAGGCAATCTTGCTCAAAGAGATTAGTAAATTGATTTAAACCTTTCTTGGCCCAAGTCCTGGTAGAGCATCCTTGGGACAGGGCTAGGGGTTTTCCATTAAGGTGGAGATTCCACCAAATGGATCTTTCACCATGGATCAGATTTTTACTGTAATAGTCCTTGTTGGTGATAAATTCCTTAACTTGGTCCTAGGCCTTCCAAATAGATTTGAACACCATAGAGCCATGGACAATGACAAGGAACCGTCCAACAAGGAAATCACAGAAAGGAAGAGTCTTCCAAGACCTAGCTTTCTTAGGACAACCTCTTTCAATGTTATGTCTAATAAGCACCTTCCAAGGACTATTACCCTCCAAGGAGTGAAAGATCCATTTAGCAGAAAGGGAAATGCCTTGGATTTAGAGGTCCTTAAGCCCCAACCCCCAAGGATCTTGTTGGCATGGCACCACTCCCATTTAACAACATGCAACTTTTTGTTACCTTTACTATCAAACCAAAGAAATTGTCTAATAACCTTTTGGATTTCCAAAATCTTATAGTCACTAAATAACCAAGTAGAAGAGTAATATAAACTCTATGAAGATAGAACCTTTTGACAAACTTGAATTGTACCAGCCAAAGAGAGGGCTCTATTATGCCATTTATTAAGCTTCTTATGTATTTTATCATTAATCCACGACCACATGTCCTTGAAAGTAGGTTCAACAGAAAAAGGGATGCCCAGGTACTTAACAATCTTATTGGGACCACCCCATTGGAAACTATAATGGGAAAACTAGTCAGGAGGTTGGTCATGCCAACCCAGACAGATGGATTTAGATTGGGAGATGTGAGCAACAGAAATAGAGCAGAATAATTCAAGCTTTCCTCGAAGGATCTTAAAATTATTTTCAGAAAGTTCAAAAAATACGGCAGTGTCATCAGCAAACTAACAATTAATAAGCTCATCATCATTAGTGAGATATAGACCTCTGACCTCAGGGGATAGAGAGTTATCCTTGAGAATATAGAAAAGAGATTTTGAGGCGATGACAAAGAGGGTAGGGGCTAATGGGCAACCTTGCCTAATGGAGAAATCAAGACGAAAGGGGGTTGACAGTGAACTATTAACCTCAACCTGGGTAGAGGCATCTTTAAGAAGAGCCTAGACAACATTACAAAAGTATGGGGGGAATCCAAATGCTTCCAGCATCATAATAATGAACTTTCATTCAATCCTATCATACACTTTTTCAAAATCAAGAAGAAGCATGGCAGAATCCTAGTGAGAACATTTAACCCATTCCATGGCTTCTTAGCTAGTAATAAGGTTCTCAAGGATGTACCTACCCTTGATGAAGCCTGTCTGGGTGTCACAAAAAAATTTAGGGAGAATATCAACTAACCTGAGAGCAAGGAAATTGGCGAGAATCTTATAAGAGATGTTGAGAAGAGTAATAGGCCTCCAATTTTTTATGAGAGCCTTATCACCATCCTTAGGGAGGAGTTTAATAATGCCTCTATTAATTTTAGGACCCAAATTACCATTGGAGATAGCTTCAGCATAAATGTCATGAAGATCTTTACATATCTAGCTTATGTTGGCTTTATAGAACTCAATATGAAACCCATCTAGGCTAGAGGCCTTGTCATTATTGAGAGCCTTAACAATAGTCTCAATCTCCTCAAGAGAGATAGATTTAGATAAACTTGAGACATCATTAACATTCA
This sequence comes from Cupressus sempervirens, assembly GCA_028749045.1. Taxonomy (NCBI): domain Eukaryota; kingdom Viridiplantae; phylum Streptophyta; class Pinopsida; order Cupressales; family Cupressaceae; genus Cupressus; species Cupressus sempervirens. The sequence goes on from CM053785.1 coordinate 200,528,639, forward strand.
ACTTAATAGGAATCAATGGTTTACACTTGTTCTTGTTATCTTCTGCTTCCCTGGAATCCTTAAAGGTGAAAATGGTCTTATAGTAATTAGCAAAAGCTTGAGTGATAATATCAGGATCAGAAATATCTTGATTATCAATAGAGAGCTTATTAATTTATTCTTTGTAGCACTTATGTTTAAGGAGATTGGAAAAAAAAAATTAGAACCCCGGTCTCTGAATTGGAGCCAATAGGCTCTAGATCTAATTTTAGCTCCTTGAATTCTAACCTGTTGATGTTTCCTAAGAGTGTCCTTAGCTTCCATGACTTGAGACAAGAGATCAAAGTTTGAGGAGTTCTCTTGGATACTACTCTCCGCCTTCTAAAGCTCAGTGCTCAGCTGCTTCTCAACGAATCTATAGTCTTTTGCCCTCTTCTGGCCAATAGTCTGAAGGAAGCACTTCCAAGCAGAGAGGTTGAGGTTCCATCTATCTAGATTAGATAAATGATGAAGATTAACTTTATTGATCCCTCTAATGATCTGAATGGCTGCAAGGACATCTTCATCCTTAAGAAGGCTGGAATTCAATATAAACTTATGAGAGGAGACCTTGATAAAATTGACCTTGGTGAAAATAGGGTGGTGGTTAGAAAGAGTAGTGGAAATGACTTGAACAATAATACCAAACTGATCAGGGGGAAAGGAGAAAGAGTGTTTATCAACATAAAAATGGTCAATCCTAGAGTAGATCCTTGCCTAGCCTTGCTGAAAATTGCACCATGTATGCCAACTCCTAGGGTTAAGATTCCTATTACCCATAATAGGATCAAATAAATTTTTAATGGTTAAGAATCTGTTCCAATGAAATTTCTCATTGTCTTTCTAGTGAAAGGGGTTGCCCCCAACTTTATCATCTTGAGATTCAATCATGTTAAAATCACCTCTGACTAGCCATGAGATATCAAGAAGAGAGATCAACCAATCCCAAAAATTACTTCTTTCTTTGGGGTCACTAGAAGCATGTATAGAGAAAATGCCAAAAACATTATCATCCTGTTGGAAAGTACACCAAACAGTTCTCTAACAAGGAGAACAACCATTCTCAGAGATGTAATTTTCCCATTTAGGGTTAATGAGAAGGGCAATGCCACCTCTTCCCCTATCATGCTTAGTAAAAAATTTAATGGCGTCTTTCCAAATGAAATTGAGATTAGATTCAAGCATGAATCCAATAGCTTTAACTTCTTGCATCATAAAAAGGTCTAAAGACTAAATGAGTTAATCAAACGTTTAATAAAAAAATTTCTATCAAGAGACTCAATCACCCTAACATTCCTAGATAAGTATAGTCCATTTGGAAACAATCTTAAGGGTGGAACATGCGGCAACATCAATTGAGGGTGAGGCTAAATCCAAAACCTTTCCTAGTTCCTGCCCAGATGCTTTGTTTTTAGAACTAGGAGGTCTACCTATTTGCTTAGCTGTTAGGGCATCAGCTCTAGATTCATCAACAAGTTGAATTTGGTAATCAATTTCCATGGATGGCATACCAGAGGAACCATCAGGAGTTTGTATGGCTAGAATAATTTTGATGGCATAGTCATCATCGATTTCTTTGAAAATCTTCTGCAGAAAATTTTGAGAGGAAGCTTTGGAAAGGGATCCTTTAGCTACCTCATTTTGTGAGATCTTAAAATTTTACACAATGTTAGGGCTATTATTATGAGGAGAAAATTAACTAACAAAATTATTAGAGCTTGCGGTAGTTCTAGGAACTAGAGGATTTTAAGGGCCGGTAGTGTTTTTAGGACCAGTGCTGCTACTTTTATGCTTTTTTTATTGTTACGAACCATAAAAAACCCATCATCTAAGTTAGGGTCAATAACCAAATTCACAGAGAGATTCTTCTGGGAGTGTGAAGAAAATAGAATGGAAACGGGGTTATGATTATCAGAAATAATTTTAGGTGATATCAACTTATCTGAGTCGAGAATGGGAATAGAACTGGAGGTTTTGATTGAGGGATTTGGGATCGACTAGTTAGGGTTCTTAGTATGGTCTTTACTAATGATAGGGAAATCCTTTCACAGTTGCCCCTCTTTACGACAGAGGAAGCACGCATTTAGGCCGCCTAGGACTTCTATTAGACAAACATAGGAGTCATTAAGGATATTGACCAAAATATTAGTAGGGATTTCTTTCCCAGGAAGGAGAGAGATCAATACTCGAGCATTCCTATGTGGAACTAAGATTACTAAGTTATCCATTTGAATAGTTTTCCCTAAGGGTTCTAGCAAATGGGGCAAAAATTTCCATAGGAAAGGAGGAATATTTTTAACAAGGATCCATCTTGGAGTAGATAAGGCTAAAACTTCATTGTACTGCTTCTAGCAACCATGCCAAAGCCCTAAATGAAGTAGAGACCACAGACCAATATTTTTCTAGATTTAATAAATTAAAATAGTTTTATATAAAAATAGATAAAAATATGATTAATAATTGTAATTAATTACTACAAACATTAATGCATTACAATTGATAATATTTGTAACTAGCAGTTGTTTGCTTTTGTGCATCCAAGAGTAAGCCGATAGAACTTTTATTTTCTAAAAAAGAAAATTGTTTGCCAATATGAAATTTCAAAAGCTATTGCAAAATCGAAACCAAAAAAAAAAATTAAAATGGATTACTCATGCCCTAGAGTATAAATTTTTTGAACTAATTTTTTTAAAATTTAAAGATTATTAAACTTACCAGAAATCATATTTGTAACATGTATGTATATTACTGTATAAGCATAATCTAACCTTAACCTTAGCCTCACCTTGGATTAAATCATAACCATAAACTCATATTTTATCATCAAACCATATCTCTACTATTTGATTATTTAATTAATAACTAAAATTTAAATTTCTATGATGATAAAAATATATGATCTTATTATAAATCAAAGATCAATTTATTTATTTATTATTCAATTTCTTTAATGATTTATTGAAAAGAGTAATTTTCATTTTTTAATTTTATAGCAAATGTTTGTATTATGAAGACTTCAAAAAATTAAAGTTTCTTTTCTTATCATATTTTTATCATTATAAAAATTTATTTCTATATTATAAAATATATGTTTCTATTATAAATCAAACATTAAAATAAAATCATTATTGTAATTATTTACATTATTCAATCATTTCATCTCATTTTCTAATTTTCTAGCAAATATTTCTATTATGAAGACTTAAAAAAATTAAAGTTTCTTTTCTTATCATGTTTTTATGATTATACTGTTCTTAATATTGTGAAAGGTAAAAGTAATGATTTTTCGGTGGAGATTGGGATTCCCTAGGGTCTAGATTTCAATGTTTTCATTCAGAAGAAGGAGATTAGAGAGGGAAATTTTGCTCTGCTAGGGTTTTCTTGCTTCATGCGAACTTGCAATTTTTTTTGTGTATGGCCTTTCGCTTGCACTCCCCTTCTGTCAGCACTTGTCATACCGCATTTACTGCGGGAGCTTTAGGTTAGGATATAATGGCTCCGGCCAATGGTGAACCAATTGTTTCTGGTGTTCACGCTGCTGCTTCGGACTGCCATGGCATCGCCACCGAACAAACGCCCATGCAAGTTTTTCTCGAAGGTTTTCCACGAGGTAAGCCTAGTATTGTCCTTCCTTTGCAAGAATTTGATGCCGCATTTGACTGGTTAGAAAAACATACCTTGATTGGGTATTTTGTTGGTAGGACCCCACCTAAAGATATGCTCAGAGAATGGGTTAACAAAAGCTGGACCCCGCATGGCATCTGCCTTGATGCTATGCAAAACCTTACTAAAGGTTTTTTTTATTTCGCTTCGCTAAGCCGTCGCAAGCTAATGCGGTTTTTACCAACGGCCCTTGGTCTGTGCATTTCTCTCTGCTTCTATTTCAGAAATGGTCCTGAGACTTCTCTGCCTCGGATGGTAAAAAGCTCAGTGTTCCTATTTGGGTTGAATTCTCAGGTCTACCCTTGCCCTGCTAGCCTTTTATTGAGTATATTGCCCAAGCCCTTGGCAAAGTTGTTACCAAGGAGCCAGAAATTTTTTTTAATGCTCGCCCTCAGCGGCATGTTTGCATTGAAGTTGATCTTTCTAAAGATCTCAAAGATTCGGTGAAAATCCAGATTGGCGCTCAAACCTTTGCACAGAAGGTGCTTTACTTGAACCTACCTAACACCTGTTATAGGTGCCAGTTTGCGGAACATAAGATCAGGGACTACCCTTTGGCCATGCCTAAGGTCAAACCCCAGCCTAAAGCGACGCTTGTCAAGCAGGACAAAGGAAAAAAAGAAGAATGGGTTACTATTGGGCGCAAAGGCAAGCCTGCCTTGACTCCTTTGACCACCAAGCCATCCTATGCGGCCGTAACTGCGATTCCTCTTGCTTCCATCGAAGTATCAGCACCTGCTAGCGTGGAGACGCTAGTGGCTCCTGCTGCGTCGGTTTTAGTTTTGCAGGTTTCAAACCCTGCTGGCTTGCAGGGGATTAAGGCAGCCACCAGGACCTCGTCCTTGGCTGGGGCGCGCTCTCCTTTTGTAGTCTCTTCCATAGTACCACCAGAAACAAGGCATTCTCATAGTTCTCTTGGACGTGCGAAGATATCAGGGGTCAAACGGTAGGCTGTAAGTCCAGAGGATTTCTTGTCTGACTTTCACCCAGTTTCTACCTTTTTGCAGAATAGTTACTCCTTTCTTGAGGACGAGGATGATATGGAAGAGTTTTCATGAACTTCCTCACTTGGAATGTTCGAGGTCTTACAGACCTCCCTAGAAAATTCTATGTCCGGGATACCCGTCATAGACTTGAGAATTTAGATTTTCTTTGCCTGCAAGAAGTTAAGATTTCTGGTTTCATGCTTTCTGCTGCATGCCATGTCATTTGGCAGGATAGTGTCATGTTTTCTTCTTAGCATGAAGCTGGCCGAGGTGGTGTAGTTACTCTCCTGTCACCTCACCTTCATTCTGCTATTATTTCACACGATTCTGACCCCACACACCATATTATTTGGCTTTTGCTTTCCATCAACAATCATTCTTTTGGAGTCATTAATGTTTATGCCTCCAATGATGCTATGGAAAGGGGGCAAATGTGGGTTTGGCTTACTGACAACCCGTCGCCAGCTACTTGGGTCCTGTGTGGGGACTTCAATATGGTTAAAGTGGCCTCTAACAAAGATGGCATTCTACCTTTCCGTTGGACAGCTGGGGAAAGACAAGCCTGGTTTCACATGCGTCATAAATTGGGCCTCTTTGATCCCAATACTAGCCACTGTCATGATAATGGGGCTTGGCACACTTGGTCCAATTTTCGAGCCGGTCCTGATCGCATATTGAAATGTCTTGATCGTGCTATGATCTCGGCGTAATCTTTTTTTAATTTTTCTGAAGATCGTGATCTACCTGTCATTCCCCTGATAGATGTGACGTTGTCAGACCACTATCCCATTTATTTTGGCATTTCTTGGCAAACAGCTGTCCCCAAAGTGGTTAAGTCTCAATTCTTCGTCAACACATCTATGCTATTGCATGCCTCCACTATCTTCCACATACAACATGTTTGGAATTTGGAACCACGTCCACATTCCCATCGAGGTTGGATTCAATGGTGGAATGATGCCATTACCAGAACGACACATTTTTTGCGCATCTATGGGCGTCAGCTGGAAAATTTCAAAAAAATTTCTTATGAAGCCAACAACCTTGCCCTCAAAAAAGCCTCTGAAGTGCTCACCTTCAACCCTTTTGATGTAGATCTGCAACTTCAGCTTGCCAAGCTTCGCCATGAAAAGAAAATTGCTGATAACTATGCTGCTCAAGGAGCTCAAATCAAAGCCTGTCTCCACTGGTTGGAGGTTGGCGACAAAACCTCAAATGAGTTCTTTCAGACTCTATGAGCCCGTCATACCAATATTGGGATTAAAAAGATAAAACAGGGAACTGAGGTTCCTTCCAATCTGCTAGACATCTTGCAAGCTTTTGTTCTTCACTATGAGAACATTTTTTCTTCTCAGGGCCATTCGGTTTCTCAGGAGGAGGCTCTCAGAAAGTGTATTTTTGTTACTCCAAACTACCTCGCAGTTGAGCAACGCGCTTTCTGTGAGCAACTTCTTTCCCTCCGAGACCTTAAAGAGGCAGCTTACTCCATAGCGGATGACAAATCCCCTGGGTGTGATGGATTTCCCTATGAATTTTACAAACATCTTTGGGATAAAATTGGTCCTGATCTACACAAATTCTATCTTGAAGCATACCATTCTAAAAGCTTAGGAATGATCATAAATAAAGGCAATATTAAATTCATACCTAAAGCTAGCAATCCTGAGGACATCTGCAACTGGAGGCCCATCACCCTCCTCAATGTGTCTTATAAGATCATTGCTAGGGTGCTCTCTCTCAAAATCTGCCATGTGCTTCCTCTAATTGTGCGGCCTGAACAAACTGGCTTCATCAAATCCAGGTATATTCTTGACAACATCATTGCTGTCTGGGAAGGTATGGAATGGGCTCGTAAGTCCAGGCAGCAGGCTATATTTTTAAAGATAGATTTTGCTAAAGCCTATGATCGTATTGAATGGCCTTTCATTTTGGCTATGCTTCAGGCTCTAGGTTTTGGTCCCAATTTCCTTCAATCCGTGGAGATGCTCTTTGGTGATGCAATTGCTTACATCACCATCAATAATTTGCAATCTGAAGCTTTTGGACTTTTTTGTTCTATCAGACAAGGTTGTCTGTTAGCTCCTGCGCTTTATGTCCTTGCTGCCGAAGGCTTTGGTTATTTACTTGCTCATTCTGTGTCTTCTGGGCTGGTCTGTGGCATTTCCTTGCCTGATTCTTCCTCCCAGTTAGTCAATGGTCATTTTGCTGATGATTCTTTTCTCACTCTTCTTGAGGATGAAGAAAACATCAAAAATGCGTTAGATTGTCTTGACACTTTTTGTCAAGCCTCTGGATATGCCATTCAATGGCATAAAACGCTCTGTTATCGATAGTCTTTTTTGCCAGCTCTACCTTGGCTCAGCCAATACTAATGGAAATGGGTTACTCATGGAGAAATTTCTTGCTTTCTTGGCATTCCCTTTGCTTTCCAGGCTTCCCCTGTGGAACTTTGGAATGCTGTGGTTACAAAGATTACCAAAAAGCTTGATTATTGGATCACTAAGCCGCTTTCTCTTGCTGGTAAATTCCATATTTGTTCTAAGATTTTGGCTGCCACCCCTGTGTTTTATTCTTCTTGTTGGGCTCCCTCCAAAGATTCATACCTCAAATTAGAACATTTGCTCAGAGATTTTCTTTGGGCCTCTGGTTCTGACCATCATGGTTTTCACAGAGTTGCTTGGGATTTCTGTTGTCTCCCGAAGGAATTTGGGGGTCTCAGCCTGCTTTCCACTCGGAAGCAGGGCCTTGCCCTTTGTGCTAAATGGATTATCAGAGCTATTTCTGGAGATGAAGCCTAGAAAATTCTTGTTAGACATTGCATCTCTTCAGGCTTCCCTGCTAACAGATCGTCCTGGAAGGGAATTGGTTTTCAGACCCTTCTCACTATGCGAGAACCAGTGATCATACAGGGCTCCTTCATTATAAAGAGCATCTAGAAATCTTGGGAAGCTGTTAAACCTTGGCTTCGTTGGGCTGGTAATGAGTTCCACAATGGGTTGTCCTTAAATCAGCAGAACATTTGGTGGTCTCCCCTGTTTGCCTTCCAAGGTATTCCTCTTGCCAAGACTCAAGGTGCTAGTGCTCTGCGTTTCTATAAATGAGGCATTCACACTACTAAGGATATTTTTTCAAGAGTCACCATGAATTTCAGGTCTTGGGAGGATATGCAAGTTCAATACCGCCTTGTTCACACCAATCGTCAGACTTATGAGCTTGTGTTGTCTTCCATCCCTGTGCACTTACTTCATAAAGTGGGGATTCAATCTGTTCGACCTTGGTGGTATGATTGGAAGTGGTTTCCTGCCACTCCATTTACCAATTATAAGCCCAATATGGGATATAGATGGCTTTCACCCCACCTTCTGATGGTAGACATGCTTAATCAATGGTGGCATTTGCAGTCTTTTCTTTCTCAATGGAGAAAACGGTTCGACACCATTTGGAGTGCCATTACAGAACCTAAGATTGCTCACTTTGCTTGGTGCCTTGCTTTCCAAGGTCTTCCCCTGGGGCTTTGGCTCAAGCACATTGGGGTTCCTGATCCCAGATGCCCCTTCTATGGCTAACCTGAGTCTTTTTTGCATATTTTTTGGTTTTGGAAACGTGCTCAGAATTATTGGCACTGGATCCATGATTTTTTCAAGCCTTTTAGGCCCGAACCTTTTTTCATGGCACATGATCCTTCTGGGTGATTCCCCCAGATTTTCTCAGAAGTTTTCCCAGATTTGGCATACCTTCAAGATGGAAATTTTGTTTTCTCTATGGAAAGATAGGAATGCAGTTTTATTCACTCACAATTTTTCGGATGTTAACATTGCAATGTACACTAAGGCATGCATTTGTAACAATGTCATTATGCAGATACAGGTGCAAGCTAATGAAGTTACACTGGAGGTTGCCCACTTACAAGAATTGTTAAACCATTGGGGCAATGCTCCTTGTACTGTTGCCAGAGTGCCTCCGGAGGCCTTAGCTGATGCTTCCTCATCCCGCGGTCACCGTTCCAGATGTCAGTCCTTTGGCCACCATTCTCACATGTTGCGCTCCTAGGGTCCCTACCATCGCTCTCCCAGCAGTGGTCATGGTGGTTGGAGGCGCCGCTCTGCTTCCCCACCACGTGGTGGTGCTGGCTGGTCCTCGGCTCCCCCCCCTGGGCGGGCTTCTGGCTTGTCTTCGGCTCCTCCCCCTGGATGGGCGCACTTTAGCAAGTTTCCCCAGCTGGCCTTGGCAATTTCTCCTCCACGGCTAGACAAGAAGGATGCGGAGACTGCAACTACTCCAGATCCTGCAGATGCTGCTGACAGCTGGACTGTTCCTAGTCAGCCTTACAATCCCACTAATGCATGGGGATTTCTAGATAAAGATGATCCTCCTCCCTCTGCTGGTACTACCTTAGTAGCATGAGGTTGTTATACTTTTTTTTTTTGATGAATAGTTTATAGTTGCTGGCAGCGGCCATGTTGTTTGCTCCGGCTTTGGCCGATTGAACTCATTCATAGGGTGATCATGTATCCCCCGGCCCTTTTTTGTGAATTGTAATCTTAGTAAATTTTATTAATTGAAAAGGACTATTCATCAAAAAAAAAAAAAAAGTAAAAGTAATTAAGGTAACTTTCTCTTCTAAGTGTAAAATTTTTGGGCAATTTTAAATGAAAAAAAGGGAAAGAAAAACAAGTTTTTCATATCATTTCACCAAAATAATTTGCATGGCTTAAAACAGTCAATTAAAAAGGTGACAATTTTGCATCAAAAAGTTTGATAAAAAATCTATGAACTATTGGAAAAGATATTAATCAATCAAAAAGATCTAATAGCAATAGTTCACAAATATTATGATTCATATCATATTTCAATCTATGATAGAATATAAAAAAATAATACTTAACCAACTAAATAATATCCAAAAAACAAACATCACCACAAATAAATTATTTACAATTTCCTATTTGAAATAACTTGCAATCTATACAAATTTAAAACAACGATTGATATTTTAATTTATATGATAGAATAATAATATAATACTGTGTAAACAAATTGAAAAAAAAAGAGAGCTTATATTAAAAGTATATATCCACAGTCACTCTAAAATAAAGACCTCTGAGAGGTTCAATTCATATTTGATTACTTTATGTCATTGAATCATTCATATCTACTTAATGTTGAAGCACATTTAATCTACTTTTTATCTCTTTGTTAACTTCATTTCAAGACTTTTTTGAACTTCCATAAAATGCACTGATGTTTTTCAATTTTTTTTATTTGTTTCTAACATTTCTCATAATTATAGGAAACTCAATTGCATCTAAAAACTAATAGGCAAATGCAAAGTGGAAAGGACTTCAATGCTTAGCCAGAGCATGTGAGATTTACAGTAAACACATATAACATGTGATGTTTACAATAATGACATGCAACATGGATGGATATTTAATAACACACCCTGACAAACCTATCAGAAAAACATTTTTGGGAAACTTCAATAGAAGAAAATAACATAAAACCGTAACAAAATTTAACAAAGTCATAAATTTGGTACAAATTTTAAAACTCCAATAAAATCTAATATCTAGTAAAACAAATTATGTACAATTTTCAAGGATGTTGCCAACCACGCAAAGCTTAACATGCAGGAAAAAAAGCTCATTAGAGTTTTTTCTTGTTTAAGAAAATAATCATTGCATTGCGAGAAAGAAATGTGATAATGCAATGACTTCAATAGGGAACCTAATAATCATGTTTAGGTGGAAGAAGATTACATATGAAGTAGTTTAAAGGTAAATAATCTACCTCTAATTCAAAAGAAAGATCACAAAAACCACTTTTGTTTCTCTGATTATTCATATGCTATTGATATGCCCTCATTTGATAGTGGGCAAGATCTTGAAAGTATCAATCTCATCTCACATACAAAAAATGACTTCCCTACTATTGTAAACAAATCAAATCCTACTTTCAACAATTTGAATGAGAAAAATAGTCACATAATAAAATTTAACAAAACCCTCAGAACTCTACCACAATAAAAATATTAAAAAATGAAGAGAACCAAAAAAAACTATCTACACCTAGTGCTTCAATATTCTAAGAGTAAGAAAACAAAACACAACATGGACTAAAAATATTTGGCCTTCACACTTATATTCTTGGACTTACACAATATTTTTTTGATTTCTCTAATTTGTTTAGGAGATAATAGCAACTAAAAATACTAAATAAAGTCAAAATCTATTATGACCTAAGAAAAAATGGAAACTTTATTATGACTTAAGAAATATAGAAACTTGCCTCAAGGATTTGAAGATGTTTAAGTCAAAGAATAAGAAATGATGTTTTATTTGAAAATCAATTAGAGATTTAAAAATTGGATATAGTTTGACAATATTTCCATAAAAAAATTTAATTTTCAAGTTGCTATTTTTCATTGCCGGAAAATAATTGTCAAGAAGGGGCTGACAATTTTTCGGTAAAAAATTATAAATTCAAGGAGCAAAGCTCCCACATATAAGCCTATCGACTTAAAATATAAATTGTATTTAATAATATTATTATTGAATCACAAACAAAAAAATCTTTTAAGAAGTAATTATATGTATTATATTCAATTTTTTTATAATTTTGTTTTTCTTTCCAGAAAAATAAATTCTCACAATTATAAATATCATATTAAATAAATATCTAGTATTGATGGAATGTGTTCCACTCAATATATATAATTTTATTGACATATTTTCTCTTAAATCTATTTAATCCAGAAGAATATATATAGAAATGCAATTTTCTTAAAACTATTCCATCTAATTACTTTTAAAATTTATTCATTATAAATTTTCTTTACTTTTTACAATAATTTTATTATATTGAATAAAATTTACATATTAATGATTATATTCAGTAAAATCAATACAAATTACTATAAGACAAGTACATGCCACTATGTGGCACTTGTTACTTTCTTGAAAATATCTTTAGAGGTTACATGTTAGCCTAAATTTCAGTAATTATTTTAGTTTATTAGTTCAATGATACTATTGCTTTCATTCAATTCAATTGATCAATCAACTCATACAAGTTAAAAGATTAAAAGAAATTTAAAATGTTTACATCGTTTTCTATTTTTTCATTATTTTAAAAATTACATTTTTCATTCATTCTATTGCACCACACTATTTTTGGTAAGAAGAAAATTCAATTTTCTTCAAGAAAAGTACAAATATTTTTTAAGAACTTTGCATTAATTACAACTTTATCTTTTCCACATTTGTGACAAGTTGATTAGTTTTTTCAAAAAAAAATCATTTTTATCTACCACTGCACACCACTTTGGACAAAAAGGAATGTCTAATCAATATTAATTATCACAATCTATTTTTATTACCAAATTCAAATATAGAATTAAATATTTATATTTATTATTTTAAATATACTTATTAGTTTTACATTGATGTTTATTTTTGCCAATTGTAAAATGACATTTCTTTAAGTTTACTCTATATTTTACTAGCTACCTTTTAACAATCTTGCTTTTTTTTTAATACTATTTTACAAATTGTAAAACTAACACTACCCCTCAAACTTACTATATATTTTGGTAGTTTAAATTAAGTAATCAATAATTCATTTTTAAAAATTAAATATTTCAACTTATAACTGAATTGGTATAAATGAGTAGTTTATTCATATAATATAATTTCTATTGTAATATATATATATATATATATAGTTTTCAAATTCCCTTCAACTCTCTCTATCATTTTACATTTACTTGTCATTATGATAACATATCATTTTCTATTTTAGCTCTCTTAATATCCTTCCTTTCTATCTATAAATTTCTAATTATTGGCATGAACTTTACGCATTGCATCTCTTGTTAATATCGTATTTTTATAGAAATGCATTTTTAATTTGGGTTTAAAGTATATTCTATCTATTTTATTTGAAATCGATAGAGTAGATTCTATGAATACCTAGCAAGAAAACTTGGAAATAGAATTCATAGAATAGATGATTTAGGTTGTTTATAAATCAATAAAATAATTTTTAGTATCTTTTAGAGTTATTTTTAAGTATAACTTAAAATCTAACTATATAATTTCAAATTGGATATGGAGAAATTTAAATTTTAGATATGAAAATTGAAATTCGGGGAATGATAATTAAATGAAGTTTGATTTTATGTACAAATATATGTAATTTTGTTGTCCTTATAAATGAATAGTTTAGATAAACTTCACCACATTGTAGTTTTACTTTTATAAGATTTGTTATGAATTATACTTTGATTTAACATTGTCAAGTCTCAAATTTTTATTTTATAATAATTTGGCTTGGTGTGTGTGTAGCTATTTTGATTTCAATGAAATTAATACTTCATTAACAATGATAACTTTAACAAATATCTTTGACTAAATGATGGATATAAATAGTAAATGCAATGATAAGTATGTTTCCAAGATTGATTTTGTATCTTTTTTTATCATTGATGTTTCGAATAATACTCTATGATCCATCATTACGATGCAAGAGCTCAAAAAAATATAAAATGTTAAGTTGCAAATTGATAAGTTGTAGACCAAGCCAATGTTTAACAAGGTGAGAAAGGAATAAAGGGTATCCAAAACCCAAATGAGAAGGAAAATAGAAATAAAAAGAAGAAAAATTATTAAAAAACACTATAGGGTAGCTTATTCATTTATTTCCTTCCATGTATTTTCTTCATTTTATTTATATTTTCCTTCACTCTTTATTTTTGTGTACACTTTCTTTCTTTCTCACCTTTTTAAATGTTTGCTTAGTCTACAGCTTATCATTTTATGTTTCCTTGAACTATGTCATCATGATGATTGATTGTGGAATATCATCTGAAATGTCGATGTTAAAACATATACACAATCAATCCCATAAATATACTTGTATAGTAATAGAATGTAAAAACCAACTACTGTAAATGCAATGATGCTAATGTGTTATCTATCTTATATGAATATAGGCCTTTTAAAAGCCTTTACTATAGAAATGTGATCCATTTAAATTGTGCACAAACCTATTTTATAATGAATGAAGCTTTGCATACATGGAAATGTTTTGTAGGTGTGTATGTAAGGGGCCACCTCTTATAATTCCTTTGTTTAGGAGATTATAAAATGGAAGACTTTATGATTGAAGATCCTCTTGGGTTCTTCAACAATCATCTGTCAATCAAAAAATTATTTGTACATTTGATGTTGTCTCTTGTTTGCAAGGAAACAAATGTTGTTCATGTTTGTTTCTTCTGTGAATGTGGTTTTCTAATGTGGAATTGTCTTGTCCAGCACTTTCCTATGTTTGTGGACCTTAATTGTACCCAGTGTAGAAGTTATCCTTCATCTTTGGTTGAGGTTGTTGTTGGCTAGCGTACTGAGTAACATGTGGTAAGTTGCTTTGCTAAAGTTCATATGGTTAAGCAACCTATTGTGGTTTTGCAAACATCTTATTGGATCATGTGTGGATCTATCCTTATGCTTTTAGACATTTATTTTCTTAGTTATAAGGTTTATTTCCCCTTTGGGTAGGACCTATGTTGATAATAATTATATCTGCCAGTTAATCGTATGTCCTAATGGCTATATATTTGTGATCTAGCATGTATGTAGGTAGTAATATTTTTTTGTAGAAATAATAAGATTCCAAAGTTTAGAAACTCCAAGCCTCCTTGTTAAAATTATCTTATTAAAGAATGCAAACAAGTAGGCCTTATGTCTGGCACATTGTAACAATATTGTCTCAACAGATCTACATTGGAATGCAATACATTAGTTGTTCTATCATATCTTTACATTGTGCTCCCATGTGTAACTCTAGTAGGGTGTTTGGAATTAGATTCCTTGAACCATTTTTCATCCTACCTTGCATTAGGTGGTATCAAGTGAAGGTTTCTTTCCTCATGAAGTCTTAGGATTGTGGAGAACCTTAATTGGATTAGTTGTAGTGTGGAAGATTTAGTTTCGAACACATAGCTTGTAGAGTGTTACAATTCTAGTATGAACTATTATCAAAATCCTTTGAGTTAGGAGAAATGAAAATCATTCTCTTATAGAAATGTTAAGATAAATTAAACCAAGACTTGTAGATATTGAGACAACCTAGAGAAGAGGATCACCTCTTGATGATATAAGTGATGATGAAGAAGAAGTTATGCCTAATACTAAACTTGAAATAGAACAAGATGAAGAAATGTTCTTCATAGATTTGACTAGAGAAAATTTTAGACCCTCTTTTGATCCTTCTAATTACTATGGAAAAAATGACATCGATACTTCATTTGATTCAATCTTTGAGGCAAAAAAATATTTTGATTACGAGAGGACCTCTAATGATAGGAAAGTGAAATTAGGAACCACTAAATTGAAGGGTGTGCATCTCTTTGGTAGGAACACTTGTAGACTGATAAATTTAAGAGAGGAAATGAAAGGATGAACACATGGATTAAGATGGTTGGTAAGATAAAAAGGTGTTAGGATTTAACCATGAACATAAATAACAATTACATGAAAACATAAACAATAAAAATAATAATAGATCTCATAGAAAATAAAACAAGACACCAAGATTTAATGTGGTTCACCTAAACCTTGGGCTACATCCACCAAACAACAAGTCCAATATTATTACAATCCAGTGATTACAACTTGATTATAATTTGTAATCCCTTATAGCTCAATACTGCTGCAAGAACCAATTTTTGCATCACACCTTATCAAACAATCAATGACCCTAACCCCTTTTGTACAAGTATTTTTACCACTTTAGGGTTAAAGCATGTTGGCCATAAATTGGTGAATATATGCAATAGCCAATTGGTGAATAGTATCCCAAAATTTTGTGCCATTGGTGAAAAGTAGCCATGAACCTAAAATTTTTTATGAAGTATGTATAATAATTCCCTAATCAGTCACCACAAACTAATAATCTCCCACTTGGGGACTAATCAATCTCCATAGTAGATACCAATCTCCCACTTAGATACTAATCTTGTAGCAATACCGCTACAACATGAGACTCCCACTGGATAAAACCACCTTGGACTATGTTGGTCTTTTATTTTGTTTAGTCTACAAGACTAATCAAAGCTAAAGAGGAATTCAACTTCTCCCTTGTCACTACCTTTGTAAACATATCTACTAGATTGTCATTTGTAAATATCTTTTCTAGCTTTAACTATCTATCATCCAAAATTGATTAAATATAACACAATTGAATGTATTTTGGCTTTGAATGCAGACCTGAATTGTTTGCAAGATGAATGACACTCTGACTATCTATAAAAGAATAATTATAACTCTGAGGGTGTCCCAATTCTTCCAAGAAGAATTGAAGCCATATCATCTCCTTGGCTACCTCTGTAGCAGCAACATTCTCTACCTCTACAATGGATAAAGAATTAACCTTCTGTAACCTAGAAATCCAACTCATGGCTACCCCACCAACTATAATTACATAACCTATAGTACTGCACTTGGTGTCAATATCCCCTACCAAGTCTGAATCAACATAGCCATGTAAGTCAGTAGTAGAGCCCCTAAAGTGTAAACACTTACTAGATATTCCTCTCAAATATTTGAGAATCCATTTGATTGCATTCCAATGCTCAATTCCTAGATGACTCATATACCTGCTAATGACTCCCACTGCATGTGCAATATTTGGCCTTGTACATACCGTAACATAAATCAAGCTTCCTACAGCTAAAGCATAGGGTACCTTGGACATCTTATCATTCTTTTCTTGTGTCCTTGGACAAATCCTTTTAGTCGACTTCAAA
Source organism: Cupressus sempervirens (assembly GCA_028749045.1). Taxonomy (NCBI): domain Eukaryota; kingdom Viridiplantae; phylum Streptophyta; class Pinopsida; order Cupressales; family Cupressaceae; genus Cupressus; species Cupressus sempervirens. The sequence continues at coordinate 200,545,109 of CM053785.1, forward strand.
TAACCAAGTAAAGGTGTGCTGATAGCTTTAGCATTCTCCATAGAGAAATATTGCAACATCTTCTCAACATAATTAGCCTGAGATAGTGTCAATTTCCTATTCTTCGTATCTCTCAAAATCTTCATACCAAGGATTTGTTTTGCTACCTCCAAATCCTTCATAGCGAATGCATGTGCTAACTGACATTTTAGCCCCTTAATGCGATCCTTGTTAGACCCAACTACAAGTATATCATCAACATATAAACATAAAATAATGTAGCTATCATCATCCAACCTCTTAAAATAAAAACAACGGTCTAAATGACACCTACTATATCCATGCTCATGCATAAAACTATCAAATTTTAGATACCATTGCCAAGGTGCTTGCTTCAAGCCTTCAATCTACATACTAAGTTATCCTTACCTTTGACCTCAAATCCTTGTGGCTGAGCCATATATATCTCTTCATCAAAATCACCATGAAGGAAGGTTGTTTTAACATCAAGCCTCTAACATGGCTTTAAATCTTTTCCTACCTCCATCCTCCTCTTCCAACCTACAAATCCACTTATTCTATAAAGCCTTTTTAGCTATAGGAAATTTGCATAAATCACAAATCTTATTTTTTAGCAAAAAGTCCATTTGATCTTTCATTGTAGACTCCCACAGAATCTTAGTATCCACCTGCATAACTTCATCATAACATTTAGGTTCACCAACATCTGTTAGTAAAATAGAATATACAGAGGGAGAAAATCTTTTTGGAGTTCTAATTAGCCTTGTTGACATCTAACATTTACTGGTGCATGTGGTATTTGTTGTTGTGGTTGTTGTACATCATGAGGAATGGTTGGAACATCATCTTTTGGAGTATCATCCAACACTACATAATCATCTTCTTTCTTCTCATGTTGCTGCAACATATATTTGTACAACACTTTCTCATTGAATATGACATCCTTGCTTCTTACAATTTTAAAATTTCAAAATTCCAAAGCCTATAATCAAATTCATTAATGTCGTATCCAACAAGTACACATTTCTTTGAGTTAGCTTCCATCTTGGTTGTATTTTTAGAATCTATATGAGCACATGCTTCACAACCAAAGGTTTTAAGAAAAGAATAACTCGCCTTTTGACCTATCCATGCTTCCTCTAGAATACCACAACCCAAAGGACTAGAGGGACCTCTATTGATCAAATATACAATAGTATTGATAGCCTTTTCTCACATGTGTAAGGGAAACCCAACATGCAACCTATGCTCATTGCATGCTCCATTATAGTCATGTTCATGTGATCAACCACTCCATTTTCCTATGGAGTCCTTGGAATAGTTTACTATCTATGAATACCATTAGTGGAGAAATAATCTTCAAATTCATGACTAAAATTAACTCACCACCATTATAAGATCTGAGATATTTTAATTTCTTTCCATTCTCATTTTCAACCAAGTATTTCCATTTCTTAAAAGTTTGAAATACATAGATGAAGATTTATGTCCAAGGAAATAAATTCATATTTTTCTAGTTGCATCATCAGTAAATGTAACATAATAATGAGATCCACTGAGGGAAGATGTTTGAGCTAGTTCCCATACATATGCATGCATAAGCTCTAATTTCTCCCTTTTATTTTCCTTCCCAGTCTTGACAAAACTCACTTTCTTTTGTATTTCATACACACAACTTTCACAGAAATCCATATTAACACATTTTACACCTAGTAAAACTTTCTTTCAATGAAGTACTTTTATACCTTTCTCACTCATGTGCTCATGTCTGTTGTGCTATAGCACTATATCAAAATCTATAGCAACTATTTGTTCTCCCTGCTCAACTGCAACAACTATTCCTAAACATTAATTTTTCTCTGAAATAATTGAAGTAGAAGGAACAATATGACTTGTACAAAGATATATACTACCTACTTTCACACCTTTTGCTACTACAAGGGAACCTTTTTGAAACCTTCCAATTTTTATCATTAAAAGTAACTACACAACCCTCATCATTGAGTTGCCCTACTAAAATTAAATTCTTACTCAATCTTGGAAGATGTCTTACCTAATGTAGTAGACAATGATTCTCATTTTGCAACTTAATCTTAATGTTTCTCTTTCCAACAGCCTAACAGGGCTCATTATCGCCCAAATAAACAAGCCCAAAATCCCATTGGACATAATCAATGAAATAACCTCTATGAGGTGTAGCATGAAATGAATCACCAAAATCTAAAACCCATGAATCATCAACACTGTCTAAATACAAAAGCAAAACATCCTCTTTAGATTTGTTACTTACCACATTTGCCTCCCTGTCTCCATCTAGTTTATCTCCTTCATAAAAGCACAAACCTGTGTCACCCTTTTATAAAATAAAAGAATATCAGAACTTAAACTATTCAACTTTAATGATAGAAAAGGGACATTAGTGTTTAGAATTTGAACATGATGTAAGCTAATGAAATGTGTAAAAATTGGATGAAGTTTATGCTTGTAATTTTTAATTTTTTTATTGAGTCAAAATTTTATCATTTTTAAACTTTTAAAGTCTATTTTTTAATTTCTTAAAATGTTGCAAATATAGAGTTTCATTCCCACCAAAGAACTATATGCAAATGACCATATTTTGGTCCAATTTTGAACTATGTTATAGTTGACATGTATACCAAATGGCCCAAAAAAAATTTTCTTTTGGACTTATATGTTTCAAGTTATAAGTGTTCAAAGTCAAACTTATTAGAAATTGACATTTTTTTCCCGCCAAATTGTTTCTATCAAATCTATACATTTTTAAAAACAAATTACATATTCTTGAAGATGACTCTGTCATCTAGAGGTACACATAAAGTTTTTATTTTTTGAACATGATTTACTATTTTCTTTTCCTTTTTTGAATAGACATCTTGTTGAATCTTAAAAGAGCTACTTGTAATATTTTATAAATATAGCATATTTTAAATAATCAAAATACTACAAAATTTATATGACCATAATCTTGACTCCAAGATCTACAAAAGGGTATTTTTCATTTTTAGAAAACCTTCAATTTGTATCGAGAAATTAGTATTCAAAGTGAGATTTTTTTAGAAATTGCATCTTTTGCTTGTGTGGCTACCACTTAGGATGCCACATAGGTAGTTATAGTCGAAAGGGTTTTGGCCATAACCCTTTCAGCTATAAGGGGTTTGGCTGTAACCCTTATCGGCCCAAAAAACTATGAACAGTTACATTGGTGGTTTCATATATCAAATAATTTGATTTTAATTTCAATTTATAATTTAAATTATATGTAGTGAATTGCAATTTTTCAAGGAGCATTTGCAAAAATAAATATTTTTTGAAGCCATGTTTATCAATTATTTCCTGGAGTTTAATGAAAATTACAAAGGATCGTCAATAATGTATTTTTTTGACCTAGTTATTTTATGTACTCTATATTGAAGTATTGAAATATATTTCTAGTGGAATCTAAATTTTAAAAAAATTCTGTAGGTCAAAGTATTGAATGGGTAATAAAAAGGCTAGATCATGGAAATGTGATAGAATAAGAGATGACAAAATGAAAGGTCTTGCAAAACGTAATCAAAACCAACCTACTAAAGTTGATGAAGAAGATGAGATTCATGAAGTCGATAAGATTCATGAACATGAACAAATTCGTAGTTCTAATGATAGAAACATATTATTAGGTGTAGAAAATTTGATGGATTTGGATGAGGACCTACTTTTTAGTCAAATTCCATCAACATAAATGGTAAAAGAGAACACTACCAAAAAGCATTGCCAAAACATGTTGGATGAATATTTTAAAAAAAAAAGTATATTTGGAAAGGCACAATTATTTGTCAATTTATTTAGGAGTTATTAGGTGTTGATAACAGGAAAAACCATGTGCATAATGTTAATAAAACAATAGTTATAACAAACTACTTATAACACAATTGAGAACACAAGTTGAGGAGGAAATTTGAGCACTACAGATAGAACATTGATGACTACTATATCTATTAGGACACCTAGAAAAGTACATGCAATTTTTGATTTACTACATATATTTAGAAGAACTATTCAAAGATACATTAGGAGGAGAAATATTCTATATGAAAACATTAAGAATAATTGGATGAATATTTGTAGAGTTCCTCAAAAAGATATAAATTCTAAAGATGTAGAAAGATAGGTTATTGAATTTTGGACCGCATTGTCTTGTGTTTCTTCCAATAGACATGATACTATACAAATTAAAGATCAAGAGATAGGGGCTAAAATTGAACATCCAAAATATTTTATAGATATAACACAAAGTGAATTATTTCAAACATTCAAGCAAGAATTTCCAAATGTGAAAATATGTCAAAGAATGTTTGAGAGTCTGCATCCTTCCTTTGTACACATAAATAAGATATGTGAAACTTGTTGTCAAAACCATGTTGAATTTGGTCTACACTTGCAATAGTATAGAAAAGTTATGGTAGTACTTGATCCAAATTTGGTCATCCCTAGTAGTACAACACAATTTATGAAGTGTATATTATGTGAAAAAATAGAAGATTCAGTTGAGTTCAAAGTACAATGCATCATAAATCAATGTCCAGGTTGAGGAGATTTATCTAAATTTCCATTGTAGAATGAGAATATTGATGAATCAACACCATTTTCATTAATGAGATATGAATATGAGACATACCAAAATAAGACAAGAGCTGAATCCAAAAAAATTGTATTGAATGAGAGTGAATTGTGGTATGATGAGTTTATGAACTGTAAGTTCCATCCATTGATATATCCACATATCGAACATTGTCATGTGCACGATGGAAAGCTAAACAATTTCATGATTCAAAAAATTGCTTTTCATCTAGTTGTATTATTTCAGTTGTAGATTTTTTTGAGAACTATACATTTTCACCTCAAATAGAGTTTTGAGGGTAATATTTTCATTCTAAACAAGTTGTAATATTTGTGTAAGTGACTTATAGACATGCACAATTTAAGGTGGATGATATAGAAAGTTCGGAGGAAAATGAATGCATTATCATCAAGGAGGTTCATTTTTATAATACTGATGATAGAGTTCATAGAAGGAGCTATGTTGCTCATTGTTTTGCAATGTTCTCTAAAGATCTTAGAAATCATGGAATAAATGTTTCAAAGCAATGGATTTAGTCCGATGGTTGTGCAGGTTAGTGTATGTATACATGTACGTTTTTAAATTTAACTTTAGATGTAAAACTTATATTGATTTGTACATGTATTTCAATTTGATTTGTATAATTATTTTTTAATCTCGTTTCATGAACTCAAAAAACAATTTAAATCTATAAAAGCATTTAATTGGTTAGCCATGCAACATGCTAGAAGCAATGTTAGGTTTTTGTAGAACTTCTTTGAAAGTGGACATGAAAAAGGGGAGCATGTATAAAGTGCACACTTTGACAACATGAACTTGTAGGTATATATGTACATACCTTTAGTGTGTTCTTGATCTACTTATAACATATATACATATATAGATTCTCTCTCTCTCTCTCTCTCTCTCTCTCTCTCTCTCTCTTTACACACACACACACACACACACACACACACACACACACACACACACAGAGACAGAGATATACATATATAGATTTAATGTATCTTAAATTATATATGTACATGAATGCTACTGAAGGTAATAGGGTAAATAGTGTGCAAGAAATTGTTGAATGGTGCAAAGATCATTTTGCTACTCAAGATATTGAATACAATAAGTGTTATTTTTGGGAAGTGAAAGGTGCAAGAATTAAATATGTTTATTTATTTGATATAATACATGTATTTGTGTACATACTCTTATAATTCAACTTTTTAATTAAATTATCTATATTGGTAACAGATATAGATCGATCTAATCCTTACAATTTTCAAATAATTTTTGGTATTAGAAGCTTACATCAAGTAGTGACTACAGGGCACCACAAACCCCCAGTGATTAAAGTATGAGAGAAATCATGTTTTTGTGATGACTACATGAAGGAAAATCAAATAAGTGTATGTGAAAATATTGTGAGTGGATATGTTTCACATTGGGATTTGAAGGACATAGTCAAAAAGCTTCCTTTTGAAGATGCTGACATCGACATTAACATTCATGATCCTATATATTTAGCTAATTATGAGCATGATTTTGATTTAGTTATGCTAGGTTTGTGGCATATGTACATATATATGACACACATGTCTATTCATTAATTTTTTCACTTTATAAACACGTCTATTTTTATGTACATTGTAG